>CM027387.1:109208274-109219858 GCA_015711505.1 Sylvilagus bachmani
CCCCCCCCCCCCCCCCCCCCCCCCCCCCCGCGGGGCCGCAGCGCCCACCTTGAGAGTGTAGTCCTCCGCGGACAGCGTGTAGTCCCTGCCTCCTAGCTTCAGGGTGACCGGGGGCAGGCCGGACACCTTCTCACAGGGGATGATGTACTGGGGGGCGGGGGAGCAGAGCGGAGGGTTGGATTGCAGCAAGGGGGCCGCCTGTGCCCGCCGCCCCTGCCCCTGCCCCGGCCCGCCTCACCTCTCCCTGGATGAGGGGCACCGCCCCGATGGCCCGCTGCAGCTCCCGCACTTCTTCCACGGGGCCCACGAGCAGGGAGGTGCCCGTGTCCACGATGGCCTCACAGCCCCCCTCGCACAGCGTCAGCCCGCTGCCCACGTTCAGCCTGGGGGCGGCAGGGGCCACGGTAGGGGGTGTCTCGGGGCTGCAGCGGGGGAGGCAGGGCTCTTGTGCCCCCCACCCCGCCCGGCAGGGCCCCCCACTCACTGGTCCATGTGCACCTGCCAGTAGGCCTTGCGGGTGACGTTCAGGTAGAACAGGGAGCCCTGGTAGTACTTGGTGTCCACGCCGCCCAACATCAGCTCACCCCCGGGCTGCGCAGCCGGGTCCCTGGGGCACAGAGAGGCCAGGAGTCAGCGGCCGCCAGCGGGTCAGACACCGGGGGCGTCTTCCCAGGAAGAGGCTCGGATGCCACACCTGGGTCCCCGCTGCTCAGTGCTGGCCTGACCCAGCCTGGCCCCTGCTGATCTCGCTCCTGCTCACTCAGGGGGGAACCAAGGCAGGCTTCCAGGAGGTGACACAGCACGGCCCCGCGAAGCTGGCCGGCCTGTGCCTGCACCTGCCCTGGGGCCTCTGCACCTGCTGCTCTTCAAAGCTCTCTCTGCCCTGGAGGCTGCCCTCACTGCCCCGCCCCGACCTCACCTCTACGCAGACGAGGCAACGGGCGCCCAGATAGGTGGACAAGGGCCACTGCTGGCTGGGGGCTGTGGCCCAGAACACTTGAGGTTCTTTGTTAAATGGCCGGGAGGAGGTAGGGCTTCAACACCCAGCACATCCCACACCCCAGTGGGCACAGCTGTCCCAGGACTGCCCGCTGCCCGGGCTGTGCCAGCCACTGCCCCCCAGTCCCCCGCCTCCTGGCTCCACCATGGCTCCGCCCCTCCTGCCATCACCTCTGACATCCCAGAGACTTGACCAGCCCTGGCCCCTCCAAGGACACTCACGCCATTGCACCCCCGACCCAGTCTCAGACATGGCCGACCTCCTGGGAACCCCTGTCCCTGGGGAGTGACCCGTTGTAATCTGTGCCCTGGGCATCCCCGAGCAGGTCCCAGACAGACTGGAGACTACGCTGGACGCAGGCCGGGGGGCGAGGGCCTCAGCAGGCAGGCAGGGTTCCAGGCTGGAAGGCTGGCATGAGTGTCCGGGTCAGGTGTCAGGCTCGGAGCCCCAGGGGTCGCATGGGCAGCGAGAGGCACTCCGGCCCAGGGCAGCGCTGGAGCGCACCAGCGGGCAGCGACCAGGAGTGGCTCAGGGCAGGAGGCTGCCCGCTGACCCCGCCCAGGCCAGGAAGCAGAGCCCAGAGGCGTGTCGTCCAGCACCCCTCACCTCAAGACCTGCAGCTTTGGCCTGGGAACTGGACACAGAGGGATCAAGCCACCCTCCTGCTGGAGAGCAGCACCGGCCAGGGAGCCAGCGTCCACACGCGACCGTGGCCCACGGTCTCCCCCACACAGCACCTGGGGCCCCCACCTTGGGGAGCTCCCGTCCCAGATCGGGAACCAGGCAGACGGGACGGAGGCTCCCGCCACACGCGTGGGCCCCGCCCCCCGCCGCACCTGTTCAGGTAGAAGGAGAAGACGTTCTTCTCCACCAGCTTCTGCTTCATGAGGTTGTCGAAGACGGGCAGCACGTTGTTGACGGAGATGAGGGGGTAGGCCATGCCCAGGATGCCGTCGAACTTGGCGGCGATGAAGGTGACGCCCGGCTGCTTGGTGGCCTCCCCGAAAATCTGCTTCTGCACTTGGATGCTGCTGGACGCCGTGCAGGGCACCTGCGGCCGGCAGGGCGGGGGTCAGCGGGCCGCAGCCACCGGCCCACCCTGGGGCAGCCATGGCTGCAAAGCCAGCCTGCTCATCGTGCCCAGGACGGTTGAGACGGGCAGAGGGGGCCGAGAACAGCCGAGGACGGGGCACAGGGGCCCGCGGAGCTCGGGAGCCAGGGCCGAGTGCAGGGAGGGGGAGGCCAGGATGCATGCTGGGCCCTGACCCTCTGCTGCCAGCCCCTCCTCCAGCCCTGGGACCAAGGCTGCAGATGGAGGCCAAGGCAGGATGTGGTAAAGAAACGGCGGCGGCTGGGGGCTGACACCGGGAGAAGGGGAGCCGGGGGCGACATCCTGTTTAAGCTGAGTGAGGCTAGGGAGAAGCCCAGAGGGGCTGCGCCAGGAGACCCACACGATCTGGACACCAGCAGTCCCCGTGGGGAGAGAGCCCACCCGGCCCCCCGACCAGGGCCACACAAGACACGGATCAGGCCGTGCCCGCAGAAACAAGACCAGCTGGAGCAAGGGGCCCCTCGCAGACCCCCGGCCCGGCGGGAGGAGGCTGGAGCGGCTTCCTCTCTGCCCCTGCTTGGCCTGGGCTGGCCCGGGGGCCACAGGGTGGCTTCTCCCCGCTCTTGATCCCCACCTCGTCCAGGGCCAAGAACCTGCCCAGCAGTGCAGGGGGCGGACAGCGCTGGCCCTCTCCTTGCGGGAGGGCACGCGACCCGCCTGGGGCCTATAGGAGCGCTGTCCATCGGCCGGCCTGGCCTCAGACGCCTCCAGAATGGAGCCGGCTGCTTCCCGGCAGGCTCCTCCTTCCATGGCCCGGGGCCGGGGCCCGGCAGGCGGCTTCCCTCCAACACAGCCCAGCCGGCCCGGCAGGCCCCACCCGGCACGCCTGCACCTGTCACCACCATGCTGGGTGCAGCAATTTCCTCTCAGCTCAGCTTCCTGTCTGTCTGCTGCCTCCTGCCCATCAGCCCCGACTCGGAGAACCCTGGCCCTTCCCACCCCGGGGGTCCCGGCCGTCCTTGCAGTCTGCACGGAGGACGGGCCCGCTCCCACCCTCCTCGCTCTACAGCCGGGCTAGCTGTTCCGACCCCAGGGCCTCTGCTCTGCTGCCAGGTCCCCCCGCTGGGCAGGCTGGAGGCCGGAGCGGGACTGACCGACACGGTATCCTGGCTCAGGTACCCGGAGAGGCTGCCCGAGCCGTAGTGGATGTCGAAGGCGGTGCCGTTCTTCACGTACGTGCTGGACTTCTTGCTGTTGTACTTGTGATGTATCCCTGCGCGAGGGGGCAGGGCCGTGAGCCGCCACCCAGGCTGCCTCCCGGGACCACCCTGCCCCCAGCACCCACGAGGAGCAGGTTTCCCCAGAAAGCAGGTGCCTGGGGGCAGGGCGGAGGGGCCAGGCCCAAGTGGCAGTGGCCAAGAGGTGGGAGCTCCCCTGGCTGGGCCACCCGGGGCCTCCCCCGCCCCTCCCCCAGCAGCAGGTGCACACTCACAGCAGGCGATGTCCAGTATCTTGCAGTGGACAGAGGGGACCCACAGGTTGGAAGAGCCGGTGTCGAAGACGACGGTGAAGCACTGGGGGGGGGTCCCGATGCCGATCTCCCCATAGTACTGGGCCTGGCGGGAGATGGCGTCAGGGCGGGGCCGTGGAAGGAGAAGGCAGCCCTGGCGCCCGCCCTCTGCTGAGCTGGGGTGGGGTAGGGGGGCCCTTGACCAGGGACCAGGCTCAGCCTCGGCCTCTGGTCCTTGGCCCTGGGTACCGCTGCCCACTTCTGCCTGTCACACGGTGGACAAGCCAGGTGCCAGGCCAGTGTGGGCCTGGAAGAGCAGCAACTTCCTCCCCAGAGCGGGGCCAGCTCTAGAGGCTGCCATCCCAGCCCTGCCCCCGATCCCCCCGGGCAGCCAGGGCACCAAGCACAGCGTGGAGGACGACAGCCCTGACTGTGCTGGGCCTCAGTTTCCCCATCTGTCAACGGGGGCAGCCAGGGAGGCTGCCTTAGGGTCAGGAAAACACAAGACGTCATGAACCCTCTGATCCTGGGGTCCCGAGAGCTTCCCCTGCTCCCGGGTCAGGGGTCAGCTGCGGGATTCCGGCCCCCTGTCCCCTCCGCCCCTGCCCCGGGGCCACTGGACTGCTGACTCATGACCGACAGGAAGGCACCACGTGGGGGGATGACTCAGCAGTGTCCATGTGCAGGGGTGACAGGGGACCGGTCAGCAGGGTCCCCGCTCCCCCCAGCCAGTCACATGCCCAAGTCTCGAGCTTCCTGTCCCGGCCAGGACCCAGGCCAAGCAGGACACAGGGCACAGCCCCGCCTCCCAGCCCTCGCCACAGAGCCCAGCCTGGGCAGCAGGGAGGGAGTCTTTGAGGCTGGGGGCAGCTCTGGCCCAGAACTGCTCCCCGATAGAGCTAGGACCAGGCCGTCCGGGCCCCAGCTTGCTGTGTGTGTAGCTTCTGGAATGTTCCACCTCTGAGCCAGCTTCCCCCTGAAGGCGTAGGGGGTACCAGGGGGGCTGCTGAAGAGCGCGAGGGGACAGAGACTGTCCCTGGGGTCACCCAGCCTCTCGGCTGGACAGGCAGGTGACGGGGCTGCTGGGCAGCCGCACCTGCACGGGCAGACCCTGACGGCCCAGGATCAGGGTCGCCCACCCAAAGCTCAGGGCCAGGGGACTGGTGGCCTTGAGGACAGGCCATCGGTTCAGCCACGAGGAGGGGCTTGGAGCTGGGGACGCACAGGGTGGCACCACCGAGGTGCTGCCTCAGCCCCAGTGGGGGCAAGTGGCCCCCCGCAGGCACGGAGACCCAGGACGCCCGGGGCAGGGGAGCCATGTGCAGGGCCGCGCCCCCACCAGCAGCACCTGTGCACGATCCCACCGGCCTCCCTGCCTGCGGCCTGGCCCCGCCCCCACACTCACATCCATGTAGTTTTTCAGGATCTCGGGCACGGGCTGCTTGGTCCCCACGGGCGCCTCCTGGGAGTACTTGGACAGGGGGCCCTGAGCTCCCGGCTCCTCCACGGGGCCCCGAGCAATCAGGTCCTCCACGGGCCCCCAGGCCTCCGACATGGTCCGCCGGATGGAGGTGAACTTGTGCAGCGGAATCCTGTACAGACACATGGGGGTGGCGGCTGTGCCAGGGCGGGGCTCTGGCCGCCGCAGCCTCTCCCTCCCATCGCGGGACCCGGCGCTGGGCGAGGGCAGCCGTCCCGGGCCCGAGACCCTCACCAGCCACCTCCTGGGCGGGTCTAAGGCGTGGCCAGCACGAGACTGCCACGGGCACCTGGGGGTCCGGCTCCCTCTGCCCTCAGCCCAGGAGGCCTCACTCACCCAGCCCTCGGGGAGCCCACACGGAAACCAGGAGCCGCTGTGCCCGCCCTCCTGCCCGTGCGCCCTCACCCCTTCAGTCTCCACCTTCCCCTGCACCTGCTCCTGGCTCTGCCCGGATGGTGGCCAGCAGCGTGCAGGGCTCCTCACCGTACCTGGCCTCCCAGTCACACCTCCCTGCACCTGCCCGTCTGCCAGAGGGGTCTCTTCAATGCTAGCTCCCTGCCCTGAACCCTGACTAACCCAGGGGCCCCCACCCCACTATGGGGCACTGGGGGGTTCTGGGCCTCCTCCTAACACACCCCCCGTGCCCCTGCTTGGGGTGGGGCCTTGGGCACTGCTGTGCAGGAGAGCGCCCCAGGCCCAGGGCAGGTGTCCTGCGGGCTCTGATGCCCAGGGCCCCGCCCACTAGGTGTCTGGGCTCACTCCCCACTCGCCCAACTCCTAATCACTCGGATGAGGTGTCTTCATTGAGCCCAAGGTCACAGCTGGCTATTCCCGGCATGCCAAGGGCACGCTCCCGGTTGCCCAAGACTGGGTAGGCTGGGAGTCCTGGGCGTGGCCAGGGATCAAGGAGACAGGTGCCCTGAGTCCCACAGGACCTGGGTCAGGTGCGTGGGCCTCTCCCTCAACTGCCGGGCTCCCCAGGAAGTCCTGGGCTCCCTTCCCTCCCACAGTCTCTGCCCTTCTGGGAGAGCGGAGGCCGTGGGTGGGGCGGGCAAGGCCCAGACAGGCAGGCGGGCGCCGTTCCTGCTGTCCCAGTGGCTGCCATGGAGCCTGCGCGCCCCCAGGCTGCAGCCTGCCCCCAGCCCGCCACCTGGGAGCTCACTCCAATGTCCTGTGCAACAGGCCCAATGCCCCCAGCACAGGGGACAGGTCCCTGGGCCCCAGGAGGGCCTGGTGCCCACTGGGACGGAGCCCCAGTCCCGGGGTAGGCAGGCTGGACCACGCCCCGGGGCCCCTCGCTCTCTGGCACCTGTGGGACTCCCAGGGCTGGGTAAGGTCCCCTGGGGGAAGCTGCCAAAGCGTCTCCCCGGGCCCAGGGGCTCCAGGGCTCGCATCTGCCGGTGCCGCCGTCCCAGGTGAGTCCACACCTGACCTGGAGCAGCGCAGCTCCGCCCCACCTGTCACCCTGGGTCAGCGCTGCGCTGCGGGCTGCTGAACCCCCAAGACGGAGGGGTGGCAGGAGGGTTAGGGCGTCCGGCGAGGGCTGAGCGCGACCCCTGCACCTACGGAGCCCGCAGGCGCTGGTGCATCCCCGCGCGGGAGACCACCAGGGCGCGGGGACCCCAGAGCCGCGCCCCCTCCCCCCGCGGCGCCCTGAGCGCCCTCCTGGGACCCGGGGCCTCACCTGATGATCGCGGTAGCCGACGTGGCCAGGAGGCCGAGCGCGAGCAGCAGCAGGCTGGGGGGCTGCATGGCGGCGGTGGCCCCGGAGCACCGAGGTCGCGCGCTTATAGCCGGGATGACGGCGCAGTCGGGCCGGGTCAGCTGACCGCTTGTTTGCCCCCGGGCTGGTCACGTGGCCGCGGCCGGCGTGCGCGGGGCGGGGCGACCCGGTCCCTCCCGCCCATCTCTCCCGCCCCCGCCAGCCCGGCGCAGGCGCGCCTCGCCCGTGCTCGCACACGGCCCTCGGGAGCGCGCCCGCCGCCCCGCCTGTCCCGGCTCTCAGGGGCCCAGCCAGACTCAACCTAGAGCCCCTCTGCGGACCGAGCGCCCCCGCCTGCCGCCGGGGCCGGCACGCGCGGGCGTGGGAAGCCCCCCCACCCCGCACCGCAGCGCCTGCACCTGCTCCTCGCGCGCGTGCGCACGTCTTGCCTGGCGCTGAGGGTCTCCAAGGTGCCCTGGAGCATCCCGGTGCCTCCGGTGCCTCCGCCGTCCCGGCCACCCTGGCCCAGCCCCTCCCGGGAGCAGCACCTCGCCCTCCTCCCTGCCCATCCAGTCCGTAACCAGCGTCCTATTCTCGACACCCCGGCGTTCCAAGGATGCTGAACAAAACCAGAGAAGGAGTCGGGTCTCCCAGTGCCGGGCGGGGGCGGGGGTGGGGGGACCCCAGGATCTGTTTGCGGGGTGCCCTGGGCCAGGGGCCCTCGGCGCTACCCTCGGCCATGCTGGTCACTCCTTCCCTGGTGTTGAGAACGAGCGAGGCCCGGGGAGCTGGCAGGGGATGAGTGTCTACAGGAGGCCAGCTGGGCAGTGGCGGAAGGTGGCGTCTGGGGAGGGGGTGCCCTCAGAGGAGGTGACCCCGAGCTGGGCTACAAGGCAGAGGTTCAAGGAGGTGGTCACCAGGGCACCCCACCCCTGCTCTCTTGGACCCCCTGTGCAGAGGGGCAAGGGGAGGGTCCACGGCCCCGTCTTTCCTGTAACTTGTGGGAGTCGGCGCCCAGCCCTGGTCCCTCGGTCGTTCCCCCCCCCCCCCGTGCCCCCGCGGCCAGCGAGCCGCTTACTCTGGATGAGGTTCTAGATGCGAGGTCGGCGCCCAGCCCTGATGGGCTGAGGCAGGCGGAGAGGCAGGACCTGCTGTGGGCTCATCACGTGCCTCCGAGAAAGCAAGGCAGGGGCTGGGAGCCTCTTCCGGGAGTGGGCTGATGTCCGGCTGACCGGGTGCTCGGCCTGGCCCCTGGGGGCTGCAGCTGGCTGCTGGGGGGGGTCTGCTAGTCCACTCACTAGGATCATCGGCCTGCTTCTCCAGCAGCCGGGGCTGAGCCCGGAGGATTCTGGGAGGCCTAAAAGCCTGGGCGCTCCAGGTCCCAGAGCAACTGAGGCCCTGGGCTCCAGGAGGCAGAGGTGGCTTCTGACCGCTGACCTCCAGCTGCCTGGGCAGACCCCACCCTGTCCAGGCCTGGGCAGGGCTGGGACCCCCATGACCCAGGGCTGAGCTGTAGCCGCGCCTTGAGGAGCCAGAGACACAGGAGCCCGCCCGTCTCCCTGCCGGCTGGGGACAGAGACATGGGAGCCCACCCGTCTCCCTGCCGGCTGGGGACAGAGACACAGGAGCCCGCCCGTCTCCCTGCCGGCTGGGGACAGAGACACAGGAGCCCGCCCGTCTCCCTGCCGGCTGGGGACAGAGACATGGGAGCCCACCCGTCTCCCTACCCGCTGCAGCCCCCCGCCTCGGCCGAGCTGACCCAGGGGCCGCTGGTTGCCTCAGGCCTGCCTGCGGGGCTCCTCAGCTGAGGGCGCCTACCTCCCCCTCTCTTCTTTTTAAGGGATTTTTTTTTTTTCATTTGACCAGAAAGGCAGATGGAGAAACAGAGAAATCTTCCATCTGCTGGTTCATTCTTCAAAAGCCAGTGCTGAGCCAGGCCGGGGCCTGGAGCTCACGTGTAGGGACCATTGCAGCCGTGGGGGTGCTGGGGAGAAGGGGCTGGGCTGTGTGGTGCACAGCGCAGGTGTGGGGAGGCAGGTGTGGGGCAGGCCTGGGCTCTGGCCCAGCCTCTGCTGGCCAGGGCTCCTGCCGCAGGATCCAGGCTGGCCTGACCCATGCCTTTTCCACCCCAGACCTTTCCTGGCCATTGGGCGTGTCCAGGAAGCAGGGGACAGGCGTGTGGGGAGGGAAGACACAGAGAAGGGAGCCAGGTATGCTGGCGCCCACTCTGCCAGCCCCTCCTGGGGGCGGGGGCGGCAAGATCCCCGAGGGCTGTCCCCAGGTGTCACAGCCAGGGTCCACCTGGGCGTAGCAGAGGCCAGAGAGGGCCAGAAGCTGCTGCCCTCAGCCAGGTGCCACCGTGCCTCCCGGGCCAGGCCGGCTGGGACCCTGAGCCCCCAGGCGTTCGTCCCACGCTCAACTCTGGGGCACCTGCCCTGGGCTGGGGACGTCGCCGCCTTGCGGAGTTGGTTCTAGACCAGGGCAGACCTGGCGAGGCAGGAGCCATGCGGGGGACCTTGGAAGTGGGCACAGGGTGCGGCACAGGAAGTGGTGCGGGGGTGGTGTTGCCGCCCAGCGGCCTGCTGGGAGCAGCCTGGAGGAGGTAAGGGGTCAGAGGACTGGGCAAGACCCACTGCTGCTGAGGTGGGGCAGGTCTGGCCTGTCGGGGGAGGGCCTGCCAGGTGACTCACAGGGCTGCAGCCCCGGGGGAGGGGCACTGCGGGACTGGGCGGGGCGCCAGAGTGGAGTCGGAGCCGGGGCCCACAGGGGCATCACCTAGGCTGCCCTGTGCTGTGCGTGGAGCGAGCCTGGTAGGATCTCCCGACAGATGGTTCTGGCGTGTGATGGAGGGGCCGGCGAGGACACCGCAGGCGTCCACGCAACACCATGGGGAGGTGGCTCGTTACGGGCCCGGTGTCTCCCTCCTCCCCCAGCATGTGCACACACACACATGCACACTCACACTCACACACACACGCATGCACATGGCTGCTGATTCCGGCCACGGCAAAGCCTCTTGTTGTTTCAATAGTGCACCCACAAAAACAACACACCTCAGAGAAGACACGGCAGTGAGAAGCCGAGCCCTGTCCTGGCGTGAAGAACTGGTCTCCCAGACAAAGCAGGCTTCTCATGGGGCGGCAGGAAAACAAACAGCCCGACCCAGCCGTGGGCGAGTGGTCTGGACGGACGTGGAGGCGGTGACGGGTGGGCCCACGGCCAGAACAAGGGCTCCTCCGGTGTGGATGAGGTACAGCCCCCTGACTGCACCTGCTCTCGGCGTGGGGTCCAGCGATGCTGCCCTGGCGTGTGCTCGGAGATGCTGAGAACACGTTCACATGTGCCCACGCGTGTTCGAGCAGCTCAACTCCTAATCGTCAAAAACGGGAAGCAGCCCAGAGATGCTTCCAGAGTGACACAGAGGGAGAGACAGAGAATCTTCCACCCACTGGTTCACTCCCCAGGTGGCTGCAATGGCCAAGGCTGGGCCAGGGAGAAACCAGGAGCCAGAGCTTCAGCCTGGTATCGCTCGTGCGTGCAGGGGCCCAAGCACTTGGGCCATCGGCGGGGAGCTGGATTGGAAGTGGGACAGCCAGGACTTGGATGCTGGCGTCACTGGCTCTGCCGCAACACGGGTCCCATAGCCTTCCCAGTATGTCAATGCACCATAAGGGGCCTGCGCTTGGCACAGCAGGTTCAGGCTCCGCCTGCAACGCCAGCATCCCATATGGGCGCCGGTTCGAGTCCCGGCTGCTCCACTTCCGATCCAGCTCCCTGCTGATGTGCCTGGGAGAGCAGTGGAGAATGGCCCAAGCGCTCGGGCCCCTGCACCTGCGTGGGAGGCCTGGAGGAAGCCCGCAGCTTCTGGCTCCTGGCCCAGCTCTGGCCATTGCGGCCATTTGTGGAGTGAACCAGCAGATGGAAGATCCGTCTTTGCTTCTCTTCCTCTCTAACTCTGCCTCTCAAATAAATAAAAAAGTAAAAATCTTAAAATAAAAAAAAGAAAGAAAAAGAAAAGTGAAGTTGTAGACAATTGGAGTGATGGAGTCGAGGAAATGCTGGTCAGAGCAGGGGGGCCCTAAGCCCCCAGTGGGATGACCACCACAGGCAGGGCCAGGGTCGGGGGTCGTGGTCCTGCTCTCCTCCAGCCCCCCCCCTCAGCTAGGGGCTGCAGCCTGGCCCAGGCCGTCTCTGTTCACCCAAGCTCTGTTTCCTGGGGCTTGGCCCCATCTGACCTGGTCACACTGGGCAGGAGCAGCATGGGTCAGGGGGCCTACTGTGCCTGGATGGACTTCTCCCTCCCCACTGGCACGCAGTGCCTGGCCCCAGCTCTGCCCTGTGGAGTGGGAGGGGTGCGGGTACGCTCTGGGCCCCCAGCCCCAGTCGCACCCCCCACCCTCAGGCCGGGGACACCTGCTAGATCAGAGGGCGGGGGAGGGGGCGGGGAGAGGCCCGGCCCCAGCTGATGGGGCAGGGGGAGCCCCGGGGCCCTGGCACCTGGATGGGACGCCTCCTCCGGACTCTCGGGGAGGGAGGGGCTGTGGGACTGGGGGCAGCTCGGTGCAGAGAGGAAAGTGGTTTCTGGGCCCCCGCGAAGTGGGTGGGGAGGCCCAGGGGCCCTGAGTCACCCCCGCGTCCCGGCCCCTCCCTCTTGCTAGCCTGAGTCACCCCACTCAGGGCCCAGGCCACCGCCGGCCCTCAGAGAAAGGGGTGGGGGGCAAGGCTTCCTAGGGCCATGGCCATGGGCCCTGGGCTGGTAGCGCAGCTGAGGAGGCCAGGAGAGGATTAGTCTCTGGTCAGCTGAGCTCCACCAGGGGCTGGGGGCAGGAGGGCCCAGCATC
>CM027387.1:109219958-109231623 GCA_015711505.1 Sylvilagus bachmani
GGAGGGGGGAGCGCCCAGGCAGATGCAGGTGGGGAGGGGAGGGGGGAGCGCCCAGGCAGGCGCAGGTGGGGAGGGGAGGGGGGAGCGCCCAGGCAGGCGCAGGTGGGGAGGGGAGGGGGGAGCGCCCAGGCAGGCGCAGGTGGGGAGGGGAGGGAGAGCCAGTGTGGCTGTTCCTGCCACTGCCCTGGCCCAGGTCCTGTCCTCCTGAGCGCCCTGGGGGGCCCTGGCCTGGTGCAGCAGCCCCGCACTGTGCTCTGCCCCGTCCATGATGGCCTTGGAGCCCCTGTGCCTGTGAACCTTAGTCCAGCCCCTTGCTCAGCAGGGACCCCATGGCCATACAGCGGTGGGGGGGCATGGCTTACATGAGTCTCAGGAGCACACAGAGCCCACAGACCCTGCAGGTGTCAGCTAGGAAGTCGGGAATCAGCCTGTGTGTGTGTGTGTGATGTGTTAGGAGGTCGGGAATCGGCCTGTGTGTGTGTGTGTGATCTGTTAGGAGGTCGGGAATCGGCCTGTGTGTGTGATGTGTTAGGAAGTCGGGAATCGGCCTGTGTGTGTGATGTGTTAGGAAGTCGGGAATCAGCCTGTGTGTGTGTGTGTGTGTGTGTGATCTGTTAGGAGGTCGGGAATCGGCCTGTGTGTGTGTGTGTGTGATGTGTTAGGAGGTCGGGAATCGGCCTGTGTGTGTGTTTGTGATGTGCTAGGAGGTCGGGAATCAGCCTGTGTGTGTGTGTGTGTGTGTGTGCGTGTGCGCGTGTGCATGCACGTGCGGGGCCGCGGGGCTGAGGAAGACGAAGACCAGCAGCAGCTCAGCTGGGAGCAGCCCAGGATTTCACCCCACACGGTCCTGCCCAGACCCGAAGACCCTGCGGGGGCTCAGCCTCGTCCCCAAGGACAGCTCCCCGGGAGAGTCCTCTCTGCTCAGCCCCACGGGGCACCCAGCCTGACACCCCACAGCCCTCCATAACCGGGCAGGCCCCCCTAATTCACACTCAGCAAACCCTTTGTTTTAGAGAGGAGGGAGGAAGGGGAGGAGAAATGGTGGGAGGAACTGGACCCTGAGCCTGAGAACTGGATGGGGCCATCAGTGAGCTGGTGGGATGGGGCTCCTGGGTGAGCTGGGGCTGGACGGAGTGGGCGGGCGGTCCCAGCGGTTGGGTGGTTTGGCCCCCAGTCCAGCCTGAGCTTGCTTTTGGTGTAGGGTTCCTGACTGTCAGGGAGCGTTGAGCAATGTCTGTTGATTTGCCCCGGGGTGGGGGTGCAGCTGGAGTGGGAGTTTCTCCTGGAACAAAGGCGCTTGTGCCCCGCTCCTGGCCCGGGGGGGGGGGGCTGTGCTCCCAGATGTGGCCGGGACCCCAACTAGACTGCTGGCCTCACTGGCCTCCACCCCGGCCCAGCACTGCGCTGGTTACTCTGAAGGACCTTGCTGCCCACCCAGAAGGGGGCTGTCTTGGCTCCGGGCCCCTCTGTCCACCCCAGAGGCCCCCATCTCCAGGTCCACGGTGGGTGCCTGGGAGAGGGAGTGGGTGCCCAGGGCCGTTGCTGGCCGCAGGAGAAGCTGTGCACACCACGGAAGGCCTTGCTGGCCCGCTCTCCTCCCGCGGGGCGGGTGGTGGTGGACAGTGCCCGCCGGCTCTCCAGGAAGGCCAGCTCCACGGGTGCCATACCCCTTCCTGACAGCTGGACAAACGTGTCTGGGGCTGCAGGGCCCCCTCCCTCTAGGGTGGTGACTCAGAAGGAACCGCAGGGAGCGGGGTTGGGGTCCTGATTCCTCCTGTCTGGATGGCGGTGGGGGGGCATGCCCAGGGGGACCACGGTGCGGGTGGTCTCTGACCTGGGCTGGGGGCAGGGTGGAACAGCAGGCCCGGGGCCTGGCCCACTCAGAGGCAAATCCTAAGACCTCCACGTTCAGGCACAGGGACCCCCAGTGCCTACCCCCATTCCTGAGGGGCCCCGGATGGACCCCTGCTCAGCCCCTTTCAGTCAGCAGGAAGCACAGCTCTGGAGCCAAGGAGACCACGCCCAGCAGCAGGTGCTCAGGGAGGCACCGCCCCTCGCCCCTCACCCCCACCTCCAGGCTGCGGGCAGGAAGCCAGGCAATCTCTGCCCGCTGGGGCCACAGGTGGTGGGGAAGCGTGGGGACTCCCGGTGTGAGCTGCTCCCGCTGGCCCAGCTGGATCCCAGGGTGCAGCGGTGGGGCTGGGGCTGGGCCCCTGGGGGCGGAGATGGACCCCCGGCTCCTGCAGCAAAGACGTGAAAAGCACCTCTGCATCGCGGGCAGCACTGGCACCCTCGGGAGGCAAGCCCAGGGGACTGTCCATGCGTGTGCTGGGCTCGTGTGGAAGTGGGCTTGGACACCAAGGTGTGATCCACGGTGGCTGACCCAGGGCCTCTGCTCTGACTTCCTGGCCACTCCTGCTGCTGGCTGGAGGAGGCCGTGGTCCCCTTCGAGGGGGCAGGGCAGCCTGTGGAACGTTCTAGGCCGTGGGACAGCGGGGCTGCAGTTTCTGTGGCCTGGGGGCAGACGGGAACGCAGGAGCAGGCCAGAGTGGGCAGCCTCCCAGGTGACACGGCCACGTGCGCGTGCGCAGCAGACAAGGAGCCTGGCTCGCCAGGGAAGGGCGCTGGGTCTGTGTGTGGCCGCGAGGACCGGGGCTTATGGGAGGCTGGGCCCCCAGCTCCACCTCGCTGTGTGACTCGGCCCCGCCCATTCATCCCCTCGGAGTCCCTGGGAGCTGTGCCCAAGTCCGGGGGCAGCCCGGTGTCCTGGGTGCCTCCCCTGGGGCCCCTTCTCAGGAGGACTCCGTGCCAGACAGGAGGCAGCGTGTGCGCCCCAGAGGCCGGAGCCCCCAGGCTGGAGCCGCCCCTGCAGGACGCTGTCCCCCCGGGGAGGCTTTGTATGCCTCTGCTGTGGACTCGCAGTGAGCAGGACACCGGAGACCCCCAGGCTGGGGGAGGCACTGGCGATGCCGGTGAGGACTGGCGAGTGGGGGCAGCGGCTGTGAGAGCAGGGCGGTGGGCACGGCCTGGGTGCAGGGGGGAGGGCCGCCTGGGACTCCCACTTCCCACGTGAGCGCTGGTTCGAGCCCCGGCTGCTCCACCTCTGATCCAGCTCCATGCTGAGGAGCCCGGGAGGCCCCAGGTCGCGGCTCAAGTGGTTGGGGCGCGGCACTCAGGTAGGAGACCCCGATGGAGCTCCTGGCTCCCGGCCTCGGGCCACGCTGTTGCAGGCATTTGGGGATGAACCGGTGGATGGAAGATCCTCTCTGTCTCTGTTGCTCTTTCAAGTAGGTACAAATAAACAAATAAGCATTACAGAACAAACAAACAGGACCCCCGGGCAGGCACCGCTCTGCCCCCAGGGGACGACAGGTGGGCAGGGTGGTGGCTACAGGCCCCGGTGGTGGAAGGGCTCCGGCTGTGGCAATGCCCGGCCCTGGTGACCATTGGCCCACATCCTGCTGACCTCCAGCACGTGAGGGGCCCTTGCTTCAGGCCGCCGGAAGCCTGGCTGCGGGCAACTTCCTTCCCTCTGCAGGGTTGGCCTCTGTCCCCGCGTGGGGGTCACGGGAGGCTGGCCTGGGCTGCCATGGCTACTCAGGGTCCCTTCCTCCTAGGGGCAGACCTGCCTGGCCGAGGCGTCCGCCAGGCGGGTGCCTGCAGAGCCACTGTGGACGGTGAGGTGGGGACGAGGTCCTGGCTGAGCAGGTGCAGAGTCACCCGCAGGGGTGGGCACAGCCTTCCCCGGGGCGCTGCACTTTGGACATTAGTCTGGACGTCCTCTGGAGGCCCAGGGGTCAGTGTCCGATGGCCAGGGGCCGGGTGTGGATGCTGAGTCGGGCGGGGTGGGGCTGCCGCTCGGTGCAGCCCCAGACTGCATCCCGTGGCTTCATGGGCAGGGCCGGGTAGAGCTGCTCCCTGTCTCTCCGCTGCAGCTCAGCCTGGTGCCCGGCAGGTGGGACTGCCAACCTCCGCCGAGAGCCGCCAGAGGCAATGGCAAAACCCCTCGCCTCCCACGGCGGCTTCTTGCAGGGACCCTTAGTGACAGAAATGGACAGACGTCAGGGCCATGCAGACTCACACCCATCCACAGACCACTCCCACCACACCACACCCGAGACCACGCCCATCCCATTCACACCCATCCAGACCACGCCCACCACTCACACCTATCCATGCAAACCCCGCCCACTGCCACTCATACCCATCCACAGGCCAGCCCACCCCACTCACACTTATCCTGGGAGAACTGGGCTGCCCCCGCACCCCCCAGGAACAGCCCCCAGCTCCCCACCATGCAGCTGCTTCACCCCCTTCCGTCTCACCGCTGGCCCCAGAGGGGGGTGGGACCCTGTCCCCGCCCCGGGTGAGGAAATGCTGCCCACCAGGTCCCCTGACCGCTGCTTTGCAGAAGTCAGCAGCCCCGTGGATGACAGTCAGGGCCCGGATGAGACGTGTTCCCCTCACCGCGACCTGGGCAGTCCCTGACACGTGGGTGGCCTGTGCATCTGAGAGCCACCTCCCCAGCCGCCCCAGCTCCCAGGGCCCACGGCGAGAGCAGTGCTTCCCTGTGGGCAGGGGCCTCTGCATCCACGCGCCCAGCCTGTGGCACGGGAAAGCCACGTGTCCCCGTCACCCCTTCCTCCTGCCTCGGGACCCTCAGCTGTGTCTGGTCTCTGCCCGCGGGTCCCACACACCCTTCCCGGACCCTCCCGGCCACCAAGACCTCCGTTCTTGGCCTGGGCCAAAAATGCCCCAGGAGGTCCATGCCCCCCCACCCCAAACCTGCAGGGCAGAGGTGAGACGAGAAGCTGGGAGGGGAGATTGTTCTGGAAGTCCCGGGGGTGCAGTGAGGGAGGCATCAGAGTGAGACGGAGGGGAAGCCACGTGGCTGGCAGCGAGGAGGAGGACGGTGGTCTGTGGGCCCTGGGGGCCACCAGAAAGATGGACCCGAGCCCCACGGAGAGCCCGTCCTGTCCACTCCTGCAACGTGGCCACTGTGGGGCCCTCTGACCCCCCCAGGGCGGTGAGGTGTTGCCTCAGCTTCTTTGGACAAGTGTCACAGCCTGTGCCACAGCCCCGGTCACCCAGGACTTTCCGTGTGGTCAGACCGAATCTGCCAGCCAGCAGTCGGTCACCTGCCCTGTCCCTCCTGTGTCCCTCGTCCGTGGTAACAAGGCCCAGGAGGTGCCATGGTGGCTGCAGGCTACAGAGGGACATCATGTGGAGAGAGGCAGTGCCGTCAGCCCACTTCACGGATGAGAAGACAGAGGCAAGGACAGAGCCAGGGCCTCCAGGTGGCCAAGTCAGGATTCACCCTGGGAGTCTGAGCGATGTCTCCCCGACCCCCAGCCAGGTGTTCCCGAGGGCGTGGCCTCCGCCTAGGACCCCTCACCCCCTGGGTGTCTCCCAGGCTCCTCTGCTGCTCCTTGCTGGGTCTCTGAGGCGTGGAGGTCCTTGGGAGTCCAGGCATCCCAGAGGGCGGCAGCCCCTGGCCCAAGCCCCCCGGCCTGCTGTTGGGAGGGACCCAGGCGCCACCCTGGCTCTACTGCCAGCTGCGTGAGGGACGAGGGGTGACCGGTTCCCTTCCTGGCCGCCCCTGCCCGAGCTCTGTGCCCCGCGCCAGTCACAGCCATCAGGGCTGGTGGCTCCAGGGGCCCCCAGGATGACCAGCAGCCACCCCTCGAGCTGCCTGAGAGCTTCCGGCCTGAGGCTGGATGACATGGCCAAGGGCGGCTGGGGTGTCTGTCAGGCCGGGGGCAGCCCTCATGGGCCCCACGTCCCTGGAGGGCATGCTTGTCCACTCTCATGCGGGCCCCTCCCTGGCCACCTCCTGCTGTGTGTCAGGCCTCCGCCTGAGTGACAGGTTGACAGCCAGGTCTGCTCGGGAGAGCTCAGAGCCCCGCGGCCATGGACTCTCCTGGCTCCCGAGGCCTCCCTCCTGGGCTGGCGGCTGGCATGTGCTCCCCGTGTGCTCCCGAGGTATCCCTCTGTGTGTGTCTCTGTCCTCAGCTCCTGTTGTGACAAGGACACAGCCTGCCCTAGTGGCCTTGTTTCCACAAACCACCTCCCTGCGGGCTCAGCCTCAGGCAGAGGCTCGGGGCTTAGGGCCTCCAGGTCAGAGCCTGGGGGCGCAGCTCAGCCCCAGGCTCTGCCTGGCCGTCTCCTCTGCCCTGGACCCGGCCCCTCGGCCACGCTGTCCGTGGGCACAGCAACCCGGCCTCCGTGGAACACCAAGACGACGCCTCAAGCCCCATGTCCATGGGGCACCACGGGGCGCGATGCTGCCATGCGGTTCCAAGTCCTCTCCCCCATCCTGCAGACCCCTGAGGTCCCAGCATCCTCAGTGGTGGGACCAGCGTCCTCTGGGGCAGCCCTCACCCTGCACTGCAGGTGCAAGTCCTCTGCCCCGCCCGCCCCTACAGGCCCCATCCCCCGAGCCCCTGGTGCTGCACGTTCTGTCTCACAGGCTCCCCCCAGCCGGGGACCCCCATGCCTGAGGCCCCATGTAGAGGCCGGATGCACGCCCGGGGGTCTCTGTTGAAGCCCTGACACCATTGTTGGCATTGCCTGCTCATGCTCTTTGCACGGTGGTAGAGTTTTCTGGTTTTTTTTTTTTTCCTAATGTTTTCTTTGGCGTGTAATTGATGGACAAGGAATCGCAGTGTGAGGGGCAGTTGGGCGAGTTTGAGATGCATAAGGCTGTGAGCTGTGCACACGCGTGTCTGACATGACACCTGTTCTCTCACAGGTCCGAGGCCAGGGTTCCCACACCGGTCTCACTGGACCCAAGTGCCTCTGCTCCCCCCCCCCACCCGGGGCTCTGACCCCTGCCTTCCACCTCCTGCTGGCCCTCTGGTAAGCCCGGATAATCTGGCCGTGTGATGGTCAGCTGGTCAGAAACCACACTGTCTGCAGCCCCAAGCCCGCCTGCCCGTGTGATCTCTCACAGCCACGGGGCCCGGGATCCGGGGCCCCAGCTCTGCCTGCCGCAGCCGGCCCTGGAGGAACCGACCGTCCATTTAGCTGTGGGTGGGACTTGGCTTTGGGGTGGACATATGCCCGGGTTACCAGGGAACAGCTGGGCCGCCTGGTGCACGCATGGGCGGGCGTTTTAGAGGTGGACGCCGCTGGTCTTGGTCTCATCTGGGACCGGAGGTGAGGGCTGGAGTTCGTCTCCGTGCGTGCTGTGATGCCAGCATCCCTGGTTTGAAGACGAGCTCTCTCCACAGGATCGCCGTGGAAAAGCCACGGACAGGGTGGGTGCTGTGGCCCCGCGGGTTCGGCTGCTGCCTGGGACGGCACAGCCCGTGCCGGAGTGCGGGTTCAAGTCCCGGCTCTGCTCTCCATCCAGCTTCCTGCGAATGTGCCATGGGAGGCAGCAGGCGGCTCAAGTACCCGGGTCGCTGTCACCCACGTGGGAGACCTGGACGGAGCTCCTGGCTGCTGGCTTCATCCCGCATCAGGCCTGGCTGCCACAGGCATTTAGCGAGGCACCCAGCGGGACAGAGGATCGCTCTCATGTTTTCACTCCGCCTTTCAAATAAAAGAACGATAAATAAGCCACCCCCGGGCTGGGCCTGCAGGTCCACCCGCGGCCCCGTGTGCCTCTGGCCCCTCGCTGGCTGTCCGCATCTCTGCCGCCGGGTAGCTTTTCACAAGCCTGCCTCTCAACGTCTCCCAGCTTCGGTTCTCTCGTGGACGCCAGTGTCCACGTGGTCTCAGGCGCGCACAGGCGAACGTCGGCATTCCACTGCTGACCCCTGACCTGCTGCCCCGCTGCGGCCACACAGCAACTTCTCCGTGGATGTGCTGGGATTGTCTGCGAGGGGACCCACGTCTTCCTCACGAACGGGCAGGTCCCCTTCCTCCTCCCCCCCTTCCTTCCTCCACACAGGACACGCGGTCAGCAGGCTCCCTGCTGGGGCTGAGGCCGGGTTCCCCCCGCCTGCCATGGACGGGAGCTGCCGTGTGGGCAGGGTGTCCTTCCAGGCAGCGCCGGGACTGGGTCTGATCTTCCTGCTCGCTCTTGGCCGGGGACCCCAGCTCCAGAGAGGTCCTGGCCGGAGGCCCCCGCACCTCAGCAGCGAGACTGGCACCCCCGCCCTCTGTAGGAAGCTCTGTGTGGGGCCTCCTGAGAGCCTGGCGCCCCCCCCCCCCGCCGCCCTGATTTAACTCAGCTCTTGAGCAACCTTCATTGCGCCTGCGTAATCCCCCCTCCCACCTCGTGCAAGGGCGTACCCACAAATCCCTGGGAAGTGGAATTCCAGGATCTGCGAAGGTGCAGGAGAAGTGTTGAGGGCAAAGGTCAGGCTGCAGGAGGGGGGGGTTGCTCAGCGTGGTCCTTTCCCGGCTCTCAGCTGCAGATGCAGGGGTCGGAATCGGGGCGCGAGACCCCTTGCGTCCCCGTCCAGGCCTGTGGCATGGCTGTGGGGGCGCTGACGTCTGCGGCCACCGTGCTGACATCTGCACGTGACGGCACGTGCCTGGTGCTGTTCTCTGGCCAGTGAGCGCTGCCAGCCCGCTCTGTGGCTTGGCGCTAGCGGTGATCCTCTCTTTTGATTGGGTCTCCCTCTCCATGCACTCCCTGTTTCGTGGAAGAAGTTGGCAGGCCTCTCCTTGTCCGAGCGCTCCGCTGCCCGGCCGTCCCCGCTCTGACCGGTCGACAGCTGGGCTCGGTGAGCCAGCGGGGACACGGCGTTGGGGCGGCCACGCTGAAGTCCACAAGGGCTCCCTCCCGGTGTGTCCTGGACCCGCCTCCGCTGGACCCCTGCCCCAAGGCCCGGCCAGCACGGCCCTTCCCCCACCTCTGTGGCGTTGCCCTTCCCAGAGCGCCCAAGCTGGAACCCCTGCGACAGGGCCTCACCCATCTTTCCGTCCCTCTCCATCGCGGGAGATGCCCGTCTGTCTGGGGATGGTGAACAAAGCCGCCGCCATCACCCGTGCAGGTTTTTGTGTGAACGCGTAACTCATTCAGTAGAATTGCTACGGCCATGGTCGGAAAACGTTAAGTTTTTTTTTTTTAAAGGATTTATTTATTTGTTTGAAAGGCAGAGTTACAGAGAGGAGGAGAGAGGGAGAGAGAGGTTTTCCATCCGATGGTTCACTCCCCAGATGGCTGCGACATCCGGAGCTGGATTGATCGGAAGCCAGGAGCCAGGAGCTTCCTCCGGGTCTCCCATGCGGGTGCAGGGGCTCAAGCACTTGGGCCATCTTCTACTGCTTTCCCAGGCCATAGCAGAGAGCTGGATTGGAAGTGGAGCAGCCGGGACTTGAACCGGTGCCCGTGTGGGATGCTGGCACGGTGGATGGAGGCTTAGCCCTCTACACCCCGGTGCCCGCCGGCACGTCAGGATGTATAAGACACGGCTGCACCACTGCCGAGCTGTCTGCTGGAGCAGCGGGCGCCAGCTTCGGTGCCGTCACCGCTCTGGACGTGGCCCCATCTGATGGGCGGGGGGGCGTCCGTCATTGTCGTAATCTGCAATTTCCCGGTGACGCACCAGAGCCGCTCCTTGCATAGCCAGTGGACACCGCTGGCCCCTGCTGCTGAGCTGTCTGGTCAGAGCTTCCGCTGTCTTTGAGCCGTTTGCCTCTGAAGTGTTGGGTTTTCAGAGGTACTGCGGGAGCATTTTGGATGCAAGTGACTTCAGACGCGTGTCCCCCAAGTTCTCTCCTGGGGCCGGAGCTGTTGCTCGACATGCCCGCAGCCCACGTGACGCTGCCCGCCCAGCTGCCCGGCGATGTGCCTGGGAGGTGCAGCTGGCGCCTCGCAACCTGGGTTCCCACCACCCCTGGGGGACATCTGGGTGGAGCTCCTGGCTTTCGGCTCTGGCCTGGCCCCGCTGCAGCTTCGCAGGCATCTGGGGAGTGACCAGCAGGCGGAAGATCTCTCTCCTCTCTCTCAAGCGAATAAATATAAAACTAAATTGCGTCTGAAAAGTAGTGCCTTCAAAAAAGAACTTCGTGGGAAAAGCTGGAGAACGGGCTGCACAGGGCCCAGAAATGAGCATGGCGTGTCCTGAGAACTTTCTCCCGCCGCCCCTCCCAGCCCTGGGAGGTGGGATAATGACCCCCCTTGGGGCCCAGCGGGGTGTTTAAGATGGGCTGGGGTGCGCGTGACTCGGGAGGGCGTGGGCTGTGATCCTGACCGCGATTCTGTCATTGTTGTTTCTGCTCCTCGGGCGGGACAGTCCCCTCCAGGACGAAACCAAACCCAGAAACCGAGGCTCAGCAAAACTGAGCCGTCCACGGGGCCGGGACCCCAGGCAAAGGCCAAGGATGAAGACAGGGCCGGGGCCGCCTGGGGAGAGGCCCCATCCCCCGCAGGTGACGGCTTCGCACGTGCCAGCCACGCCGGGCACAAGTCCAAAGGGCCTCGGGTGCACCCGGCTGTGGGCGGAGGCTCCTGCACTAGGGCTCCGGGGCACAGAGCGGCCACCGCCCTGCAGGGCTGCTGGTCCCAAGGCCTTTGAGAGCCAGGCGCCCCGGCTATGGTGAAAGGAGCACGGACGACCCTCAGCGTGCGCCAGAGACCAGCGATGGAGGGAGCAGCGGCTGCCATGCAACTTGGTCGGATGGATACGTGCCACGCTCGGTCTGCTCACGGAAAATCCGTTCACAGACCGAAGGGGAAACAGGCAGTCATCTGGGTGCAGCCATGTGTGGGCACCACCGTTCAACACCCGGGCTGCGTCTCGGGCCTGGGCTTCCTAAATTGCAAGCATTTGTATCCCACAACCCCCTGCAGGAATATATACCATTTATTTATTTGATGGAGCGACAGAGACAGTGAGAGAGAGAGAGAGAGAGAATCTTCCATCCACTGGTTCACTCCCCCAAATACCCACAATAGCTGAAGCCAGGAGCCAGGAGCTCCATCCGGGTCTCCCATGTGGGTAGCAGGGGCCCAAGTACCTGGCCCGTCACCCGCCACCTGCCAGGCCATGGGCAGGGAGCTGGACGGGAGGTGGCTGCAGGTTGTGGGCGGCCGGCGTCCCACCTGCCCACCTAACCAGCTGCCGCAGCACCCAGCTGTCTGGACGCAGCACTTTTTAAAAGGACTTAAAGGATGTGAGAGAGGATTGAAACCAAAAAACGCTGGAGAGAGACAGCTGGGACCGAGCGAGGGCCAGGGTTCGCAGGGCCGGGCCTAAGGAGGTGGTGTGGCTTCTGGGAGAGAGGGCGGAGCTTGGGATGTGTGAGCAAATCACACGGGGGCAGCCACAGAGAGGGGCCAGATCTGCAGCCCAGCCCCTGGAGCCGGGAGGAAGCGGCCCGGGGCTCACACAGGGTCCCCGCCCAGGGAGCATGGCGCAAGAGACGGGCAGGCAGGCAGCCTCGGGGTCCCAGCAGCCCCAGGGCCGTCGCTGGGCACCGGGGCTCTGAGCACCGTGCCTGGAAGGTGCCCAGGGTGATGCAGGCCCACAGAGAAGACAACATGCATTCTACACAACCTCCATAGCAGTCGGGTGGGATTTCTTCACAACCCGGCACAGACCGGGGCCCCCCAGTTATGCCGCGAAGCTTCCGAGAGGTTCCAGTCCTCCAGGCTCTGCTGCCCGGCCCTGTGGGGATGAGAGAGCGTGCTGTGACACAGCAGGTAAAGCTGCCGCCTACAGTGCTGGCATCCTGCATGGGCACTGGTGCGTCCCAACAGCTCTGC
>CM027387.1:109231723-109346163 GCA_015711505.1 Sylvilagus bachmani
AGGCTCCCCTGGGCTGGATGCAGCCCCACTGCGCCCCCAGGCTCCCCTGGGCTGGATGCAGCCCCACTGCAACCCCAGGCTCCCCTGGGCTGGATGCAGCCCCACTGCGCCCCCAGGCTCCCCTGGGCTGTTGCCGGGTGTAGGCAGCCTATAAAACAGGTCATAGACAAGTCAAGGTCAGTCTTGGCTTGTGGAATTCCTGGGAGGAAAAAAGTCACCTATTCCCATGCTCTAGGAGAATGATCTAACAAGAACACTCTGCTCGAATCAACTATGCTGTGACTGTGTTGTAGAAAGCCTGATAAGGTGCTTGCCTGTGTTGTTAACTTCTGTGTTGCCTTGCGCTGCAGCTGGTTATGTATAAAATATCACTGAGACGCTGGAATAAACGCGCCTTGATCAGCCTTGTTGTCTTGGCTCCATTCTCTGCGCCCTTGTCCCTCCTTTCATTCCCACTCCCTCCTTCAGGTTCCGTTCGACAGGTGTGGCCGGCCGCATCAGCCGGGGGCCCTGGAGTCACAGGCAGCTCACGCTGGTGCCGGCCGCCAGGGACCCAGCCCTCGGTCTCCGGCATCTCAGCCTGCACCTGCGCAGTGTGTGTGTGGAGAACGTGTGGACCCAGGAGGCTGGGCAAGGCGAGAGGAAGAGAGAAACCTGGGTGAGCAGAAGGCTGGGCCGGCACCAGGAGCCTCCGTGTGGGCGAGATGCCAGTCACTGCACAGCCATCCACGTGTTCAGCACAGCGCCAGCAAGCCACTCTTAGAGAGAGAGAGAGAGAGAGAGAGAGAGAGTCCTCCACTGCTGGTTCGCTCTCCAAATGGCCACAATGGCCAGGACTGAGCCAGGCCAAAGCCAGGAGCCAGGAGCTTCTTCCAGGTCTCCCACGTGGGTGCAGGAGCCCAAGCACCTGGACCATCTTCTACTGCTCTCCCAGGCCACAACAGAGAGCTGAACCAGAAGAGGTATAGCCAGGACTCGAACCAGTGCCCACATGGGATGCTGGCGCTGCAGACAGAGGCTTGACCTTCTACTCCACGGTGCTGGCTCTGAACATTAAGATAGATAAGAAAGCGTGGCACTGGCGCTCCCATGAGATAGTGGTTTGTCCACTGTGCCACAACGCCAGCCCCAGGATTTTTTTTACAAAAAGATTTATTTATTTGAAAGTCGGAGTTACAGAGAGAAAAGAGGCACACACACACACACACACACACACACACACACAGAGGAGAGAGATCAATCTTCCATCTGCTGGTTCACTCCCCAGATGGCCGCAACGGCTGCAGCTGCACCAATCTGAAGCCAGGAGCCAGGAGCTTCTTCCAGGTCTCCCACGTGGGTGCAGGGGCCCAAGCACTTGGGCCATCCTCCACTGCTTTCCCAGGCCATAGCAGAGAGCTGGATCAGAAGAGGAGCAGCTGAGACTAGAACCGGCGCCCATATGGGATGCTGGCACTTCAGGCCAAGGCGTTAACCCGCTGCGCCACAGCGCCGGCCCTGCCAGGATCAGTTTTGAGAGCAAATTCGGGAGGCAGCCGGCCTGGTGCCCCGACCAAACGTACACACAGTGAAGCTGAGGCGTCAGAGACCACCATGGATCCACGGGGCTGCGGGTCAGGACGGAAGTTTCCAGAAATGGCTCCAAATCAGTGGAGAAAGGGCGGTCCGTGCAGAGAAGGCGCGAGTGACGGCTCCACCGGGCCGGAACCCTCTGCTCTTCAGGCTGCTAGCAGTGAAAGCGCAGGCGACCAGCTGCCCCGGGCGCAGCACTGCAGCCACGGCTCACGCCGAGACACTGAGCAAGCGACGCGCCCGGCCACGCAGCAGGCGAGAGATGCAAACACACTTTGCCAAACCCACGCCACGCATGCCCAGTGCCATCGGCGCCAGGAGAAGTCGGGCCACAGCCGGGGCGAGTTCCTGCTACATGCCCGTGAGAGGGGCTCAAATAGAACCGAGAAGGTGGGCTGGACGCCGCCTGCAACAGCCCCACACCCCCGGGCCCTGCCACCCATGTGGGGACCGGATGGAGTTCCAGGCTCCTCGTGGCTTCCGCCTGGCCCCGCCGTGACGGCTGCTGGCATCCGGGCAGTGACCAGCAGGTGGAAGATGTCTCCCCGCCCACCTCTCTTCACTCCGCCTTTCAAATAAATAAAACCTCAAAAATACAATGACTGATTGGAAAGAAAGACCGGCAGCGACGTGTGCACGCCGGAGGCTGCTGCCGAGGCTGGGCGGCGGCGTGGGCGGCCGAGAGTCTGGAGCAGCTTGGTGGGTGCCTCCCGGTGAACCGGCGGCCAGATGGGATGCCACTACTACGGAAGAAAAGCATTTCAACTAGAAACACATTATTTACTACGTTCATTTTTTCTTTTGAAATTTTATTTAAAAGGCAGAGAGAGAGGGGCCGGCGCTGTGGTGTAGGCGGTAAAGCTGTCACCATCCCACATGTGCCGGCATCTCACATGGGCGCCGGTTCGTGTCCCAGCTGCTCCACTTCCAGTCCAGCTCTCTGCTATGGCCTGGGAGAGCAGTGGAAGATGGCCCAGGTCCTTGGGCCCCTGCACCCACCTGGAGACCCGGAGGATGCTCCTGGCTTCTGGCTTCGGATCAGCACAGCTCCATTCGTTGCGGCCAACTGGGGAGTGAACCAACAGATGGAAGACTCTCTCTCTCTCTCTCTCCCTGCCTCTCCTTCTCTCTCTGTGTAACTCTTTCAAATAAATAAATAAATCTTTAGAGAGAGAGAGAGAGAGAGAGAGAGAGAATCTCCCCTATGCACTGCTTCAGTTCCCAGGTGCCCCCAACGGCCAGGGCTGGGCCAGGCCGAGGCTGGGAGCCCGGAACTCCGTCTGGGCTCCCAGGTGAGTGGCAGGGACCCGAGGCCTGGAGCCATCACAGCTGCCCCCAGGGTGCGTGTCGGCAGGAAGCTGGCCGGGACGCAGGGCCGGGACGCACGCCAGGCCCCGTGATTGGCCGAGCAGCGTCTTCAGCCCTGACCCAGCCCCCCCAACCCCTGCCAAGTCCGTGCTTCCGTCTCCCCACCTCCTGGGCAGCCTGGCCCCAGAGCCCACGGCTCGGAGGCAGCGGCTGGATTTCCCCCTTCATCCCGACAAACGCAGCCTTCCGCGGCGGGGAGCTGAGGCCGTCCTAACGTCAGTGCACCCGGCTCCTGGCCCTTGCGCGTTCTCCCCGTGCCGCCTTTCTTCCCGAAAGTGACCCTGAGTTTCTGCAGCTCACTGTGGGGGAGGCTGGGTTCCATGGGCGCGGCCCCCCAGCTCCTCTGTCTGTGGGGGGCCCTGTCCCTGGGGGAGGCAGTGAGACCCTGGCCGAAGGGCCTCACGTCCGCCGCCGGCTCCCTGGGCCTGCGGGGGCTGCGTCCATGGGCGTCGGGGTCACTGCTTCCTGGCGCTCCCTCCTGGGGGGGGCAGAGCTGTGGCCACCTCCGGGAACCTGGCAGCCAGGGCCGCGGGGGACACGTGGGCGGCGACACAGCTTCCCGGGGCCGCTGCAGCTCCCGGCGGCTGCGGGAAGGCCCTGGGCCGGCAGGCACTGTTCCCGGTTTCCGGACGATTCCAGGAGCGAGAGGGAAGGCGGCCTCCTTGCCACGGCAGCTGCGGCGGGGCGTTCGAAGGTCGGCCTGTCTGGGGTGGAAAGTTCTAGAAAACGGGTCACGCAGCGGGAGGCCGTGCACAGGCAGCCTCTTCCACCGAGCACTGTGGAAACAACGAATTAATCAGACACACGGAGCCACACAGACAGACAGACAGACAGACACGCGGCACCCAGCTGCTGTCCTCCACAGCCCGGGCCCTGGCTTCAGCCGGAGCCAGGAACGCGACCAGGCCTCCCACGTGCGCGTGAGGGTCCAAGCCACGTGGGCCACCACTGCCGCTCCCAGGGCCCCGTGAGCAGGCAGCCGGAGCCGACGTGGGACCCAGGCGCTCCCGTGTGTGGGCGCGCATCCTCCCCAGCGTCTTCCCCGCCAGGCCCAACGTCCGCCTCTGTGTAATTCCTGGAGCAGCGGCCCCTGCTGCCCACTTGCTCCGCAGTCCTGGCCCCACCCTGCCCGGCTGTCCTCCTCGGTGCCACGCCCCCCGGTGGAGGCAGCGACTCTCGCCGTGGCCGTGGCCGTGGCCGTGGCCCTGCTCCCCAATGGCTCTCAAGGCTGCGCTCTCACCGCTCGCTGTCCCTGGAGTCGCCGGGATGGCTGTGACATCTCCCCACTTCCCTCTCTGGTCTGCTCCCTAAATGGCCACCACAGCAGGGGCTGGGCCAGGCCAAAGCCACGACTCAGGAGCTCCATCCGGGTCTCCCACGCGGGTGCAGGGCCCAAGCACTTGGACCACCTTCCACTGCTTTCCCATGCCACAGCAGAGAGCTGAATGGGAAGAGGATCAGCTGGGACTCGAACTGGCGCCCATCTGGGATGTGGGCACTGCAGGGGACAGCTTAGCTCGCTGCCCCAGCCCCAGCCCCCGTGTCTTCTGCACGTGCTCCCACCTGCACCCAGGACTCCTGGCGTGCGTGGGAGCAAACGCAGCCTCCTGAGCGTGACTGTGGCTCTCAGAGTGCAGCTGCCTCTCCCCACCGCTCCCCTGCTTCCCAGGGACCAGATCTGTGCAGGCCCCTGCCCCACTGCTGCCCTGCACAGGCCTCTCCTGCCCTCCCGCTGCCCCTGCCCCGTGACCAGCCCCTTCCAGTCATTGAACTGGGTCAGTGGAGCAGAAGAGGAAATCAGGGCCCACCCCAAGTTTGACAGAGCTCCCCCAGTCCTGGGAAGAAAGCCCAACGTCCCCCGATCCCTTCTTCCGTGACAAAGCGTCTGGCAGGACCTGTGGCCGGCTCCACCACTCTGCAGCTGGAGGCCGTGGGGTCGAAGGCGTGTGCGGGGCCTGGGGCCTTCCTGGGAGGCAGCCCTTTGCCGGGGGCTGCAGCGTGGAGTCTTCCTCCCTCCCTCTCTCTCTGTCTCTGTGTGTGTGTCTCTCTCTGTCTCTCTCTGTCTCTATCTCCATCTCTCTCTGTCTCTGTCTCTCTGTCTCTTTCTGTCTCTGTCTCTCTCCGTCTCTCTCTGTCTCTGTCTCTGTCTCTCTGTCTCTGTCTCTCTCTTGGGCAGAGCCGGCGGCCTGAGCAGGTGCTGATTCTCGCCCGCCCCTGGAGGATGCCTGCGTGCTGGGACGAGGCCTGGAAGCCTGTGAGGGCCGGCACTGGTGGGCGGTTGTGATGAACAGCGGCTCACACAGCTGACGCCTGTGGTCTCGGCCCGGGCGCTGCTGGCCCAGCCCCAGGAGTGCAGGGGCCGGCTCCTCCCCAGGCTGCTCCTCCCCAGGCTGCTCCTCCCCAGGCTGCTCCTCCCCAGGCTGCTCCCCGGGGCCGGCGCACAGCGTCTCCTCCCACGCACCTGGGCCCTGGGCTCCTCTCATTTCCGTTTCCCGTTTCTGTCTACCGGTCAGTGCGTGTCTCGGGGACGTGCTGCCTGCCCTCTGGGAGTAGGTGCGCGGCGTGGGCGCTGAGGGCCATCCCTGCAGGGAGCGAACCTTCCTCTGCCGGGGAGCCCCAGAGCCCTTGCTCCCACGTGGGACGTGGGGAGCCACGGCCACTCTCCAGGCCACCGGGTGTGGCCTGTGGCTGTGGCTAGGCGCCGTGAAGCCACCGCACCTCCCCGAGTGTGCACTGATGGGGGGAGTTTCCACATTTGCACCACCTGACGGCTGCCCCACGCTGTCTGAGCCGGAAGGCTGGTGCTGTGTCCATCACCTTGATTGACAGATGCTCCGCTGCACGAGGAGGACTCTGGGATTTCCAGTGGGCGCTGGTGTTGGCGTCTTCTCCAAGCCCTGGCCGGCCGTGGGCAGGGTGAGCCAGCCCCTCCCCGGCCCAGGCTGGGCACCGCCGAGCTGCGCGATAAGAAGCAGCGGCTGTTATCTGCATGTCAGCACAATCGAGAAAACCCAGCACCCCTGGAACAAGCAAATATTCCCTAATCTTGTCCCCCAGAGACCCGGAGGCCCCGGCAGCCAGCGTGCGATCCCCGAACTCCCGCCCATGTCCCTGTCAGAGGAGCCGGGGTCCCGGGGCGCAGGGCATCTCTGAGACCAGCCCTGGACTCCAGCCCCCTCCCAGAACAAGGAGGCTGCCTTCCCAAACCACACTGTGGCCACTTGGAAGTGGCTGGAGACGTGGCCGTCGGCAGGCGTGACAATCACAGCTTGAAGTCTCCCCAGGCTGACAGCCTGTGCCAGCCCCTCCCCGTGTGAGGGCAGAACCTGGGACCCGGGTGAAGACCCGGGTGCAGACCGGAGGAAGACCCTCGAGCTGGCTGGGGGCGATTTTCCCTCGGACCTGCCTGGGCGGCCGGCTCTCTGTACCCTGGGGCTGTGTGCTTTACTGGAAAGCCAGACTCGGACACCGTCTCCACCGCTGATAGAATCCCCGGCACCTGCAGCAGGCAGCGCCGGGCCCGGAGCCCTCGCCCGCTGCCTCCCCGGTGTGCATCAGCGGGCGGCAGAGCTGGGATGGACCCCAGGCCCTCTGACAGGGGGCGTGGACATCCCAGCCAAGGCACCAAGGCCCCGCCCCAAGCAGCAGTGACCCAGAGACGCCCAGGCCTCTCTCAACTCCGACCTCTCGCTGTGGGCCCGGAAGAGCAAAGCGAAGTCTGCCCTGTGGGAGGGAATCCGGACACGCCCCCTCCGAGCTTGGGGCCGAGAGCACGGCCTGGGGATGCGGCGACCTCGGCCGGACGGGGGCGGGGGCAGCCGAGTGACACCAGGGCTCCCGGCCCCAGTGCAGCAAGGCCACAGCGGGCTGACTTTGACCTTGGCAGTGACTGTGACTGGGGGGGGTGGGGCCGCTACGCACACGTCAGAGAGTTTACTCTGTGATCGCAGAACAGCTCACGTGTTGGAAAGCCACCACGAGTCCGTCTTCCCACACCGAGTGTGCACCGTGAGAAAGCCCATCTCTGCTAAAGAATTCTACAGGGTAGAGCTGGGCGGGGCCGGAGCCTGGCCCACGTGGACACACTGCCGCCCGCAACTCCGGCATCCCACATGGGCGCCCGTCCGAGTCCCGGCTGCCCCACTTCCAATCCAGCTCCCTACTATGGCCTGGGAGAACAGCAGAAGACGCCCAAGTGCCTGGGCCCCTGCACCCGCGTGGGAGACCCGGAAGAAGCTCCTGGCTCCTGGCTTTGGATCAGCCCAGCTCTGGCCACTGCAGCCATTTAGGATGTGAACCAGGGGATGGAAGACCTCTCTCTCTCCCTGCCTCCACCTCTATCTGTAACTCTGCTTGCTTCCTTTCTTTCTTTTTTTTTTTATTTGACAGGCAGAGTTAGACAGTGAAAGAGAGACAGAGAGAAAGGTCTTCTTTCAGTTGGTTCACCCCACAAATGGCCGCTACGGCCGGCGCTACGCCGATCCGAAGCCAGGAGCCAGGTGCTTCCTCCTGGTCTCTCATGCAGGTGCAGGGCCCAAGCACTTGGGCCATCCTCCACTGCCCTCCCGGGCCACAGCAGAGAGCTGGACTGGAAGAGGGGCAACCGGGACAGAATCTGGCGCCCTGACTGGGACTAGAACCCGGGGTGCTGGCGCCACAGGTGGAGGATTAGCCTAGTGAGCCGTGGCACCAGCCTGTAACTCTGCTTTCAAATAAATAAATCTTTAAAACAAACAAACAAAAATAATTACAGGAAAAATGTTAGATTTAGAAAATCAGTTTTGCAACCCTAAGGAAGTGCTGGCCCTGGGGCTGCAGTGTTGGGCAGGGGGCAGAGGGCAGAGGGAGTAGGCAGAGAGAATGGGCAGAGGGCAGAGGGCAGAGGGCAGAGAGCAGAGGGCAGTGGGCAGTGGGCAGAGGGCAGGGCTGCAGACTCGCTGGGCTGTCACTGCTCTGAGGTGCTGCTGGCATCGGTGGGCAGAGGCCAGGAGCTGATCTGCACCCTCCAGCCCTGGGATAGAGTTATCTAGGGTGGCAGACAGAGCCTACCGTGACCTTGGTAACCTCTACGACTGCGAGGGGCGGGACTTGCTTCTGGCGGGCAGATGACGGCAAAGTGCTGGCTGTCGCAGCTGGGATCACATCCCTGTGCCTGAGACCCCAGCCACATTCACCCCTGCCAGCCGTGACGAAGGAAGGGGCCGGCACGGTGGTGCAGAGGGTTAAATCACCGCCTGAGATGCCGGCATCCCACATGGGCGCCGGCTCAAGTCCCTACTGCTCCACTTCCCATCCAGCTCTCTGCTGTGGCCTGGGAAAGCACTGGAGGACGGCCCAAGTCCCTGGGCCCCTTCACCCGCGTAGGAGACCTGGAAGAAGCTCCTGGCTCCTGGCTTCAGCCTGGCCCAGCCCCAACCATTGTGGCCATCTGGGGCGTGAACCGTTGGTTGGAAGAGCTCTTTCTCTCTCTCTCTCTCTCTCTCTCTCTCTCTCTCTCTCTCTCTCTCTCTTTCTCTGGTTCTACCTCTGCCTCTCCTTCTCTGTAACTCTGCCTTTCAAATAAATAAAAGTAACAAAGAAAGGAAGCGACCACATGACTATGTGTCATGTGACCATGTAACTGTTTGTGGAGGATCCACCTCCCCAGGGACAGAGGGGGCCCTGCTGGGAGACCCCAGCCCCACAGCCACAGGCACTGAATTCTACCAACAACTAAGTGAGCCTGGAGGCCGGCCCCTCCCCAGCCTGATCCCCACAAGGGGGCCGCCAGTGTGTGGCTGTGACTGTGGCACAGACCAGGGACCCACAGCCACCAGCGCGTCAGCCCCAGGTGCCAACAGGGCCCAGGATAGGGACCCCAGCCGGGGTCCTGGCTCTCAGCGCAGTGGGCGGGGGCGGCTCGGCCCCACCGCTGGGTGGGTTCCGCCACATGGGTTGGCTCCCAGCTCTGCAGGTCTCGGGGGTTGGGGGGTAGCTGCTCTGGGTCCCCAGGCTGCTGTGGGACGGGCGCCTCACCCCGGTGGCGGGCAGAACCCAGGTCCTCGTGGCCGCCGGGGCTCCTCTTGGGTGCTTCCAGCGCCCCCGACAGCTGGCCTGGTGCCAAACTGCCCTGGGGCTCAGCCGCAACTTCACCCAGCCAGCTCTGCTCCCCCCACCTGCCGTGCCCGCGACAAAGGCCTGGGAGAATCGGCTGTGACGGAGGGGGGCTGCGTCCAGCTCACACTTTGTGGGGCCCAGGGCAGAGTCTGGCGTCTGTGAGGGGAGGGTGGGGTCGCGTGGTGAGCAGGGGGCAGAGCCTCCCGCCTCCTGGACCCTTAACCGGTGAGGCCTCCACCCCCGCGACTCAGGTCCAGGGGCCAACCGGCCAGCAGCAGGCTTTGGTTCTAGGAAGTAACACACGCACGGGTGACGCCGCCAATCAAACTGCATGTACACCGGCGAGCATGTACACCGGCGAGCATGTACACCGGCGAGCATGTACACCGGCGGAGCTGCCAGAAGCGTCACGAGCAGCTGCTAAGACCGGAGCTCCTGGGGATCCGGGCCATGGAAGGTTCTAGTCGGCTACACCGAAACCCGCTGGCTGGGCCGCCCATACCGCAGGGCGAGAGATGGAGTGGACACCTCCTTTCCCGCTCACGCCAAGACCCAGCTGTGAACCTACTAGGTCTGAGGTCTCAGAAGAGATCAGGCACCCGGAAGAGCACCTGGCACCCGGCAGGGGCGCCATCCGGGAGCTGCAGGCATCGGCCACACCTCGCTTCTTCACAATAAAAAAGCGGCAAGAATTCAGACAGAGGCAGGGAGAGCACCTGTCCCCTGGTTCACCTGGCACACGCCACCCAAGCTGGGGCGACCCAGGACCTCAGCTGAATCTCCCACGTAGGAGACAGGAGCTCAACTCCTCCAACGTCACCACCTCCTCCGGGTCTGCCCCAGCCCACGTGGGAAGCAGGCTCCCGGGTGGCATCTTGCCAAATGCCCATCCCCCATCCCGGGACCACCTATAGGTCAAGAGGGGCTCAGGGCCCCGGCAAGGCAGCGAGTGTGGACTGGAGCTGGCGCCACCATCTGCGAGAGCCCCTTGGTGGACACCTGGGCACCCCTGAGCCTTTTGCAGAGCTAATGCTGCGCTCAAGAAGTGTGTGTGGTTGTGGGTACTGGGGGGCTTCCTTGAAAAAGAGTCCCCGTCTGTTGGAGCCCCGAGGACAGAGGGGCTGGCAGAGGACGAGGCGGGCGGGTGACCTGTGGGAAGTCGGGGCTCCTGTGGGGAGCGGGATGGGCTGGGGTCCAGGTGGTGTCGCCGTGTGCTCTACGCTTCGCTGTGTGCGAAATTCTGCCCACGGGGGCACGACCATTCTCTTCCAGTGACGGCCATGCCAGCTAGCCCAGGGCAGAGGAGACTCACAGAGACCCCGCAGTTCCCCCGGACCCCCGGGCTCCCCGCAGATGTTGGGTAGATCACAGTAGCCTTGGGACCCTGCCCCTCACCGCTCAGATCCCGGACTTTCCCCCACCTGCGGGCCTGGCTGGCTGAGCACCTGACTCCAGGGCTCCGAACCCAGCCAAGGGCCTCGCTCCTGCCCGCTCTGACCTGGGCCTTCAGCAGCAGGTGCACATGGACCCCATGCAGCAGAGCCAGGGACGCCCCTCCCAGCGCCGGGGGCCGGCACGGCCGCCCCAGCCGCCTCTGCGCTCCTGGAGCCAGGAACCCTCCGCGCCCGCATCTGCTGATGCGCTGGGGGTGGGGCTTTGCTTTCGCATAGGCCGGGCTGGACCTCAGGGGCTCTCGGCACCTCCCACCGAGCCCCTTTCGTGCAGGGCTGGGGCTCAGGGTGGGCACAGCTGCTGGGAGCCCGCGTGCACTGTCCTGCGCTGACCCCTGCAGGGACATGCACTCGACTCCTCCCCGGTTCCCTGGAGCAGCCCGGGGCAAGCCAGCGATGCTCTCAGAGCTTGGCGGGGGCCACCTGGGGTTAGGGGTGGGGGGCGTCTGCATCCCACAGCCCATCCACCCTGTTCTGCCAGTGTGGAGAGCTCGGCTGCCTGGAGGCTCTTGGCTGCCGCAGCTCCCTGCTCCTCCCTGCTCGGCTGCCCCGGCTGTGTCCCTGGGGCCCAGGGCCCCTGGAGCTGATGAGGTGGGAGCGTCTAACCCAGCAAGGTCGCAGGCGGAGCAGTGAACACAGTGGCTTCGGGGGCCCTGTGCCGAGGGCAGAGGCTCTGCGGAAACTGCCTGGCCGTGCTCACGGCCACAAGTAGCCCCTGGCCAGCAAAGCCTGTGCGCAGGCTCCTGTGCCCCGCTCCTGTGGCCTCGGGCAAGTCCTCTGGGCCTATGGTCTCCAGCAACGTCCCTGGACGGTGGCAACGTGGACCTGGACACTGGAGAGAGGGAGGGATGGAAGGAGGGAAGATGGAAGAGTGGGTGGGTGGACAGGAGGGTGGGTGGAGGAGTGGGAGGAGGTTGGGTAGAGAGAACTGATGGGTGGGCTCACAGAGACGGAGAGGTGACACAGGACACACGCACAGCAGCGGGGACATGCTCAGAACGTGCCTTCACTCCCCAGTCTCTGCTCTCGGCACTGCCCACCCGGGAATCCATGGTTCTCCTGGCCGCCCTCGGAGGCCGGCACTGTTACCGCCCGCAGTGGTGGAGGGGAGGCGAGGGGAGCCGAGGTGCAGAGGGGTCCCCGCCCTGCTCAGAGCCCAGCGGACAGCCCGAGACGCCTCTCTGGGACCCACGTGCCCCTTGAGGCCGGACAGATGCCCAGCTGGGAGAGGCGGCGGTGAGCGACCCAGAAACCCAGGCGCTGGCACAGCATGCGGAGGTGGGTGGGGGCCCGGCAGGCCCACGCAGCCTGCCCCAGCCCCCACACACGGTCTCCGCTCTGCAGGACACAACCCGGCGGGGGTGGCTGAGAGCAATCAAGGCAGGGCCGGCCCCTGGCCGCCAGCGGCAGCCACGCAGGCCAGCAGAGGTGACGGATGTCACCATGCAGCCACTCCAGGCCTGAGGCAGCAGCCGAGCTCCCCCTGCTGCCACCCACGGGCCTGGGACCCCACGAGGGTGCGCAGGGCAGGCAGGGGACCATGCTGGCCCACATGCTCCCCTCTGCCCCGTGCCCTCGCTTCCCTGGGCACAGCTGGCGCCCTGAGACGGAGGCCGTTCCCCAAAGGACAGGAACAGCGGGTGGAGCCCTTGGCCAGGTCACCCAGGAATGCAAGCAAGGGGCTGCCGGGAGGGGCAGCATTCCCTCCGGTCAGGTGGGCTCCTGGCCCTCGGGGGGACACCCACGCACCAGACGTTCCCAGCCCTGCACCCGCCTTCCAGGAGCTGCCCTGCCGAGGTGGCGGGGGCCAAGGTGCCTCCGATGCCGGACGGACAGGCAGCGAGCTGGGTGGGGCTGGGCAGGGGTGCCGGGAAGGGCGGCGGCCAGGCCTCGTCCTCACCCAGCTGGACAAGGCTGGGTTTGGTTCTGGACCAGGCCCTGGCCACTGTGGAACCCCATGCGCTCTGTCTGGAACACAAGGCCGCGGCCAGTGGTCAGGAGCCGGGCTGGAGGCGGTGAGACCCTGGGCTCCAGCCGAGCACGGCCCAAAAGCACCAGGCAGCCCAGCCAGCGCCCGCGGGGGCCCCGGCCTGCCCGAGTCGGCTCACGGGCTAAGGCACAGCCGCTGCGTCTCTGCACACCACTCGGAGCTGGTGGGCTCTGGGGAGCCGGGACCCCTTTCTCCCACGGCAGGTTCGTGAGGCCGGGCCTGCCGCCAGGGCGGGGTGGGGTGGGGTGGGGGTGGGGCTCCACGAGGACACTGGGGCCTCAGCTTTCTGAGAGGAGAGAGGGAGCGCATGTGTGTGCGTGTGCACGTCCCCGCGTGAATGTTGCAGGCGAACGTGCCACACAGGTGAGGAGAGGCACCTGTACTTGCTGGGAGGAGGAGGCTGGGGCGTAGCAGGGGCTGGGGTGCTGGCCCCTGGGCAGCTGCAGGCTGCCCCTTCCCCTCTGCCTGCCCCCCCCCCCCCCGTTCCTCCTGCTGCACCTGCTCCCCACCCCCGCCCTGACTCTGCTTTCCCAGGCGCTGATGCTGGGGCTGGCGGGGCCGGGTTCCCGCTGCCTCCCCAGCTGCCGGGTGGCTCTGCGGTGCCTTTGACGCCCTCTGGTGAGGAATGCAGCCGGGGGCACCCTGGCTGGGGCCTGGGGGGCGGCCCGATCCTCTGTTGTGCCCAGGTCTCCTGGATCCGGCCAGCCTGGCTGGGTGGGAGAGGGTCTCGGGGAGGAGGGCTCGGGGCTCTGACTCCCGGGCGGGGGCTGGCTTGCATGCAGAGGCTCCTCATGGGGGTTCCCAGACGGACAGGGTCAGGCCACAGGACACCTGCGTACGGAAGGGGGCGCCCGAATGCCTGCTGGGGCCGCCCGGGCTGAGCAGGCACAGGAGCTGGGCTGGGCTGGCGGACAGGAGCAGGGGTCGGGAGGGAGCCGGAGGTCAGGCCGCCTCCAGGCACGGCCAGTGGTCGGCAGGGGGAGCTTGGAACCCGGCTGATTGCTCCCTGCTTGGCCACCTCTGCCCGGCAGGGCCTGCCCCCACTGACCTCGGGCTGTGCATGCCCCCAGGGCCAGCCGCTGCCCTGGGGTGAGCCCAGGGAGACTGAGAGGGGGCCAGGGGAGGGGGACACATGCGGGGCTGGCCCCGGAGCAGCTGGGACACAGCTTGGAGTCACTGTCCTGTCACCTGCAGACCCCTCCCCTGGGGCCCGGACAACTTCACCAGCCCCCCCAGGCTTGAGCCTGCGGGGGCCCGAGCCCAGTGGCTGCAGCCCTGGGCAGGCGTGAGTTACCGCCGCCTCCGCTGGGGTCCCCACGTGGCAAGGCTGTGCCCCTGGGGCTTTGGCTGGGCATCAGGGCTGGGGCCGCCCACGGGGCCTGCCCATGTCTGAAAGGGTGCCTTGTCCGTCTTCCCAGAAGCCCTGGGAGCTGTCTCTGGGCGGCCCCTGACCTGGGTGGGGGGGCTTGGGGGGCAGCGGCCCCATGGAGCAGCCAGGCCAGCGAGAGGGAGAGACTGAGACCACCAGAGGGCTCGGAGCAGCCCCTCACCCAGGGTGCAGCCAGCTCCCCTCACACCCAGAGGACAGGGCCGGGGGGGGGGGCTGCCCTGTGACAGCCACAGAGCTGGGCCAGCCCCTAGCGCACAGCCAGGGAGGGGGCTGTGTGACATCAGGCGGCCCCCGGTGGGGGGAGGGGGGCCACACGCATGTTCCCCTCCACACTCCAGCTCCGCGGGGGGCCTCACCGGCTGCTTCCCCCAAGGGAGGGCTCAGCGCCGAGACTCCTGGCCAGGGGTCTGCGGCATCAGAGGTGGCACCCCACAGCCCGCCCCCGCCCAAGCTGAGGCCCAGCAGCCGGTGGGTGGGCAGCTGGGGCGGCCCAGGCAGGAAGCGGCAGCCAGGGCGGAGGGGTCTGGAACATTCCGCCCACCCTGCACACTCAGCCACTGCTGCTGGCAGCCCGTCCGGGACGTGCTGCCCATCCCGCCGTGCCCCTGGCGGGCGGACACTGTGTGCTTTGGCCGGGCTTCGATCACAGGGTCCCCCCGCCCCGCCACGTCTCCTGCCCGCCCCCCACCCGCTTCCCGTGCTGCCTAGCGCCAGCGAGGCCCGGGGTTTGCGTTGGCTCCCTTCCAAACCCCGGAATGTGCTGCTGGCTGCCCAGCAGCCGTTCCGGGAACGGGGCCACAGCGCACAGCCTGTCTCTGAGACGTGGGCGGACAGGGTGCAGACGGCCCTGTGCCGCGAGACAAGAATGAATGGGCTCACACACGCGGGCCCAGACACCCCTGAATGGGCTCAGGGCGGCCAAAGACGCACACGGCTGGGGCCTGCCCGCCCGCGGCCCCGACCAGGTGGGCCTACATGAGGCCCGGGAGGCCCGTGGCAGGGGCACACGTGTCCAAGGAACCCCGGCAGTGGGGAGCAGAGTATCCCAATACTCAGGCTCGCCGGGGGAGCCTGCCCCAGGCACCCAGCTGTCCCTGCATCTGGCCCTGCACAGAGGTGGTGGGTCAGGGAGGGCAACGCGCCCAGGGTCATGGGTCAGTGGGTCCCCACCCCCTCAGGTGCCCCGAGACTGTGGCAGCTTGGGGCCACCCGGGAAGGGGACCGAAGGCCCCGTGGTCAGTGACAGGCAGCAGTCGCCCCGGCGCCACGCGTGGACAGGGCAGAGAGCCGGCGTGCGGGTGGGAAAGGACTCCAGCGGCTGTGGCTCTGCCCGTGCAGCTGCAGTGGAATTTGGAGCTGGAGCCTGGTGGTCAGGGGCTCATGGGAGAGAAGAGCTGAGAGGAGAAGGCTGCCAAGGGCCCCTGTGTGCGAGAGACGAGCTGTCCAGACCCTCAGTGGACAAGGAAGAGAGGCAAGGGACTCACACTGTGACCCAGACCCAGCGTCTGCTGGGTGCACACACAGATGCTCAGGGGCTGGGGAGCAGCCTGGGACCCTGGAGAGTGGGGCAGTGGCCTGTGGGGCTGGCAGCTGAGGTCCTGGGACCCAGATGTTCTGCAAGGAGGACCCGGACTGCCCAGATCCCCGGACATGGGAGCAGGGGCACCCACACGGGAACTCGCTTCAGCAGGCGCAGGGAAACAAGAGATCCTCTGTCCACCCATAGGAACAGACGTGCCTCGGCACACGTGTGCAGAGTCCCCACGCTCCCCAGGGCCCAGGACACACGTGTGCAGAGTCACCTGCTCCCCAGGGCCCAGGACACACGTGTGCAGAGTCCCCACGCTCCCCAGGGCCCAGGACACACGTGTGCAGAGTCACCTGCTCCCCAGGGCCCAGGACACATGTGTGCAGGGTCCCCACGCTCCCCAGGGCCCAGGACACATGTGTGCAGGGTCCCCACGCTCCCCAGGGCCCAGGACACACGTGTGCAGAGTCACCTGCTCCCCAGGGCCCAGGACACACGTGTGCTGCCTGTGTTAGGAGCACTGCTGAAGGGGCAGCTGGAGCCAGGAGCAGGACACGGAGCAGAGCCACACGGGACAGGGCTGTGTGGCCTGCGGGGTTCCGATGGCTGGGTCACAAGGTGGCTGTTCACATGCACAGTTGAGTCTGGCAGCCACGACACAGACAGCAAGGATGACCAGAAGCCATGGGACTCTCCAAGGAATGGGTACAGACCCCAGAAATTAGCGAATGAGCAGAGACTCAGATCCCCAGACAAGCACATGTGGGGCCCTGAGGCTCCAACTGATAGGGTTCACACCCTGAGTGACAGCTCACACCCTGAGTGACGGCACAGCTCACACCCTGAGTGACAACACAGCTCACACCCTGAGTGACAGTTCACACCCTGAGTGATGGCACAGCTCACACCCTGAGACACAGCATAGCTCACACCCTGAGACACAGCACAGCTCACACCCTGAGTGACAACACAGCTCACACCCTGAGTGACAGTTCACACCCTGAGTGATGGCACAGCTCACACCCTGAGACACAGCTCAGCTCACACCCTGAATGACGGCACAGCTCACACCCTGAGTGACAGTTCACACCCTGAGTGATGGCACAGCTCACACCCTGAGTGACAATTCACACCCTGAGTGACAATTCACACCCTGAGAGACAGCTCAGCTCACACCCTGAGACACAGCACAGCTCACACCCTGAGAGACAGCTCACACCCTGAGTGATGGCACAGCTCACACCCTGAGAGACCGTGTGTAGGGTTGTAACTGGCAGTGTTCGGAGAGCAGAACCCCCTCCCGATCTGCAAAGACCCCGTGGGGTGACTGGGTGGAGGCAGCTGTGACAGGTCGGGGCCAGACACGACACCTGGCCGTGCCATGAAATGGACGGCACAGAGAGCGCACACAGGGATGAATGGGACACTCACAGCCGTGAGGCGGCCTGGCACAGCAAAACCGCAGGAAGCAGACGCGGCTGCAGGCCGAGGGCCCAGCACAGGCCAACCTGCCGCACGTCTGTGCAGGCGCTCAGCGGCCCTGACCTGGGGAGCAGGCTGTCCAGGAGGTGTCCAGGCGCCCTGAGCACTGTAGGACGCCCCCTACCCCTGGCTCACGTACGTGGGGAGACCCTGCCCAGGTCCCCACCAACTGGGTGTGTTCCCCAGGTAGTCTCAGGAGATGGAGAAAGTCCCGGGGTGTTCCGGGTGGACACGGCCGCTGGGGCCAGGCGGGGGGTGGCCTGGGCTGGGTGGGGCCCTGGCTGCTGGCCCCGGAGTCCCTTAGGAGCTGCCGTCAGTGGGGCTCGCAGGGAAGCCGTGTGCTCTGAGCTGGGGCTGCCGGGAACACACACAGGGCTGTGTCCCCAGATTTCCAGGGGCAGCACGGGCACTCGCAGGAGCGGGGCTCACAAGCCCGGAGACCCAGGCGGGCAGGCACGGCTGGGGCCCGCACCGGACTTGCTGCCGGCACGTGCCCGCCCTCAGCCGTGGGGGTCTCCCGGGCGGGGTCACGACGGGGTCGGTGTGGGCAGTGTGCGCACATGCTGACCCAGCACGCCTGGCTCTTCCGCGCCAGCCCCTCGCGCCGGCCCCGCCCTGCTGGCCCCGTGTTCCAACCTCAAGCATCCCCCAGGCGACCTCAGAGGAAGCGAGGGGCCAGGAGCGCCGCCAGGGTCTCCGCGGGGCGGTCGGCAGCCAAGCCGCCGGCTCGGGGCCGCGGGCTGGCCTGGGGCTGCAGTCCTGTTGGTTTTCTCCTTCCTGCCTGGACCCCCGAGGCGGTGGTGCCACAGAGGCGCCCTCTTCCCCGGGAGGAACAAAGCCCCCACACAGCCTCCGGCAGCTGCGTGCGCAGGCACGCGGCCTCCTGCCCCGCGTGGCCGGGAGCAGCAGCCCCTGCTGTGGGCACCTGGAGCCACTGGGGAGCAGCAGGGGTCCCCACGAGCGTGCCTGCGGGGCCCCCACAGCATCCTGAGAATCTGGGCGGCCTCCCCTGGAGGTGGTGAGACAGGTTTTGCTGTTAAGTATTAACCCGCCGGCCGCCAGCAGCAGATAAGCGGGCACCCGGCCCCGGGGAGGGACCCGCAGTGACCGGCTGGGCAAGAGAGAGGGGCTCGGCTGGGGGGGCAGGCCCTGTGGGCCCCCGCGCAGCACAGGCCCCGAGCACAGGCTGCTGCAGGAACTCCGGGCTCCCTCACTCATGGGCCGCACAGCTGGGGTGCTGCTCACGGGAAACCAGGAGCCCCGGGGCTGGGCCAGCCCAGGTGGCCACAGGGCCACAGGCAGAGTGGTCCCCAGGAGCCGCCGTGGCCCGTGGAGGAGCATGCCTTGCACCGCCCACGGCAGTCCTGTGGCCACCCTGCCCGCCGCCCACTCACCCTGGCCCGGTCCCTCGGGCAGCAGCTGTAGGCCGTCTGCCCAGAAAGATCCCCCCGCCGCCCCTCCTGCGGGCCAGCCAGACGGACTGTCACCCCTCGCACACAGCCTGGTGACACTCAGAGGGAGCCCCGGCCCTCGGGAGGGACCTCCTCCCCGGGGACTTGCCCGGCTTCCGGCTGTGAGGTGGGGCTGCCCGCAGCCCGGCCTCCCACACCCCCTGCCAGTCACCAGAGGCAGTGCTGTCCCACAGGTGGACTGGCCACAGGGGACCCGGGGCCCGAGAGGACAGACTGGGCTGACCGCAGGAGGAGTGGACATCAGGTGAGGCCTGGGGTGGTCACCCCTTTGCAGGGGAGTGGCCCTGGACACCTGTGGGCCAACAAGTCCAGCCAGGAGCGGTAGCTCTGGGGCCCATCCCCCTGCCTGTGGACGCCGGGGCTCCCGGATACCGGCGCACCAGGCAGAACCCGGCCCTAGGCACCATCAGCAGGCTCTGGGGCCTGGGGGGACCCGGGAGGGCTCCCTGGAGGTGGTGGGGCTCACACAGGTGTGGAAGGGCAAGCAGAACGGGGTGAGGAGGGATGGGGCGGGCGGGGGCTGCCCCCTTCCAGGCTCCTCTTCCTGAGCAAACTGTACTGACTCCCAGGGAGGGCTTCACCCAGCAAGACCGGCTGCCCCAGCCAGAGTCCCTGGGATGGGGCAGGGGAGCCAGCAAGCCTCTCGGCATCCGCGTGTGGCCTCTTCGGGGTCTGTTCCACTGGGCTCCTGGGCGTGGACCCCGCAGGCTGGACGCTGCCCCATGGTGGGCGTAGCGGAGCAGACAGCACCACCTGGTGGCCGCGTGCAGGCCCGAACCTTCACCACCGCAGGGACCTGGTGGTCCTGAGGGACCTGGGCCTCTCCAGGCCAGGAGATCCGCCCCCCTGGGCTGGCCTTTGCCATTCCTGGGTCATCCAAGCGGGACACCTGCACGAGGCTGGCTCAGGAAGCCGGCCGGGCCTGCGTTGTCGGTTCTCAGACCCCCAGAGACGAGGAATGTGCACAGGCGTGGCCAGGCCCAGCCCGTGCTGACCAACGCCGAGGCTCAGCCACAGCGGCGGATCCCCACAGATGCGCGGGCCCGGCCCTGTGTGACCCTCACCCCTCTGCTGCCATGACGGAGCCCTGGCAGCCACGGGACAGGAGGCAGGACAGAAGGTGGGGCTTCCCAACACAGAGGGAAAGTGAGCCATGGTGGGCATTAACCCAGACCCCGTGCGCTGGGGCAGCCCTGGAAGCTGGCCCCAGCCTGTGCGTCCCTTTCCGGTCCCCCACATGCTCCTCATTCAGGGAGCCCACCAGGCCTGGGTCTCCTTGCCGACCGCACGGGCACAGGAGCCGGGACCCCTGGGGTGTGTCTGTAAGTGTTTGGGGCTCTGGGCTCAGCGCCCTCCCCTGAACACTGAGGCCCTGGAAGGCTGGGAGCCAAGCCCGGGGAGGGGAGTGGGTGTCTCTGCCATTGCTTGGGGCCCCTCTCTGTCCCACCCATTGTGTGTGTGGGGGTCTGGTCCCTCCTGGGGGGGGGGGTGGCCTGCCCTGGGCCCCTGAGGCGTGGCAGACTCCTGGGGCCAGGCGCAGAGGCCACTGGCTGCTGCAGGAGGTGGGCTGAGCGCTGCCCCAGGCCAGGGGTCACCGCGGCCCCCAGCCCCCCCCCCCCGCTAGGAGCTGAGGCCGCTCTGTGGGCCAGCGTCGGCGGGATGGGGGGCAGCCCTGCCAGATTCACTCCCACCCCAGGTCCTGGGCAGGTGGGGCGCTGGGAGGGGCCCGGGCGGGCGCGGAGGTGCAGGCGAGCCTGGGCAGCCTGAGTCAGCTGCCTGGGAATGTCCTGGCCCTCCCTGGCCTGCCCCCACCTCGCCCTTGTCCCCAGGCGCTGCTGACCCAGCCCCCTGCCGGGAACACACCCTCAGCCCTCAGTGGGGGCCTGCTCAAGCCAGCTCCCACTCCCTCCTGCAGTGGTCGCCCCCCACCCCACCAGCCCCCGACCTCACGTCCCAGGTCGCCTGGGCCCCCACATGTCCGCCTGTGCCTGCCCCAACGTGCTCTGGCGGGGCCTAGGGCCCCTGCGAAGCTGAGACATCCCCTCCCCCAACCCCAGGCAGGGCCCAGGGCCTGGGGCAGGCAGGCAGGGAGGGAGGGGACTTCCTGGAAGGGGTGGTGGGGGTCGCTCTGCGGGGGATTCTGGGGACCGGCTGCATGGGCCGGGCCTGCTTGGCTGGGGCTGGGGCTGGGGCTGGGGGTGCTGGCCAGGGCGGGCCCGTGCCTCCAGGCTGGCACACTCTGGCCAAGGCCAAGCCTCTCCCTCCCCTCGTTCCTGGCCATGCAGGCTGCCCAGCAGATGGGGCAACGGGTCACTCCCCTCTGTGACCTGGCTCCCCTGGCCATTTCCTCCAAGACAGCTGGGTGGGAGGATGGGGTGGCCCACGGAGCCCCCCGGTGCCCTGGCCACAGCTGGCACCACCACGGCGCTGCCGGGGCTCATTCCAGACCTCGTGTCCAGGATCCACTGTGAGTGGCAGGACCCCCAAGGGGAGTGTGGCCGGGCCGGGCCGGGCGGGGGCGGGGGTGGCCGTGGCCGCCCGCAGACGCACCTCGGCCCTCGGTGCTCCCAGGGCCCCGCTGGGCACTCGTGGTCCTCGCTCTCGCTGCGGGAGCCCTCGTCCTCTCCTGCATCCTCTGCACCGTGTGCTGCTGCCGCTGCCGCCAGCGCCGCAGGAAGAAGCCGGGAGACAAGGAGGCCGTGGGCCTGGGCAGTGCCCGCAGCACCATCACCACCCACCCGGTGAGCGGCGGCCCCGGCCTGCTCCATCCGGAGAGGGTGACTGCCAGGGCTGGCCTCGTGGGCGTGGGGCAGCTCCGGCACAGGCCAAGGGCGAGCCCACCCCCCAGGGTGGTCCGAGCGGGGGGGGGGGGGGGGGGGGGGGGGAGCCAGCTGGTGCCCGGGTGGGTCTGGCCGGCCTCGCGCGGCTGAGCCCTCTGGTGGCCTGGGCGGGAGGCGAGAGCCTGGACCCACAGGGCGGAATCCTGCCCACTGCAGGTGCAGCCGGAAGTGGACGACCTGGAGTCGGGCCTGCAGCCGTGGGGGCGCCTGCAGCTCTCCCTAGAGTACGACCCTGCGGCCCAGGAGGTGGGCGCCTGGCGGCGGCGGGGGGCGGGGCCGGCCCCGGGGAACCCCTCGGCTGAGCCCACCCTGCCGACTCCCAGCTCAAGGTGGGGCTGAGGCAGGCGGCCGCCCTGAAGGCCGCGGGCACGGTGGACTGCTACGCCCGCGCCAGCGTCTCCACGCAGCCCAGACACAGGCACGAGACGAGGGTGCACCACGACACGCCGTGCCCTGTGTTTGACGAAACCTGTCGCTTCCACGTGAGTCTGCGCCCAGCCGGCCGGGGCCGGGCGGGCAGGGCCGGGCCAGCAGCGCCCGGCTCACGGCCCTCGGCCCTGCCCGCCGCTCTCAGGTCCCCCGGGCCGAGCTGCCCCGCGCCTCCGTGCGGGTGCAGCTTTTCAACTTCCGGCGCTTCTCGGAGCACGAGCCGCTGGGCGAGCTCCTCCTGCCGCTGGGCAGCGAGGACCTGCAGCACGTCTTGGAGCGCTGGCACCAGCTGGGCCCGCCGGGCAGCGCCGAGGTGAGGCCCTGGCCAACCGGCGCCCGGAGCGGGCCGGGAGGCGGGCGGCGGCTCAGCCCGACTGAGGCCCCTCTCTCTGGCCGCCCCAGCCTGAGCAGGTCGGAGAGCTGTGCTGCTCCCTCCGCTACGTGCCCGGCTCGGGCCAGCTGACCGTGGTGGTGCTCGAGGCCCGAGGCCTGAGCCCCGCGCTGGCAGGTGAGAGCCAGGCTGCCCGCCCCCGCCGCAGTGGAAGGAGGGCTGGGGTCCCTGCGCCCGGCCTCAGCCTCAGGGCGCCCTCTCGCCCACACAGAGAGCTTCGTGAAGGTCCAGCTGGTCCTGAACCGGAAGAAGTGGAAGAGGAGGAAGACCTCGGCCCGGAGCGGCACGGCAGCGCCCTATTTCAACGAGGCCTTCTCCTTCCCCGTGCCGCTCAGCCAGATCCAGGTGGGCCGCACGGGCAGGGGCAGGCGGGCTGCAGCCTCGCACGGCCCTGCTGACCAGGCTCACTCGCTGTCTCTTCTCTGTCTCTCTCGCTCCTTCACGGACCCGCTGCCCTGCTCCGCCCAGAGCGTAGACCTGGTGCTGGCCGTCTGGGCCCGGGGCCCGCAGGCCCGGATGGAGCCGGTAGGCAAGGTGCTGCTGAGTGCCCGGGCCTCCGGCCAGCCGCTGCAGCACTGGGCCGACATGCTGGCCCACGCCCGGCGGCCCGTGGCCCAGTGGCACCGGCTGCAGCCCGCCCGGGAGGTGGACCGGGCCCTGGGCCTACAGCCTCGCCTGCGCCTGCCCGTGCCTCGCTTCTGAGCGCTGTGGGCGCTCGGCCGCTCCGCCCTGGGTGGGGACCACCCAAATAAATGCCTTCTCTCTCCTCTTTGTGTCCTGCTTCTGACCTGTGGGGACAAGGTGTGTGGGGGGGCACACCGCTCTGCCCTCCTCAAGGACAGGGCAGGAGGTGGGGAGGGAGGGGGCCTGGGTGGCGGCCCGGAGGGAGGGGGCGTCCCCTCTGCCTCCTGCGTGTGAGCAGCAGGGGGCAGCAGACATCTTTGCAACGTGCAGGGGCCTTTGGGGGCCCAGCCCAGCCCGGATGTGCTCCTAATCCCCCAGCATCTGGAAAAGTTCAGCGCCCCCAAATCCGCCTTCGTCCATGTGCCGCTGATCCTGCCCCGGGGGCCAAGCACGGGGCCCCCGCAGGGCGGGGCCTGCCCGGACGGCCAGGCAGCCTGGAGCCCCTCAGGTCACACAGAGGTTCCCGGGCGGCGGTGCCGTTCTGCCCCCGTGAAGGGGCCGGCGGGCTGGGAGGCTCCCCACACCGCGTGCGCTGCCCGGCGGCGGGGACACAGGCCCATGCGGCTTCCTGCCTGGGCTGCTTGGAGGTCCAGGCCTTAGCCCACAGGAGGGGCGGATGTGGCCAGCGTGGGCCTTGGCCCTGCTCCAGGACCCGGCAGGGGCCGGTGGGGGGTGGGCCTGGCTGGGGGAGGCTGGGGGGCCATCAGGAGCAGAGTTTCACACTGTTGGGCCAAGGCTTCACGGGGAGCCCCGAGGCCCACGGGCAGAGCCGGCCGCCGCGGTCCCCGGCCACCACGGTCCCGGGCCACTGTCCTCTTGGGCTCCTTGCAAGGATCAAGAAGGCGTCTCGACCCCGTCACCGAGCCCTAAATAGAACAACCCGAGTGGCTCCCCCCCCACACGCATACCCAAGACTTCTTGGACGGGCCAGCAGCACGCGGCCGGCGGTGGCCTGGGCTGGGCCGTGGGGAGGTCTCTGGGCTCCGTGTGCCCCCATTGGTCTAGGGAAGATGCTGTCTCCTTTCTGAGCAGGGGCCCAGCCCGGGGGAGGACATTTATAGCCTCCCGGGGGCCCACCAGCCCGACTTGCCGCGGCCAGCACGACCTCGCTCCCAGCCCTGGTCCCCGACATTAGGTGAGGCTGGGCCCGGCTTCGAGGCCCGTGGACAGGGCGCTACCCCATGAGCGGTCCGCAGGGCTTCCTGGGGCAGGGGGCCTGGGGCTGGGGGCTGCTGAAGAGCCAGGAGAGCGGAGCAGAGGCAGCTGCCAGGGGAGATGGCGAGGACCGGGCCGGGGGCCTGCACCAGTGGCGGGGGACCAGGCCTGCACGCTCAGGACCCCCGGGAGGGCAGTGGATGGGTCCCACGACCCCAGGACCTGCACCGGGGCCACACCGGGGAGGGTCCTCCTGCATGCCAAAGGAGCAGAGTTAAAAATAACCAGGAGCCCGGGCAGCCACCTGCGCTGGCCCGTCCCTCCTGGGGGACAGCTGCAGCGCCTCAGGCCCTGCCCAGGGCATTCTGGGAGCCAGTCCTCGCCCCGGGGTGGGCAGGAGTCCTGAGACATCACCCCTTGGGAGTGGGAGTATGAGGCCTGTGCCCCCCAGCCCTGCCAGGCCAGCGTCGAGCGGGGCCGGGCTCTGACCGCTCTTTCTGTCCCCACAGGCTCTGAGCTCCAAACCTCAGCATGGGAGAGTAAGTGGTGCCCAGCCCGGGGTCCCCGCCGCCCCGCCTCCCCTTGCCCTGCGGGGTCCCGGGGTCCCCGCCGCCCCGCCTCCCCTTGCCCTGCGGGGTCCCGGGGTCCCCGCCGCCCCGCCTCCCCTCGCCCTGCGGGGGTCCCGGCCCCCCCAGCAGCTCCCCTGCCCTCCTCAGCCACCGCCCCCTCCCCACCTGCCCCGTCGCACCTGTCCCCGATCCCCCAGCCGCAATCTAACCTCTCTCTCTTATCCCCTCTTCCTCCTGTGCAGTGAAGAGGTGAGTACCTTAGGGACCAGAAGTGTGGGGGCAAGGGCTGCTCAGGGGTCAGAGCTGCAGGGCCCTGGAGGCCCAGAGGAGACGCCCAGCACACACACACCCTGCCCCAGCCCCCCCCCCCCGCCATGCTGATGAAAGAGAGGAAGTGGCTGCTGGGGGCCTCGTGGGGTGGGGGAAGTGCAGACGGGGCCTCCTCACTTCTTCTTTCTGACCTCTGCACCAGGCCTCCCCCTCCCCCAGCCCAGTCCATCCAGCCCAATGGCACCCACCATGCAGCCCCATGCCCCTGGAGCAGGGCCCGGGGCGGGAAGGGTGTGGGGTCTCCCAGGCCCGGCCCTGACCCCCGTTCTCCCCTGCAGAAACGCAACAGGGCCATCACGGCCCGGCGGCAGCACCTGAAGGTAGGAGGGGGTCCTGGGAGGAGCTGGGGTGGCCCGTGGGGGGGTCTCCGCGCAGGACGCAGGCTCACCCCACCCCGCGACCCCCATAGAGCGTGATGCTGCAGATCGCCGCCACCGAGCTGGAGAAGGAGGAGGGCCGCCGCGAGGCGGAGAAACAGAACTACCTGGCTGAGCACTGCCCGCCCCTGAGCCTCCCCGGCTCCATGGCCGAGGTGCAGGTAGGGGCCCCGCGCGGTGGCCGATGGGCGGGGCTCCCGCAGAGGCCGGCCGCCCACCCACGTCCGCCGCCCGCCCCCAGGAGCTTTGCAAGCAGCTGCACGCCAAGATCGATGCGGCCGAGGAGGAGAAGTACGACATGGAGATCAGGGTGCAGAAGAGCAGCAAGGAGGTGAGGGCGGGGAGGGGCGGGCGGGGCATGGGGGCGGGGCATGGGGGCGGGGTGGGGCGGGCGGGGCGGGGCATGGGGGCGGGGCATGGGGGCGGGGCATGGGGCCAGGCCGCCCACCCCCGCCCACCCGCGCCCACCGCAGCTGGAGGACATGAACCAGAAGCTGTTCGACCTGCGGGGCAAGTTCAAGAGGCCCCCGCTGCGGCGCGTGCGCATGTCAGCTGATGCCATGCTCAAGGCCCTGCTGGGCTCCAAGCACAAGGTGTGCATGGACCTGCGGGCCAACCTGAAGCAGGTGAAGAAGGAGGACACGGAGAAGGTGAGCGCCGCGCGGGCGGGCGTGCGTGGGGCGGGGTGGGGCGGGGGCCGGGCCCTCTCCCACCGCACCTGCCTGCCTGCCCACCTGCCCCCAGGAGCGGGACCTGCGCGACGTGGGCGACTGGAGGAAGAACATCGAGGAGAAGTCGGGCATGGAGGGCCGCAAGAAGATGTTCGAGTCCGAGTCCTAGGCCGCCCGCGCCGGGGCTGGGGAGGGGGCTCCGGGGGTCCCGCTGCCTCGTCTCAGTGCTCAATAAAGGAGTCCTGCCCCCATGTCTGCTCTGCTCAGCTTCTGCCCCACCCCCAGCTCGTCCGCAGCCCCCTCCCCACCTCGCGGGACCCTGCAGAGTTCGGGCTGCTTGGGGGGGGGCGTGGTCCCAGGCTCCCCGTGGACGCCCCCAACAACACTGCAGGGCCGGGGAGAGGGCACGGGTGTCTGAGCAGGGGTCCCTGCGTGAACCCCTCTGGCCCTTCAGGGGTCATCTGGGAGCCCCTGTGCGAGTCCAGGCGGTGCTCTGGGCAGCCCTGGCCACCTTGCTCTGGGGGCCCCGTGTTCCTGAGTAGGGGGCCGAGGGGCTGCCAGGTGCCTGCAGCCAGGACTCTCATCTGGGGCCCTCCCCACCACGCACCGAGGGCATGGAGACCTGGGCCATCTCAGGGCATGGCCTTGGAGTTGGGCCGGGGTGGGGGGCTCTCGACATCTGACCTCAGGTGCTCCCACGCCTGAGACTGGCGGCCATGCCGGGGTGGCTGCACGGCTGGGCGCACTCCTGTCTCGTCGCACTCGGCCAGGGCCCCAGGCCCCTGCTGCTGTCCAGCGCGGTCCCCACAGGGACGCCTCGGCCCCTCTGTGCGATCACGCAGCTGGGTCCAGCACGGTGGCCGCGCCCAGGGAGGGAAGGCTGCCTGTCGAGCGCCCTGCCTTGCCCACTGGAGCCCCAGCACTGGCCCGGTCGGCCTTGGGCCCCTCCAGGGCCTGAGACCAGTGCCGCCAGCCACCCCACCCAGCCCAGGGATCTGCTCTGCCCCTGCCAGCAGCAGAGCCCCCACAGGCCTGGGGAGCCCCTGCCCTGAGCCTCTGGGGAGCACCTTGCACAGCTGTGATGATCCAGGGTGGGGGTCCGAGCAGGCAGAGCGGCGGGAGCCCCTAGGCTGATGTCAGTTTTGGGGAATGAGCTCACCTGTGGGTCTCTGGGCGGGTTTGTGGGTGCTGGTGACATTGCCCAGCGAACAACTGAACAAATGAATGAGGGAATGAATGAAGTGCTGGAGGCCCATGCCCATCAAAGCCAGGCCGCCCTGGCTGGTTCACTCCCTGCCTGCTCCTGCCACGCCCCCCCACAGCTGTCGGGAAGGCCCAGTCAGGGGCCCTGACTGTCAGGGTGTCGGCCTGGCTGGTGGCTGCCCTCACTGGCCTGCATTCTAGAAAGATCTCTGGGCCGGCGCCGTGGCTCAATAGGCTAATCCTCTGCCTGCAGCGCTGGCACACTGGGTTCTAGTCCCAGTCGGGGCGCAGGATTCTGTCCCGGTTGCCCCTCTTCCAGGCCAGCTCTCTGCTGTGGCCCGGGAGTACAGTGGAGGATGGCCCAAGTGCTTGGGCCCTGCACCCCATGGGAGACCAGGAGAAGCACCTGGCTCCTGGCTTCGGATCAGCGCAGCGCGCCGCGGCCAGACATTGGAGGGTGAACCAATGGTAAAGGAAGACCTTTCTCTCTGTCTCTCTCTCACTGTCCACTCTTTCTGTCAAAAAGTTTAAAAAAAAATAGAAAGATCTCTGGATAACAAGCCGTGAGGGGCACGGCTGGAGGGGGCAGTGAGGCGGGCTCATCGTGGTCCCTTGCAGGGGAGAGGCAGGGGTAGAGGCCGACGGTGGAGCCCAGAGAAACAGGAGGTTTGAGGGGAGAAGGGGCTTTGCTTTGGAGCTGCTGGGTCTGGGGCCCTGGAAGTCCTGGGGGACACAGGGAGCTTCGGACAGCTGACTGGGACGTTGTGGGCAGTGAGGCGTGGGTGCACCTGCTGGGTGGGGCAGAGTGAGGGGTGTGGGTGAGGCCAGGGGCTGGGGAGGAGGCCGCAGCCACAAGGGGCCCCAGGTGACCCTCACAGTCCCAGGAGAGGAGGAGGGAGCCCCCAGAACCTTGCTCTGGAAATCGAGGCTGCTGGACGCCGGCGAGGGCACAGGTGAGCTGGGCAGCAGGTATGACCCGTGCAGTGTTCCGGGCTATGTGTGCCGGGCACCTGAGCCGCTCTGACACCCTGGGGGCGGGGGCACCTGGTGTGCAGGGCTGGGCCTCTGCCACCATCCCCGGCCCTGGGCTCCTCGGAGGCGCCGACGCTGCCCAGGCTGGGCGGGAAGTGCACAGGTTGGCCGGAGCGCCCCGTTCCGCCAGAAAGCCGCCAGTGGTCGGAGCAGGGATGAGATAAAGCTAAAGGAGGTCATGGGGACAGAGGGCAGGGGTGTGTTGGGGTGGCGCTTGCAGGGTCGGGGTGTCACCTGTAGTGTCGGGGTGACGCCTGCAGGGTCGGGGTGTCACCTGCCATCTCGGGGTGTCACGTGCAGTATCGGGGTGTCACCTGCTGTGTCAGGGTGTCATCTGCAGTGTTGGGGTGTTAGCTGCAGTGTCCGGGTGTCACCTGCAGTGTTGGGGTGTTACCTGCTGTGTCCGGGTGTCACCTGCAGTGTTGGAGTGTCGCCTGTAGTGTCGGGGTGTCACGTGCAGTGTCGGGGTGTCGCCTGCAGTGTTGGGGAGAAGAGCTGTGAAGTCCTGGGGAGTGGAGGGAGGAGACGGCAGAGGGAGAGGCCTGGATGGAGAGATGGACAGAGACACAGAGGCTGCGAGAGGCAGGCAGAGAGCGTGGGACAAAGCAAGCGGTGACAGGTGGTGAGCAGTCGGGGGTGGGGGTGGGCACAGGCTGCCCCAGCTCGTGGGCTCTTGAAGTTCTTCAGTAACCTGGAGTCCCCCTCCCCTCGTCCCTGTCACCCCCCACCTGCACCTCACCCTCCCTCTCATGGCCAGCGACCCTGCCCTGACTCGTAGCCTCGGGCCTGGGGACCACCTGGCCCATGAAGACAGTGTCCTCCTCCCAAGACCCCCACCCGCCCCACCCTTGCAAAGTCCACCTCGAGGTCCCTCCTACCAACCACCCCCGCCTCTCCTCTCCAGAGCCCACTCCTCTGTCCGCCCGGGATCCCCTGGCCCCCAGGGATCTCCAGCCCCACAGGCCCCAGAGCCTCACACCCTGTCCCTGTCGCTTGACCTTGGGGACTCGTGTGCGTCCATCGTAGCCCCACGTGCAGGGTCCCTGCCTCTTTGGCTAACCCTGCTCCCACCTCCGGGCTCCTTTTCCACTGCTTAGATGCTGTCACTGTCCTTACTGGCCTGACCACTGTCCAACTCTCTCTTCCATCCCCCCCACGGCTTCCATCACATCCCTGGCTGTCACCGTAGCTGGGCCCTCCCCAAGGCACCCATGCACCCAAGCCCTGGAGGCCCTGTAGATGCACGGGGCACGCACGACTCTTGGCCTGAGGCCCGGCTGCCCCCCGGACACCCACCTGGATGACCTGCAGACAGAGCAGGGTCCAAAGTGGCCCTGATTCCAAAGAGAACCACGGTGAGGGACACGACTCAGCCCCAACAGGAGGAGCCAGGCTCTGCCCCAGGCCTAGGGGGTGGGAAAGCTGCAGGGGAGACGCCCCTTCCCCAGGCTGGGTCCACTTAGACCCTGTGCCCGCCACGCCCATGCCAGGCGGGGCCACAGGGGTGGGTCAGGGCAGACACAGGCCTCTGTCCGTGCTCTGTCACCATCGCCGGACACCTGGAAGGAAGTCTGGAGAGCGGGTTTGCACGGCCCCTGGCTCTGAGGCCTGCCTCTGCTCAGCCTTGGGAGGGCCTGGGGCTGGGGTCGTCCCCCGGGGGGACAGAGCAGCAGCCGCATGGCCGGCACCTGCTGCTTCCCAGAGCGATTGGCTGGGGAGGAGCCAGGACTCGAACCAGGCGCGTCCTGTCTCTGGGCAGCATTGTAGGGGTGTCAGGCACGGAGAGAGCGAGCCGGAGCCCCGCAGGCCAGGACGGTGCGGGGACAGGTGCCCCCCCTCCTGCCTCCAAGGCCTCGGGCTCCTGAGCCCAGCTCCCAGCCGGGGCGCTCCCTGGGGGCGGGGTGAGGGCTCAGCGCTGGGTCCCTGCCGCCCGCACAGGAGACCCGGCTGCAGCTCCTGGCTCCTGGTTCTGCCCCACCCAGGGCCAGCCGTTGCAGGCATCTGGGGAGAGAAACAGCAGATGAGATCTCCCCCCCACCCCCACCCCTCCCTCCAGGGCTCTGTGAAGCTGTCTGCACCACGGGGTCGGAGCGAGGACTGGTGAGGTGGGGAGAGTCCTGGGCTTGCTCGCTGTGAGGTTTCATTTCCAGTCCAGCCCGCCCAGGAGGAGCCTCCACCAGGCCACTTGGAGAGCTAGAGCGTGTGTGTCTGTGTGTGTCTGTGTGAGTGTATGTGCGTGTCTCTGGGGGTGTGCGTGTATGTGTGTATATGTGCGTGTGTATGTGTACATGTGCATGTGTGTACGTGCGTGTGTCTGTGCGTGTGTGTGAGGGTTCTGGTTGTCCGATGATCCTCTATTGAAACATCAGATTTTGTACTTGTTAGAAAATGTGTTCAGAGGGGCCGGCACCGTGGCTCATTTGGTTAATCCTCCGCCTGCGGCGCCGGCACACCGGGTTCTAGTCCAGGTTGGGGCGCTGGATTCTGTCCCGGCTACCCCTCTTCCAGTCCAGCTCTCTGCTGTGGCCCGGGAGTGCAGTGGAGGATGGCCCAGGTGCTTGGGCCCTGCACCCCATGGGAGACCAGGAGGAAGCACCTGGCTCCTGGCTTCGAATCAGCACGGTGCGCCGGCTGTAGCAGCCATTTGGGGAGTGAACCAACGGAAGGAAGACCTTTCTCTCTGTCTCTCTCTTTCACTGTCTAACTCTATCTGTCCAAAAAAAAAAAAAAAAATGTGTTCAGACCGGCTGGAGGGACAGCCGGTTCTCCCATGATGCCCTGCAGCCCGAGCGCAGGCACGGAGCCAGTCAGGGTGCCACCTCCCAGCGCTGCTGCGTCTGGGGTCGGAGTTCCCCTCCGGGGGCCACCGCGGCCCTGCAGTGCCGCCCGGGCGCCGCCGCTGGCCCCTCTGTCGCTGGGCTGGCCCAGGCCCTGCATTTGCGTTTCTCTCAGGCCCCGTAGGCAGCAGGAGGCAGACAGCAGGGACCCTGGCCCCCACTGCCTCTTGTGGGGAGGGCCCTCCAGTTCCTGGCCGGGAGCTAGGACCTGACCTCACTGCAGGCCAGAGGCGGGGCCCTGAGCAGCCCGTCCGGCCGAGGAGGGGGAGGCGCAGCCCCAGCACCCCCACAGATCACATCTCTACCCAGGCTTTGCTGTCTGGCCCCTCCCATAGCCGCTCAGCACTGCTCATGGACCCAGGTCCCTGTGTGGCCGTCCCAGCAGCCTGGATAACCCCTCTGTCCCCGCCTCGGAGCCTGGTGGCCCTACCAGCCCAGGGGGCAGAGGGTGAGAGGAAGCGGGTGCAGGAGGAGGGACAGAGAGGAGGCTGCCGCCCAACAGCCGGGCAGAGCAAGAATGTGGGGCTGTGGGGTGCGGGAGGCCCGGGCTGCACTGCGCAGCACCTGCAGCCCACATGGGCACCGGTTCGAGTCCCGACTGCTCCACTTCCCATCCAGCTCTCTGCTGTGGCCCAGGAGGGCAGTGGAGGATGGCCCAAGTGCTCAGGCCCCTGCACCCACGTGGGAGACCCGGAGGAAGTTCCTGGCTCCTGGCTGCAGCCTGGCCCGGCCCCCGGTGCAGCCATCTGGGGAGTGACCCAGCCGATGGAAGACTGCTCTCTCCCTCTCTCTCTGACCCCTTGGTCTGTCTTTCAAATGCATGGGTCCATGAATCCTATTATAGAAGGCCGTGTGTGGGCGGCCCCACGCGAGGCCCAGGCGGGTGCTGGAGGTGGTGGCTGAGAAGCGGGGAGCTCCAGCGAGGAGGCTGAAGCCTGGTGGGGACCCAGCCGGTGGTGCCCGGCCAATTGAGCCGCGGGCCAGTGGGCGGGGCCCCAGGGGGCGCAAGGGGCGCCGGGCGGGGCTGTGGGATGCGCCCCCCCCCCCCACGTCACCTCTGGCCCCTGCCACTTGCTTCACACTTCCTGGCCCGTGGTTGGGCTTCTTGGTTTTTTTTTTTTTTTTCCTTTCCTCTTCTTGCAGCACAGCACCCCCAGCCCAGGCCCTGAGAGCTTCCAAACCTCAACCTGCAGCCGGAGGCGGAAGTGAAACCCAGCTCAGGGGCCCGGGGCCTCCACCCCAGGAAGCACCTAGAGCCGCCACTCACACGCACGCACACCCAGCAGGACCCCGCCATGGCGCAGGCTCCCAGCGCCCCGGGCTCCGAGGAGCGAGAGGACCTGCCAGAGGAGGAGACGGCTGGGTGAGGGTGCACGGCCGCGGGCGGCGTGCGGGGGAGGGAGCGCGGGGGGTGGGCAGGGTTTTCCCGGGACCCCCTTGTCACCGGGGGTGGGTGTCTCTTTCGTCTGCCTCTGCAGCCTGGTCCCGCTGGCGGAGCCTGGGCTCCCCCGTGAGGTTGTGGGTTCCAGGACAAGACAGGGGCACGGACGATGCGGCCTGGGGTGTGGGCCGTGGGCAGGCAGAGGGTGGGGCCAGAGCGCTGGGCCAGAACCCTGGGCACCCACCCTGAGGGGCTGCCCTGCCTCGAGCCACCCCCCATGCCCCCAGCTGCTGTCCTGCGGGTGCCTGTGGCCGCCCAGGTGCTCGGTTGGCTGCTGGCTGGGTGGGGTCGCCCAGGGCTGTGGGTCCCCTCGGGCAGCTGTGCCCCCTGGAGACACCGAGCTCCTCACTCAGGCCTGGTGCCCAGAGTCCCCGAGGGGATGGGCGTCGGAGGCCAGGCCTCTGACGGAGCTGGGCCCAGCTCAGAGGGAGACGCCCACGCGCTACGCCCGGAGGCTGGCTGGAGGCCGGCTGGAGGCCTCCAGGTGGCCGTCTCCGTGGGAGCTGGCCCCACCCCAACACTGCTGGTCAGGGGCCTGTGACAGCCGAGAGGGCAGAGGTGCTGCTGTGAGCAGAGCGTGGGGGGGGCGGGAGGCCGGGGTCAGCGGCGCCCCAGCATCCGTGCCGAGCCCCTGACCCAGGGCGCCAGGTGCCAGCAGTGAGGCAGAGGTCCAGCAGTGGCCAAGGGCTGCGTCGGGGCTGCGTCGGTCACACTGCCTGCCCTTGGGGGGCTCCACGGGGCCTGACCCCCAGGGTGGACGGCCTTGCTGTGCAAGTGGCCGGAGGACACCCTGGCCGGGCGGGGCACCAGCAAGAACACGCGCTGGGGCGGAGGGGCAACAGCTGTGTCCCTCACGTCAGCACGTTGCCCGCGCTGCTCTCTGCTCCTTGCGGCCACCTCATGCCCATAGAAGGGCACAGCAGGAGAGTCCTGGCTGGGCGCCCCGCCTTGCTCCTCGGCCCCTTCCTTGGCCACCCCCTCCCAGCTGTCGCCCTGGCAGGCACAGGGTGTCGCCGAGCGGATCGGGTGCAGCCTGAGGCTGCACCTGTGCTGGGGCCATCGAGAAGCCGCAGAGCCGGGGGGTGGGCGCTGAACACAAGTACAGGGTGGACCGGACGCCCACCTTTCAGAACGAAACTGAGACCAGACTGGGGTGCGGTTTTGCGTCACATGGCGAGGAGGGAACCGGGGACTTTCCTGTCCAGAGAAGTCCCAGTGCCCAGGCACAGGAGATGTAGCCGGGGAGCCCCCACCTGGGAGTCCCCAGGAAGGCCAGGGCAGGGCACGGTCAGCCTGTGGACGCTGTCTCCCCCTCCTGCCCTCCACCGCCTGCGGGAGGTGGGGACTCCTGGCCACCAGGGTTTTAGGGCACACCCTGCACACGGGGACCAAGGCAGCACTAGACCCCGAAACCGGGGAGCAGGCCCCGCCCCTCAGACACCCAGGCCAGGCCTCCGGGGAGGGGCCCTGGCTGCCCTCCCTGTGGGGGCCGCTGAGCGGCCGCCGGACCACCACTCTGGGGCGCTCACTGCCCGGGCGGCCGTCGGCTGGGCCACCGGCATGTCCTTGTCCCTCAGGGCTTGGCAGTGCTCTGGAGCCGCTGAGACTGCCCGGCTCCCTGGCCACACGGAAGGGGCCCCTCCCTTCTGTGTTCCTCCCGCACCCCTGCATCCCCGGCCCGGCAGGGGTCCTCGTGTCACTGGGGCGGACCCGGCCCCCGCCTGGCAGAGACCCCAGCCCTGGTAGACTCCAAGCCTTGCTGCCCGCTCCAGATGTCTGTCCAGCCCCCAAGGATGGCCCCGCCACTGGGGTTGGCCCTGTCCTTTCCCATGGCTTCCTGCCGGCTGGACAGACCAGCCTGGGCAGGGTCCCCTCCCGGCCACGGCCCCCAGCCCTGGGAGTCACACGCCCTGTGGGAGGAAGGACTGAGGCGGCTGACGGCCCCAGGATAGAGCATCCCAGCTCCCCGGAGCCCGACCCCACAGTGCCCCCTGCAGGAAGGGAGCGCTCCAAGGCCGGGGAGTCAGGTGCAGGCCCCAACCCGGGCCCAGGTTCCGGCTACTGAGGGCAGGAGAACTGGGGGCCGAGGCCTGGGGCCCCATCCTCAACCCTACCTGGGAGCTCGTTCGGACCCCAGAACCCCCATGGGCCGCCTCCCCTCGTCTCCCCAGGTCTGGGATGGGCACCCAGACATTTCCCAGGGGTCTGGGGAGGCTAGCATGCCCAACAGTGGGCAGCTCTCTGCAGCCCCTGACCCAGACCCCCTGGAGGAGTGGACGTCCCACCTCGCTCGGGGCCACCGCAGGCCTGTACCCCTGCCATGCGGGATGCCTTCTCCTCCCTAGGCCCTCGCACACATCCTGGGCCACACGAGGGCACTGCTGACGGCCAGGGACTGGGGCGGTGGTGCGGCCTCAGAGACCCCAGCCCAGCTGGGGGTGGGCGTGGGGTCACAGCCGCAGTGCCCCAGGCACGTCGAGCACCCACTACTGCCCACTGGACGGAGACCTTCTGGGACGAGTGGCCCCGCCCTCCAGAGGCCTCAGTTTCCCCAGCGCTCCCTCCCCTGCCACCTGTGGGGTCAGGCTGGGGTACACACAGGGCGTCCAGCAGAAATGGGGACTTTGCTGGCTGGCGGGACTGCTTCTCCCAAAGCTCTGTAGAACGAAACCTCCACTTCTCACCAGCCCAGCCCCACCCCCAGCCCTTCGGCTTCGGGGACCCCTCTTCTCAGGGGCTCCCCTTGGGACCACCTAGCAACCAGCAACGCAGCTCCTAGGGGCCCCTGAAACAGAACTGGGCCTCTGTGATGACGCTGGCTGAGCCCTGGGGTGAGGCAGGGAGGGTGCCTCTACAGCCCCCCCCCCACATGCTCAGGACCCTGAGAGGGAGGATTAGGGGGTCGAGGGAATCAACCTCCCAGCCCAGCCAAGCCCAGCGCAGCCCTGCCGGTGCCAGACACAGGCAGATAAGGGGGTGTGGGAGCCAAGGGAAGTTGGAGGGAGCACCCGGGCCCTTTCTTGGGGCCTGACCAGCCCTGCGCCGACGCCGTCCCCTGCCCCCAGGTTTGGAAATGGTGAGTCAGTGGGGGAGGGTGACTGTGGACCTGCTGGGTGCCTGCCCTGGAAGCAGGCATGGCCTCTGCCCCCCTTGGAGCCATCACCTCCCCCAGACGAATAGAGAGGCCATGGGGAGCTGTGTGTGGGGTGCACACAGGGTCAGCCCTCACACCTGCACAGCTTGACACACATACCCCCCACCTGGTTTCCTTGGCTACTGGGTACGGAGGGAGGCGCCCCGTGTGCCTCTGTGTACACATGCGCTGTGCGCACACAGCCAGGAAGGGCACCTGTGTGTCAAGCCCTGCCTGCTGGGGGCACGATGGGTGCTGCACCCAAACCCCCTCCCAGAGCCTCGGCTTGCCCAGCTGCTACCCGCACAGGCAGATGGGGACCCCACCCCTTCCCATGATGGGGGAAGAGCACCCCATACCAGACGTGTCTACAACCCTCTTTCTTGGGTTCGACCTATCTGTCAATGGTGTGGATTCAGAGGTAAGCCAAGGCTGCCTCCCCAGAACCACACGGCAAAAGCAATGGACGTGAGATGGACAAGGGTAGCCTTTCTGTTCCAGAAGGGTCTGGAAAGAATCTTTTAGCTTTTCTCCTAACCCCAGCCCCTGCCAAAGTCCAGACTTCACCTCCACCCAGGACCCCGATCCACTCTTCCTTCGTCAGAGGTGCTCACTTGGGCAGAGGGACAAGGGGACAGAGGAGTGCTCTCAGCATGTGAAGGCTGCCTTCTCTGTAAACGAGACATGGCTCTCCGTCAGGAGCCAGCCCCCCACACTCACTCTCACTGCTCACTGTGCCTCTCCCTGGAAAACTGCTTCTGTAAGCACATGCGTGGTGGGATGTGTGTGTCCAGGGCTCATGAATGTGTGGACAGGGACACCTTTCCAGTCCCTGCTCCCTTTCCACTGTGACACCCAGCTCCTGGGCCATGAGGGTCAGCTGTCTCCTTGGGCCGTGAGTTTATAAAGTACATCTTAGGCATAGAGCAGACATAAAAGGAAAATAAAAGAATTGATGGAGAAAAATATGAGTCAATGGAAAAGTAGATAAAAAAAGCAGGAAGCAGAAACAACTGCAAAGATGTATGGATGGATGGACAGGTATTTGGAAGGAAGAGAAAGGGAGGGAGGGAGGAAGGATGGGGGAGTGGATGGATGGGTGCATGGATGATGGACAGGTACTTGGAAGGAAGAGAAGGGGAGGGAAGGAGGAGGGGAGGATGAATGGATGGGGGAGTGGGTGGATGGATATTTGAAAGGAAAGAAGGGAAGGGGAAGGGAGGGGGAAAGGGAGAGGGGAGGGGAGGAAGAAAGATGGGTGGGTGGATGGGTATTTGGAAGGAAGGAAGGGAAGAAAAGCAGAAGAGATGATGCACCTTTGGAGGAATGAGTGGAAGGATGGATGGATGTTCGGTTGGATGTTTGTGAGTGGATGGGTGGGTGGATGGATGGCTGGGTAGAAGGATGCATGCATGGTGGATGGGTGGGTGGATGGATGGATGGATGGATGGTAGTGTGGAGGGATGACTGTTTGGATGGGTGGATAAATGTATGTATGGATGGATGGATAGGTGGATGGATGGAAGAATAAATGTATTGGTTGTGTGGAGGGATGACTGGATGGGTGGGTTATGAATGGATGAGTCAGTGGATGGATGGATAGATGATAGATGGATGGGTGTTTGGATGGAAGGATGGTTGGATGCATGTTTGGGTAGATGGGTGGATGGATGATGCATGGGTGTTTGGATGGAAGGATGGATGCATGTTTGGGTGCATGGGTTCTGGGAGGGCTGCAGGGAGTTTAGATGGATGGCAGAATAGTTGGGTGGTTGGAGGGATGGATGAACATTGTGTGGACAGATGAATGATAGGTCAATGGAAGGATGAATGAACAGGTGTGTGGATGTGCGGATGTAAGGACTGATGTTTGGATGGATGAGTGCACGGATATATGTTAGGATGGATGGATTTTTGGATAGGTTTATGAATGAATGGATGTTTGCATGCTTGGATGGATGCATGTATGTATGGGTACTGGGTAGATGGATTAATGGATGGATGAATTAATGTTTGGATAGGTGTATGGATGGATGGATGAGTGGATGGACTGATGGATGTTTGGGTGCGTAGATAAATGGATGAATGTCTCAATGAGTGGACGAAGGAATGATGGCTATATGTCAGGGTGGATGGAAGGCTGATTGGGTGTTTGGATAGGTGTATGGATGAATATATGATTGTATGGGTGGATGTATCAATGGATGGGTAAATTAAAGAATGGGAGGTGGATGGATAGATGTGTGCGGATGGCTGGTTGGAAGGAAAACAGGACAGAAGGATGTTCTAATGTATGAACAGATGCATAAGTGATGATGGACACAAAGAAAATTTCATGAATGGGTCCATGGACAGTGCATGGGTTCATCAGCCAAGGGACACAGGAAGGAACATGGAACTGGGTGTGTGAATGGGTGAATGGGGGGATAAATAGATAGATAGGCAAAATAATACACACTCACACACACACACACCTGTATATATGTACATTTTAATGGAAACACGAATGGATGAATGTAGATGGAATACTGAAAATATTTAACAAGAGTTATGGTACAGATAGTAACCTATCAAAAAGGGTGGTGACTTTAATCAGTTGAATATATGATTATATTCATATTCTTAAAGATTTATTTATTTATTGGAAAGGCAGAGTTACAGAGAGGCAGAGAGAGAGAGAGAGAGGTCTTCTACCTTCTGGTTCACTCCCCAAATGGGCCACAATGGCCAGAGTTGGGTTGATCTAAAGCCAGGAGCCAGGAGCTTCTTCCAGGTCTCCCACATGGGCACAGGGGTTCAAGCCTTGGACCATCTTCTACTGCTTTCCCAGGCCACAGCAGAGAGCTGGATCGGAAGTGGAGCAGCCAAGACTCAAACCAGCACCCATGTGTGATGCTGGCACTGCAGGTGGCAGCTTTACTCACTCCTCACTACACCACAGCACTGGCCCCTATATTTGTATATTTATGTATTTATATTTATATATTCAACTGTGCTGCACCTGTCTGTATATACCAACTGACCGTAAAGCCCCAGATATATGAAGGAACAGGTACACCAAAAGAGGGATGGATGGATGGACGGACGGAGGGATGGACAGACAGATGGATGGATGGATGGACAGAGGGATGGACGGATGGATGGATAGATGGACGGACGGATGGATGGATGGACAGAGGGAGGGATGGATGGAGAGATGGATATATGGATGGACGGACAGACAGATGGATGGATGGAAAGATGGATGGATGGATGGATTGATGGATGGACAGAGGGATGGATGGATGGACGGACAGAGAGATGGATGGACAGATGGATGGAAGGAGGGATGGATGGATGGACAGATGGATGGATGGAGGGATGGACGGATGGATGGGTGGATGGATGGACGGAGGGATGGATGGATGGATGGATTGATGGACGGACAGAGGGATGGATAGACAGACAGATGGACAGATGGATGGATGGATGGATGGAGGGATGGATGGATGGATGGATGGACAGACAGATGGATGGACAGATGGATGATGGATGGACAGACAGATGGATAGATGGAGGAATGGATGGATGGATGGAGGGATGGAGGGATGGAGGGATGGATGGATGGACAGACGGATGGATGGATGGATGGCATCAACAGAGGATGAGATGAATTGGTAATGGGCAACAGGATAAAACATAGATAAGCAGATGCATGGAGTGTGGACAAGTAAATGACTGGACTTATTAACAGAATGATATCAAGAGAGGAGGACATATGGTTTCCTAAGAATAATGGATAGGTGGATGTGTGGGCAGATGGATGACTATAATGAGATGGATGGGAAAAATCAGTGGAATAATGAGTCAGCAGTGGATGACTTGGTGCCAAATGAACTACTGAAAAGCAGGTGGGAGAACGGACAACCCTAAACCAGGGGTCTTGCGTCCTCATCCCAGCAGGACACTTCCTGCCACCATACACAGTCCTCTGCTCTGCTCTGCTCCCCTCTCCTCTCCCCTCTCTACCCCTTCCCTCCCCTCCTCTCTCCCCTCTATTTCTTTAGTTTCTTTCCATGAAGCTTTCTGGACTATCGTATATAAATTCTCTTTTCCTCCAGAGCACCATACACCCTTTCTCTGGTTCATATTTTCTGCTGTGTCTACCACCATCCGATATATTCCAAGAGGTAGTGTTTACTTATTTTTCCTGCTAAGGTTTCAGCATCATGGGAGTAGTGTCTTTATTAGTGCTGAATCCCCCAAACCTTACAAGTGCCTAGAATTTCATACAGCCTCATGTGGGAATGATGTGCTAGTGGATCATGAGCAGCAGAATATGTGGACGGATGGTTGAAAGCAAGGACAGAAGGCTGTTAGGAGACAAGAATGTGTCAGCTCACTGGTTGGCCAGTAGCTCAGACAGACATTCAAGTTGGTGGGTGAACACACAGATGAGGGGACTAAGAGGTGATGAGTGGTCATTATGCTCCAAATGATGGATGTGTGGGGCTGGCACCATGGGTCACTTGGTTAATCCCCCGCCTGCGGTGCTGGCATCCCATATGGGCGCTGGGTTCTAGTCTCGGTTGCTCCTCTTCCAGTCCAGCTCTCTGCTGTGACCCGGGAGGGCAGTGGAGGATGGCCCAAGTGCTTGGGCCCCTGCACCTGCATGGGAGACCGGGAGGAAGCACCTGGCTCCTGGCTTCGGATTGGTGCAATGCCAGCCGTAATGACCATTTAGAGAGTGAACCAACGGAAGACCTTTCTCTCTGTGTCTCTCTCTCACTGTCTGTAACTCTACCTCTCAAATAAACAAATTTTAAAAAATGAAAACAAATGATGGATGTTTTACTGAATACATCTGACTGTTTTATACCTACCAAGACATTTAAATGGGTAGATAGATGGACGGACTGGCAGATGAAGAAATGCAGAGATGGATGATCATGGGCGTATGTATACATATAAATATATATAATTTATGTATGCTTGAATGGAGTGATTGAAAGGAGAGCTGACGTCCTTATAGATAGTTGGATGGATATATGTGTTGAGAAAATGAGGGATTTACAAATGACCCATGGAAAGACAGATATTTGTCTATAGAGGATGGATGGGTGGGTGCATGGGTGGATGGATGGATGGACAGAGGTGAGTGGTTGATAAATGAGGGAATGGGTGGATGGATGGGTAGGGAGAGTGAGTGGGTGGATGGGTGGATGGATGATAGATGGACTTGAATGGATGGAGAGAGATGAGTGGTTGACAAATAAGTGAATGAGCGGATGTACGGGTGGATGGGTGGGGAGAGTGAGTGGGTGGATGGATGTGTGGATGGATGAATAATGGATGGAGATATGAGTGGTGGGTAAATGGAATGAGTGGATGGGTGGGGAGAGTGCTTGCGTGGGTGGGTGGATGGGTGGATGCACACGTAACAGAGCGGACATAAAGGATTCTGCCCGACTGTCCATAAAAGGAGGTGTTCTTCGCAGCGCCATGGCTCTTGGCTGCTGCCCTAGCAGAGCGGCCGTGGCCGCCTCCCACCCCCAGCTCCTCCCACAGATGGCTGTCCTCTAGTGACAGGGAGCTCCCCCATCCCAAGGCAGCTGTCGCCCCCGTGGGAAGAGTCTTCCTTCCTCAGAACCAAAACACGCCTTGGCCACATTTCAGAGATGGGGAGGAGACAGGCGAGTGGAGACGCAAAGGAAGCCCAGGCTGGCTTCCCAGGGAGGGGCCGGGGGCGGCGGGCAGCCCGAGGTCAGCTCAACCTGCTCCCTCTCTGCCCCTGGCCCTGCCGCGGATGCTGGCTGAGGGCAGTGGGCACCACCCAATGCCGTGTCCTTGACGTTCCGGGGCTCGGGGGTGGGGCGACGGCGTGGGACCCAGCCTGGCCCGTGTGTGGGCTGGGGGTCCCGACTTCCCCACTGCCTGAGTCACCGCTGACCCAAGCAATGACCCACGTGGACTCTCCCGGCACACACCTCCTTCCCGCCGCGATTCACTCACACGTCCGAGTGCCTGTCCCTCAGTTACAAACCCACCCTCGGTGGATTCAGTGTTTCCCAGGTGTCTCCGTGGCCCTGCCTGCCCAGCCTAGCGAGAGTCCTACTAGCTCAGGATGCCGACGGGGCCAGTGCCCTGGGACGTGGGCAGCAGGGGGCTGGCCGGCTGCACGTACGGAGGCACTGGCCCCCGTGGCCACTGGTCGGCAGACTGGCTCTGGCTCCGGCTCCGGCTCCGGGACTGTGGATGCCAGCGCTGCTGGCCGGCCTCAGTGTCCAGATCCAGGACCCGGGTACAGCGGCGGCGTCTGTCTCTGGGGGTGGCCGTGAGCGTTGGCGAGCGGACCTGGCTGCTGGCTGTAAGTAGAACCGCTCGCCCCGGGCCGGCCCGTGGCGACTCCCGTGAACGCGTCGGTCCCTCCCCGTGTCCAGCCACCAGCTCAGTGAGTCACGGCGACTAAGCCCAACCAGGAAAACAATGGGCTGGGCTCCCTCTGGGCACTGGCCAGGGGACCGGGCAAGGGGGGCTGGCTGGCGAGGGCACCGGCCCGCTCTGGTGCCCGCTGACCGCATCTCCGAAGCATGGCTCCCGGCGCGCGGGGGAGCTGCCGCCTTAGTGGCCTTGGTGCTCTGAGCGCCATCCGCGGGGCGCCGGGGAGGGCAGCGGCCTCCCCATTTGGGGACCAGAAGGGATTCCTGGGGTGCCCGACTCCCCCTGGAGGTGATAACCAGAGCCCAGGGCTGGGAATAAACAAAGGGAAAATGAGACCGGGAGGGAGGGGTAGCAGGGAGGAGAGAGGCAGGGATGGAGGAGGGAGGGGAGAGGAAGGATGCGGGGAGAGCCGGCGCTCGGGCAGGCGAGGGAGACAGGCAGAGACCTGGAGGAGGCAGAGAGGAGCCAGGGGCTGCGGGTCACCGGGCAGAGGGGGGCAGGCAGGTCCGGGGGCCGGACCCTAGGAGGAGGCCCACAGGGCCAGGCCCGGCCAGGGCGGAGGGCAGCAGGCCCGGGCACAGGGAGGCCAGGCACCCAGAGCCCATGGACAGGGGACCCGCGCGCGGCCCGAGGGGCGAGGCAGGGGCGGCCTCCGCGCTGCCCATGGAGGTGCGGTGCGGTGGGCGGCGGGGAGGGCTTGCCCTGACAGCTTTACTAGCCTGGGAAGCAGGGGGAGGCCGAGGGGGGCGGGGAGGGGGCTGGGGGAACAAAAGGGAAGCAGCTGTGGGAGGCGTAGGGAGAAGAGCCCCAGAGTCGCAGGACCCGCAGCAGGGCGCGGGGGCTGGGGGCGGCCGCAGACCCCCTCCCTGGGGGCAGGGGGCTGAGAGGGCCGGCCGGAAGGTCGCGAAGATAGGCAGGGGCGGGCTGCGGGGGCTCCGGGGAGGGGGCGTCCGAGCCAGGGCCAGAGGCAGGGGCTGGCGGGCCGGGAGCAGAGCGCACAGGCAGCCGGGGAAGGGGTGCGGCGGCGGCGCCAGCAGCCAGGAGGCTTTGAAGTGTTCCCAGGGCCGGGGTCAGGCCAGGTCGCGGCGGGCGGCGGCATGAACGGCGCGCGCTGCCGAGGAGGAGCGCTAGCAGCCAGGGCCTGCGCGAGCTCCTCAGGTAGGTCCCCGGGGCGCGCCGCGCTGCGCCAGGCCCCTGCGCGCACGTGCGCGCGAGCGCGCGGCGGCCGCACGACGCCCGCGCCGCCGCCCCTTCCTCCCTCCCATCTGCGCGCTCCCCGGGGTCCTGCTGGTCCCCCAGGGCACCACCCAGCCGCGGCTTTGCTTTGGACCTCCAAGCGCGATCGCCAGCCAGCCTTGGCACGGCGCGGCTGCGGTCAGTGCTGGGGCCTCAGCCCAGGGCAGCGTCCTCTCTGAAGTCGTGGCGTGGTGACACCTGCCTGGCAAGCTCAGGGCCAGGGGCGCTGCCCGGAGCGTGGTCCCCGCTCGCTTCTCTCTGAGCCGTCTGCAGTGCCCTTCCTCCTCCCCAGCGCTTCCAGGCCCTTAAGGCTCCCCAGTCTGTACTTCCTTCCAGAAGCCTGCCTTGGCTTCTCACTCCTCCTGTGCCAGCCCGGCGAGGGGCACAGCGGCCGGACCCCAGGCCGGGTGGGTGGAGCTGGACTCTCAGGGTCTTCATGGCACTGCAGCATGGGAGAGCTGGGGTGTGGGGGCAGCCCGGTTGCCCCAGCTCCAGCTAGCTGGGTCTGTGCTGACATGCAGAGAGAGAGAGAGAGAGAGAGAGAGAGAGAGAGAACTCTGTCCCGTCCCTACCTCCGTGCCGCTCCAGGGTCAGTGCCAGAGCCAGGGCTGGAGGTGGACCCTCCTGGCAGGCCCCCTTGCACCCAGGCCCTGGACCCCTGGGGTCGCCTGTTCTTGGGCTTCACTTGGACCTTCCCAGGTGACTGGGAAACCCCACACACACCCACACACACACACCCACCCCCACCCCACACACCTGGGCAGAGGCCTCGTGCCTGCCTCAGGCCCCCGGACAAGGAGCCCGGCTGGGATGTGCCCCCAGGGGAGCCTCTTGTCCTCCAGGGAGCTCTGTGGCCTGGGAGTTGTGCAGCACCTTGGACCCATCGCTCAGGCCACCCGCACCATTTAAGATGAAGGCCTGGGAGCAGGCGGCAGGCCACGCTGGAGAGGCCCGGCCACGAGCATCGTCTGGCTCTGGCTTTGGCTGCATGTCCAGTCCTGCCACTGGGCTCCTGCCCAGACGAGCGGGGCCACTCAGAGACCTGCCTGGTGGAGTGTGGAGCCAAGGACCTGGGCAGGAGGTAGGCGGGGCGAAGGGACTGTCCCTTTAAGCACCCTGGGAGCTCCGGCATGGAGGAGGGGGCGGGCAGCTGAGAATGGCAGGGTGTACTCGGGGCACACGCACTGCCCACACACGCACAGACACACGCACAGACACGGGCCTTGCTGCTCCTGGGACAGTGACGCCCCCACTGCTGTGGCAGTGGCTCCTGTCTCGATAGAACCTGACTGTCCCACGGCCCAGCCCAGCAGACAGGCGCCTGTCCCCAAGTGACAGATGAGAAGCCGGGCTCAGAGAGGCTGAGTGACTAATCCACAACCACACAGCAGAGGGTGGGACCAGCTTTGCCCCAGAACCCCCCCGCCGGGAAGCCTAAGGGTGCAGGGCTGGCGGGGGGAGGGGGCTGCACAGGCAGGCGCTGTGTCTGCTGTGGCAAGCTGGGGAGGGGCGAGCTGGCACCGGTGGCGGCCGGGTGTCAATTGGATCCAGTTGGAGCTCATTAAAATCCGTGGTCGGAGCCAGCGGGAGAGTGTGTCGTCCCTGGCCCGCCCCTTCCTTCCAAGTGCGGTGTCTGCCGGGGACTCAGCAGCACCCAGGCTCTACTTCCTCCAGGCTTCGCAGGCTTCAGGCTGGCAATGCCCCCCCCGCCCCGTGCCAAGCCCTGTCTCCTCCCAGCACTGGGACCCCCATCCTCCCAGCCTCCTGCCCACCCATGTGTGAGCCAGGGCTCTCCCCAGGCCCACCTCGGGCCAGGCCCACGGGCAGGGGGTGGTCAGGGGGCCTTAGCACGCTGCCCTTCCAGTGGCAGCCCCCTCTCCTAGTGGTCTGCCAGGGCGGGGGGTGGGGGAAGCTGGCATCTGCAGGGAGTGGGGGGTACCTCATAGCCTGACCCAGGGCAGAGAGGCCGGACCGAGGGTCCACCCTGGCTGGCATCCTTATGGCGCCTTCCAGCCGAGGCCTCTCGGGCAGCACGAGCCCCTCTGGGCACCTGACTGCCTGCGGACGCGAGGCACGTGTCAGCCTCCCAGGGAGGAGCAGCCTAGGCTGGGAGGCTCGGGGGACTCTGGTGTGGCCAGTAGGAGCCAGGGCTGGCAGCCTGCTGGCCTGGCCCCGGAGGGGCTGGGGAAACCAGGCCTCCAAACCACACTGTCCAAAGGGGCGTGGCTCCCCCAGCCCCCTCCCCCCAAGACCCGAGATCCCGAGGGTGGGGTGGCCCCCTCCCTGGCAGGGCTGGGCGTCTGGTGGGTGGCACTGCCGAGGGCCCGGGTGGTCTGCCGGCCAGAGCCCGTCCTGCCTGGGAGCCCGGCCGAGCAGGCAGCAGGGGGCACAGGGACCGAGTGGTCCAGCCTCCTGGGCAGGGCGTCAGGGCTGGAGCACTGAGGGCTGAGGTCCAGGCTGCAGTCCCAGCTGACGAATCAGAGCTGGGCAGATCGGGAGCGAGCGGCAGCCAGGGTGCCGCGGGCACCTGGGGACTTGCCTGCCGCCCACGCCCCTGCCGGAGCCCCAGGGTGGCACCTGGGCCTCCCAGGACGGCTGGAGGGGCCCGGCCTCACCAGGCACCGTGTCCGGCTCCAGCAGCTTGGCGCTGAGCGTGAAGGCCGGCAGAGCACAGGTGGGCGCAGTGGTGGAGCCGGGGTCCGGGAGAAGGCACTCCATGGCAGACCCCCGGGGTGGGGTGTGCAGGACGTGTGTCCCCGGGAGGGAGCGTGGCTGCGACCAGCAGGGAGGATCCTTGTGGATATGGGGGGGGGTGCGGGGCTGGGGCTGCGCCCCTCAAGGGAGAAGGGGAGATGGCGAGGCGATGGGGATGGGAGCGGGGCGGGGCAGGGCCAGGCCGGGTGGGAGAGAGGCCACCAGGAAGCGGCCAAGAGACCCACAGGCAGAGAACTGGCCCCAGGTGGGGGGTGGGGGACTGCGGGGGCTGTCGTCACTGGACTTGGGGGTATGCACCTCCTGTGTCCCCTCTCAGATGGGGACTGGGACCCCAGGCTGGGAAGGGCACCCAAAGGAGCGGAGGTGGCACCAAGTGACCCTGTGCCAGGGTTGTAAAGAAAGGGGAGGAAGGAGGCAGAGACCCCAGGAGACTGGGAGGCGGCAGTAGGGGCCCTGCCCTGGGTGGCGGTGGGAGGTCTGGCTCTGGCCGGGGGCCCCCAGACTCCCCCAGGGGCCCCAACCTGATCCCCCATGCCCAGTTCCCAGGGGTGGGCAGCTGGGAGCCCCGGTGTGCTGTCCTCGGTGCAGCAGGTCGTGCTGCCACCATCCAGGCGCTGGTGCCACGTCACAGGCAGAGGACCAGGCAGGGCCGTGGACCTCAGCTGTGACGGCCAGACGTCCACTTGGGTCTCCCACAGCCCATGGCCATGGCTGGCCTTTTCCCCTCTCCCCAGGCTCAGTGGTGGGCAGGGGTCTCAGGGTGTGGGCAGGGGTCTGCAGCATCAGTTGGGGGAGGGCCAGCCCGGGGCAGAGCCCCAGATCTCTGTTCCGCCGCCGGCTCCCTAGCTCCCCGAAGTGACCACCTCACTGGGCCCTGACGGGAGCCACAGAGGAGGGGCTGGCGACAGGGCCAGGTACCCGCGGCTCCGCCGGATGCCCAGGAGTGGCGGGGGGGGGCATCAGCGGGTGCCGGCTGCTCAGAGCCGGAGGCAGGGACGTCCCCTCTGTGTCTGGGGCCAGGGGCTGTCCGGGCGGTGGCCAGGAGCTGGACAGGGGTGGGATGTCAGGCAGATCTGCCAGGCCCCAGGTGGGCAGCCGGGTCTGAGCCCGCAGCAGCGCAGGGCAGCGGCTGCGAGCAGGGCTGGTGGGTGTGAGGCGGATCTGGGGACGACCAGCCAGGAAGGAGAGAGCGGAGGATGGCAGAGCCTCGAGCCGGCGCCAGCACCGTCGCGTGTCAGGGCGCGTGCCAAGCCTTGCCTCGGGAGCTCGGCCAGGCTCGGCAGAGCAGCTCAGCCGAGGGAGCCACCGGCTCTCCCGGAGTGCTGTCGGTGGCACCCCCTCGCCCGCTGCCCTGCAGCTCGGGGGGCAGTGACTCGCAGGAGCAGGGTGTGCGGGGAAGGGCAGCCCTGACCTGCGACCCCGGCCCCCGCCCCGGGCAGGCCGACCTGAGCCACCGGGGCCAGAGGAGCTGCGGCCCCTGGCGAGGAGGCCGCCACAGAGCACATCACGAGAGGTAGGGCAGCAGTCTGGGGAGGTGACAGGCTGGTCAGCAGGCGCGGGGCCGGATGGACGGGTCAGGCCCCGCCTCTGAGGAGCCCCGGGAAGCCTTGAGCCAAGGTTGGGGCATCTCCATTTTCTGATCAAATGCGGGGTCTTCGAGGGGCTGGGGGCTGGGGCGCTGGGTGCTCCTACGAGGCAGGTTTGGAGCCTCCACGCGTGGGCCCCTGCCCATCCGCAGACTGGGCGCTAACCCTGGAGAGGGCGCCAGGCAGACAGATGGGGCTGGGGGAGTGGGCTTGAGCCTGGATGTGGGGATGCAGGCTGCAGGAGGTGGGGTATCCTGACCTCGCCCCAGATACCTCGCTCAGGTGGGGCATGTGGGGGAGGGGGTGTGCCGCCACCAGGGCTGCAGCCGAGGGGCGGGGGGGTGCCCCTCCCCTGGGCCCAGGCCTGGACCCGCCCACTGCGACTCCAGGTGCCACACAGCTGGTGCTCAGAGCAGACTTCCTGTCGGTCCCTCCCTCCCTTGGAAGAGGGGCCCCCTGGGTGGGTGCGTCAGGGCAGGCCAGAACGTTCCCCCCGAGGCTGGGTCCCCTGCACCTGGGGAGGTCAGGTGCCGGAAAGGAGGGGCAGAGGCGGCACAGGGCCCTGGCAGGCCGGCCTGGAGCCCGTGGAGACGCTGGGATGTCAGTAAGAGCCCCCTCAGCAGTGGAGAGAGCCTGGGCACGGCTGTACAAGCAGGGCAGGGCTGAGTGGTAAGGGAGCTGGTGGGCGGGGCCCCCGGGCCCCTGCCCTGGGAGGTTCAGGCGGGGTGAGGGGCCCCGTGGTGGGCCAGGGCCTCCGGTGATGGCGGCGGCTGTCTGCATGAGCCAGCAGGGGCCGGAGGTGGGACGGTGGATCCAGCCAGGGACAGGGGAGGGGCCTGGGCAGGGGCGGCCCCTCCCCCCGGCAGCCCCTCCGCGGCTGAGCTCTGGGCAGTGGGGCTGGGGGGGTGGACTGCAGGACGCAGCCCTAGAGGGGTCTTGGCTTTGGGGGTTCTGGGTGGATGCCCCTCAACGAGACCCCCCCAGGCACGGCCCCACAGAGGAAGATGGGCGTGGGGGAGGGTCTCTTGTGTTGTGCAGATGGGGCTGGGGGCGAGGAGGGGGTGGGAAGCTTCCTGACCAGGCTGCTGTCCCTCTACCTGGGGGATGCCCGCCTGCCCAGGTCACACAGCGCCTCCTCCCTGCGGGATGGGGCGGGGGCGGCTCAGCCTCTGCAGGGCTTCCCTCCCCAGCCACTTCTTCTCACCCGGGGGTGGGGCTGGGTGTCCTGGAGGCGCAGGCCACCCCCCACCACTGCAGGCAGCACCGCCCCCCACCCCTGTCTGTGCCCCGTGGCTCTGAGGGAAGCCAGCTGCTGACCGGGCCCAAGTGCCCTCCCTCCTCCAGGGAGCCCTCCCAGATGCGATCCCAAAAGCTGGTGCTGCTCTCTGAGGGTCTCAGCTCTTATCCGGCTGGTGAGGGCGGTTGCCTCCTTTCCCAGCTGGATGGAGGCCAAGGCTGGGGTCTCACCGCTGCTTACCTCGGGCCTACTCCCCCCAGAGCCCCACTCCTGCTTCCCCAGATCGAGCTAGCCCCCCAGGAGGCCCAGGATTCTGGCCTCCACGCTACCCGCTCCTCCTGGGTATGGCCTCATCCTGGTCCCCCCAGGGGCAGTCCCAGACCCCCCAGTCTGCCCCAGCCCCGTGTGCCACGTGGCACACCTCCCGCATTCCAGGCAGGGCTGGGCACCTCCCACAGGTCGGCCCGTGCAGCCCAAAGCCCAGGGGCTGCCTGAGTGTGCAGGCGGCCAGAGGCTGGGGGTGAGGCGATGGGGACTCCCGTTCTTGTGCCCCCCCACGTGTCTTCCGCCCACCAAGGGAGCACCGCTGAGCCGGGGAGGCGCCCTGAGGCTGGGGTGCCGCTGGCCAAGGCCACAGCTTCCTTTGGCCCCAGCCCAGCTGCCCTTGGTCACCTCTGAGCCTGACAGGTTGCCACCCTAAGGGTCTCTCTGAGGTCATCCCCCACCAGGGTAGGCGGCCTCCTGCTGAGCCAGCTCCCTGTCCCCTCCCCGAGGGCAGCGGCGCCCAGGCTGGTCCCGGTGTCTCCCCCAAGTCCGAGACCCACACTCTGCCTCTCATACGGGTGGACCCAGAGCAGTGCTGTCCCTGTCCCTGTCCCCATCCCCCACGGCCAGCCTGTTGGTTCCCCTCTGTTGTGCCCTGAGCCCGCTCCGCACCCCTGGGTCCCACCCCTCCAGCTGCACTGCGTCCCCAGCACAGCCAGGGCTTGCTCCTGACCCAACAAGGGCCTGCGGGGTCCCCCGCGCCACAGGGACCCCTCCTCTCACCTCGGCCCCAGCCCCACTCTTCTTGCTCCTCCTTGGGATCTGAGTTCTAGGTCAGCTGTGCCCGCGCAGGTGGCTCCCTGGGCAGCGGGGCCGGGGGCTTGTCTGTGGGCATCCAGCCCATCCCCAGGGCTCTGCCCCCCCCCACCGCTGGCCTGTCCACACGGTGCCCCGAGGTGCCTCACCAGGGCAGAAGCACACCTGTGGCCTCCCTGGGCTGCCCCCTCCCCAGAGCTAGGACTCCCGCCCTGTGCAACCCTGGGCCTTGTGAGCCCTTGAGGGTCGAGTGTCCTCCCCGGCCATGGTGCATGAGAACCCAGGGGAGGCCGGCACCCCACGGGACCGAGACCACCGTGGCTGGTGGGGCCCCGTGCCGCCTGCCCCCCCGCCCCCCCGCCGCCTTGGAGCTGAGCTGCGGGGCCAGGGCCATTGCAGAAGCCGCCAGTGGAGGGCAGGGTTGGGACAGGACTGAGGGCTGCAGCCCCTTGTGGAGCCCCCTCCCCGCCCCGCACCGTGGGGGCCAGCCCAGGACGCCCACCGCTCGCTCTGGAGGTCCTGGGGTGCAGGGGGCAGGAGCTGGGCTGGGGTCTGCGTGGCGTCCCTGCGTGGGAACGGGCCCCAGGCCGGACCCCAGGCCTGTGAGGGCGCCAGGGCAGCAGCCCCCGCCCGGCCCGCGGGCTGACCCCTGGCTGCGCCGGGCCGGAGCAGACACAGGAAACGGCCTAACTGCATGTGCACGGGGACAGCGAATCCCTCACAGCTGCGCCGGGCCGCGCCAAGGGGTCTGGGCCGCCGGCCGGGGGCGCCTTTCCCAGGCCAGAGGCCCCCACCCCACCCCAGGAGAGCCGCCCCCCTTTCAGTTCCCAGAACGGGGCCCAGCTGTGGAATAGTGAGGGGGTGAGGTCATGGGGAGGGGGCCGATGACTCACATCCTGGGCAGGCAGGGAGGGGGAGGCAGGGACGAGGCCAGAGGCCGCCTGGTCCCCAGGCTGCTGGGTCAGCAGCTGGGGGCCCGCGGGCGGCTGCTCTGAGTGGCACTTGCGGGGGGAGCACCAGGAGACCCCTGACCCTGTCCCCACTTCCTTGGCAGAGGGGCCTGGGAGCTGGGCTGGTCCCCGCAGCAGGGGCAGGCGGCCGGGGGTCTTGGGGGCCATGCCCAGGCTGGGGCCGAGTGGGAGGCCCCAGCCCCACCGGGTGGCGTTATAGGAGGGTCCTGACCCCGTGAGCCCCCCCAGGTCCAGGTCTGCTCGTGCACGGGGCATCTGTGTATGAACATGTGTGTCAGTGTGTGTAGGTGCTGTGTGCACATGTGTGTGGGGTGCGTGTTGCGAGTGTGTGTGTGACAGCAAGTCATGAGTGCGTATGCACGTGTGTGAGAGCATGTAAATTGCATGTGAGGCGTGTACAAGCACACATGGACACGTGTGAGGAGGCACCGTGAGCATACATGCTTCAGCCTGCGTGTGAGCACATGTGTGAGTGTGTGAGAGATGTGCACATGCGTGTGCACCTGTGTCTGTGTGACGGAACCTGTGTGCACGTGTGTGAACTCATGAGAGACAGCATGAGCGTGTATGAACACACATCAGAGGCGTGTGTGCATGAACACACAAGGGCGCATGTGGGTGGGTGTGAGCGGGCTGTGCCTGCTCCTGCCCCGTGTGCACATGTGTGTGCTCTGGGGCCGGGCCCCGGCTCCCCCGTGGGCTCATGTGTTGGGTGTGAGCTGGGGTCTCAGTGCTCCTTGCTGCTTACCAAGGCCCCTGGAGTACCAGGAGCAGGTGGGAGCCCCCACAGGGAGCCCACGGCCCTCTGGGTAGCTGCACACACGCATGTGCACACTCCAGGACTTCTGCAGACGTAGACACGCGTGGGTGCAGACACACAGAGACTCAGTCCGGGGAGCAGAGTGGCCAGGTCGGCCCCTCCGAAGAGGGTCCCTGCGCTTGGCGAGCTGCCGGCACACGCAGGGGGCACGGCCCTGCTTCAAGCCTCGGCTGCAGCCCCAGGAGCCCCCAGCTCTGCCTCCCCAGCCCCACGGCCCCCAGCCCAGCCGAGGGCTGCACACGCAGGAAGCCCGGCTTCTCCCCATGCGCGGGGCAGGGGCACGAGAACAGGAGGGAAGGTCTGCCGTCCTGGGCCCGGGCTGCAGACTCGGTTGGGGGTAGGGCTGGGGGTGGGGGTGCGGAGGTAGAGTGGAGGCCCCGCAGCTGGAGCCCCACGTGGCAGCAGTGGGGGAGCCAGCCCTTGGCCTCGGGCCCGTGAGGACGCCTGGTTTTCATCTGTGAGGCTTAGGGGAGACCCGAGAGAGAGAGACAGATCGTGTGTTGCAACACCGCCTGGCCAGGGGGCCGGAGGCCCGGCGGGGAGCCAGCCGCGGGGTCATGCGGCGGACACTGGCCGGAGAGGAGACCCCGCGGTAGAGAGACCCTAGCCCTGGGCTCTGACTCTGGGTGACGGGCACCAGTGGACGAGCTGGGTCAGGTCTCGGGATGGCTGTGCCCAGTCGGGGCGGTTGCCTCGGTCTTCCCATCTCTGAAATGGCCCAGGGAGCGTCCACGAGGCGCTGAGCTAAGGGTGGGGGTGCTGCACAGCCCCCTGCCTCGGGGCCCTGTGAGTGAGGGGCAAGTGTCTGGTTTTCATCGAAGCTAAGGGTGGGGTGGGGCTGCTCCTCTCAGCCCGGCTGCCCCCTCCCCACTGGCCGCAACGCCCCCAGCCCAGGCTGCTCGGGCTCTGCTGGTCAAGATCAGCTCTCCCTATACCACCAGCAGCCACGCTGTCCTCGTGTCCACGGGGTGCGGGGCTTCCTCAGGCCTCCATCTGGGTCACCCTGGGACCATCCCCCAGGGCCAGAGGCCGCCTTCCCACCCGTCTTACATGGCCTCTGTTTTGGGGATGGGTAAACTGAGGCCTGGCCAGCCGGCCAGGGGCAGGGTTTGTCCTCCGTCCTCAGCAAGTGGCCCCAGCAGCCTGTTGGGGTGCGGGTGGCCCCTTGTCCCGGCTAGGGCCTGACTGTTCCCCTGTGCCCCCAGGCTCACCACTCAGTGGGGTGCAGAGGAGGAGGAGGAGCCTGCCCGTGAGCCCCTGCAGCAGCGGCAGGCTCAGGACCACCGCGCAGCCGGCCAGGCCCCGGAGCAGGACATCCCGTAAGCCCCCCGGGGCCGCGACCCCCACTTCCTGCGGCCCCATGCCTGGGCAGAGAGGGGTCCCAGCAACAGGATGGGATCGAGGGGGCCCAAGCCAGCGCAGGGCAGGCGTGGGGGGGTGGTGCTCAGAGATGGTCAGCCGCCATGGGTGACCCTGACCACTGCATGCTTCCGGGAGGGGCTGCAGAGCCGTGCGACCACCGGGCCCCGCCTTCCCGCCCCCGGTCCCTGACTCAGGCTCTGGATGGCGACGTGGTCCCAGCCTGTGCTTGGACGGCCGCTGACCCCAGCTGAGGGGCCCGAGCTCCCCGCTGCCAGTGATTCACGGGCGCCACGTCCAAGTTGGCGGCCACGGGCCGCCGCGTTTCCTCCCTGGGCCCAGGGGACCCCCGCGGCTGGGCTGGGCTGTTTTTCCAATAATGCCCCCCTTCCCCCAGGCCCCACTCTGTTCCATTTTCTCAAGTCAGCAGCTTGGGGTGGGGCGGGGCGCTGCAGCGGTCACGGCCTCTGCTTGGCCCGCAGGCGCCCAGCCTCGGAGCCCTGCACAGCCCAGGCCTGCCCCGAGCCGTGGGGGCACCCAGGAGGCCGGGGCAGCCTTGGGACCCCAGCCAGATGGGGGGTACAGGCGTGTTCTCCCCAGACTGCTGGAGGAGGCACAGCCCCGCCCTCAGGGAGCCCCAGACAGATGGGGGAGGCACAGCATCGCTCTCAGAGAGGCAGGATGATGGCAGAGGCACAGCCCTGCTCCTAGGCAGTGCTGGACTGATGGTGGAGGCCCAATGCTACTCTTACAGAGACCCAGACTGATGGAGGAGGCACAGCCCTGCCCTCAGGGAGCCCCAGACTAATGGTGGAGGCACAACCCTGCTCCTAGGGAGCCCTAGACTGATGGGAGAGGCATAGTCCTATCTTGGGGAGCCCTAGACTGATGGAGGAGGCACAGCCCTACTATTAGGAAGCCCTAGACCAACTGAGAATGTACAGCCATGCCCTCAGGGAGCCCCAAACTGATGGGGGAGGCCAGCTCTGTTCTCGGAGAGTCAGGCTGATGGTGGAGGCACAACACTGCTCTTACAGAGACCCAGAATGATGGAGGAGGCACAGCCCTGCCCTCAGGTAGCCCCAAACTGATGGAGGAGGCCCTTGGGGGGCACCAGCCAGATGGAGGAGGCACAGCCCTGCCTCCAGGAAGTCCTAGACTGATGGAGGAGGCTCATGTCCACCCTCAGAGAGTCTTGGGCTGATAGGGGAGGCACAGGCCTATCCTCAGGGGCTCTCCAGTCTCAACAGAGACACGGCCCTGCCGACGGAGCCACTTCTGAGGCCGACGAGGTCTCCCACACTGGAGCCCAGGGTCCTGGCGAGGGGCATGGGGCGGGGGGCTTGGGCAGTGAGCCCCGTGCAGGACCCAGCCCGATCTCCTGCACTTTCAGCCCCGGCCTGAAGCCCCCGCAGGCCCCAGAGCCCGACGAGGACGAGGGCTTCAGTGACTGGTCCCAGAAGCCCGAGCAGCGGCAGCAGTCGTGGGGGAGCGCGGACAGCGGGGACCCTGCTCAGGGCGAGCGCCCGGAGCAAGAGCAGGCGAGCAGGCAAGTGGGGGTGGGCTCGGCGTCTGGGCAGGGGCTCCCCTCCTGCGTCTGAGCCTCGGCCTGCACTCCCCCTCCCCAGCCAGCCCCCCAAAACGTCCCCGCGGCCGTGACAGGGGCAGAGGGAGGGCAGGGAGGAAGAGAGCTAGACTTCAGGGCGGCCGGCGAGGGGGCTGCGGGGGGGGGGCGGTGAGGAAGCCTCATTCCTGGGCTCCCCAGGGCCCCCGGCCACGCCAGCCCGCAGCTGCAGCCCACTTACGTCATGGAGGCCCACAGCCCCCGGCCGCCCGCCCCTTCCTCCCTCGGGGCTGGCTGGACTCCATTCCCACGGAGGGGAGCAGGTATTTCCAGATGTGCAGGCCGCGGGCCGGCAGGGGGACACGCTTTCCAGATGTGTGGACGTGCGTGCTGTCTGAACCTGGCGGCCGGGGTGGGGGAGGGGCCTCACCTTGACACATCCCACACACCCCCCTCTCACGAGAGAACCGCTCTCCGAGGCCTGTGGGCCACAGGGGCCCTGCTGGGCCCGGGCAGTGGGGGTCGCAGCCTTGCTCTGGCGCGCTGGGCTGGGAGCTCGGGGGCCCCCTCGGCCTGGAGGGGGCCGCAGCCCCTGGCTGATCTGGGGGCCTCCAGGCCTCTCAGAGGCCCCTAAGCCGGCCCGGAGCGCTGGCCAAGTCCTCCCCTCCGCTCCCTACAAGCAGCTCCACTCCTCCAGAGCCAACAGCTTTTGGGGGCCCGGGCCCCAGTTTCCCTCCTGCCCTCGAGGGGCCCGCATGCCCAGCGTTTCTGAGCAGGGCAGCCCCCTCCTCACCACCCCCAACTCCCTGAGCCGCCCCTCCGCCGCCCGGCCTCCCTGAGCCCGGAGCCCTGCGCTGCTCCTGAAAGACAGCAGGGGGCACTTTGACACTGTGTGAGCCTGGCTCTCCCACCTCCACTCCCCAGCCCCAGCCGTGCTGGGCCTGCCCATGTGGCTGCCGCTGGCTCCGACCCCAGCCCACCTTGGGCGGGCTGGGTCTGGGTCTTGGCTGGCACAGGCAGCAAGAGCCTGAAATCCAGGAAAATGCCAGAACTCGCAGCCTCCTCTCCATCGCAGTCCCACTCAGAGGCAGGGCTCCCCGCCCGAGGCCGGGGGTCTGCCCCTCCCCTCACTGCCCTGGCCTTGTCCCCCAGCCCACCTACCCCTGAACGCCCACAGACTCTCTCTCACTCCCACCAAGCCCCGCGCCCCCACAGTGAGCAGGGCCAGCGGCCCGGGCAACAGCACTGCCTGGGCGGGCCTGTGCCCCTTGGTCGGCAGAGAGCTGCCCGGGGAGGTCGGGGCAGTGGCCGCTGTTCGGGAGGGGTCTCCAGCCTCAACGCAGAGGCCCAGAGAGGCTGTGGTCCCAGGCCCCTGCGGCACTTGGCTGGTCTGATTGCCTCCATGGTAGAGTTGGGAAATCGAGGCTTGGGAAAGGGACCAGGCCATCTCACGGCCCTGTGTGAACTCTGCCTCCCTCTCCACCCACTAGGTCCCTTCAGGACGGTGGCGAAGTGAATGAAGCCAAGGACCACCTGGAGGGGCTGAGTCTGAGCCAGCAGGGGCCGGGCCCAGGGGACACGCGTCCATGCAACCCAGGGGTGGCGGAGGCTGATGGGGCAGAGGAGGTGACCGCCGTGCCCTGGGCTCTGGGCTCTGCAGCCCCTTCCTGGGGTGGAGGTGGGAGGGTGAGGCCGGAGGCCCCAGAGCCAATCCTTGCCCCGTGATCAGGGGACGCTCCCCTGAGGCTGGGGCTTCCGGAGCCTGGCCGGACCCAGGCCAGCCAGGAGCTGGGGCCCAGGGTGGGAAAGTTTTCACTCCCACAGACCCTGGGCAGGGCAGGAGGGCCCCAAGAGGTGGCCCTGGGTCAGCATGGGCTCTCATTGCCACCATCAGGAGGGTCAGCAGCCCCGGACGCCCAGCCCCTCGCCTGCAGAGGCACCCGACGAGCTGCACTCACCGCCCCTGAGCCCCACCGGCAAAGTAGGTCAAGTCCAGGGCCTGCTCCCCTGCCCCCTCCCAGCTCTGCGGCCCAGCCCAGCCTGCGAGTCGGCCCTGGGAGGACAGGGGCCTGTGCTGCGTGCCGCCCCGCTGCTCCCCTGCCCCCCGCCAGGGCCGAGCACTCAGGACCCCCTGGGACATGGGGACGGGGAGCGCTGGGGAGAGGGGGCGACAGCCTTGCTCTGGTCCCCCCCCCAACGCCTCTGTGTTCCCTCCACCCACAGCTCGTCGACAGGACCGAGTCCCTGAGCCGCTCTGTGGAGAAGAGGTTGGACGGCACTCCAAGCCCAGAGCACAGCCTGCTCCAGGGAGGGGCGGGGGGGGCAGTGCGAGGGAGGGCCCCTGGGCGGGATCCAGGACAGGCTCGGGGCGCACGGAAGGACTCAGGGACATGAGGCCTGCCCCTTGCCCCCTCCAGCAGCAGCCTGAAGAAGGCCCAGCCCACCTTGCCCATCGCCAGGATTGATGAGCGCCTGGAGCAGTACACCCAGGCCGTGGAGGTACGCCCGGGGCCTCCTATGCTGCCCCTCCCCGTCCGCACTCGCGCACGGTCGCCCTCCTCCCCATCCAGTCACGGCCCCCCGGCCCCCCAGGGTCTCCCCTTCCACCAAACACCCCTCCCACGCCCCTGCAGCCAACCAGCCCCCGTCCCCTCCTTCGGGGCTTGCTCCATCCAAGCCACGCTTCCCCCACACACATCAGCCCATCCACGCTGCTCCATAGGCCCAACTGTTGCAGCCCACCTCTGCCCGGGCCCCCGACACGGCCCCAGCCGGCCAGGACTCTCTGGGCTGGGCAGCGGCCCTTCATCCTGCCGCCAGGCTCCCTGCCAGCCCAGGCCCCTCTGAGTGGTGCCCTCTGTCCACTCACTGCCCCACCCCGACTCATTTCAGCACTGCGCTCCCATCCACTCAACGCCCACTCCTCCACGCGGCCAGTGCCCCTCTATTCAGCCTGCATTGCTATCCAGCCGACACCCCTCACCCCTACCCTCCTCCACCCAGCCAACACCCCTCACCCCTACCCTCCTCCACCCAGCCGACACCCCTCACCCCTGCCCTCCTCGATCCCGGCTGACACCCCTCACCCCTACCCTCCTCCACCCAGCCGACACCCCTCACCCATACCCTCCTCCACCCAGCCGACACCCCTCACCCATACCCTCCTCCACCCCGGCCGACACCCCTCACCCCTGCCTTCCTCCACCCGGCCGACACCCCTCACCCCTGCCCTCCTCCACCTGGCCGACACCCCTCTAGCCATCCAGTGCCCCTCATCCAGCCCAGGTTCCTGCAGCCCCTGCCAGGAGCCCCCGCCTTGGATGTCATGAAGTTCAGACAGAGGCAGGAGGCCGTGTGGGGCGCTCGGCCTGGCCCCGGCTTGGGAAAGCACCTACGCTGTCCTCACAGGCTCCCCCGTGTCCCACGGTGGCCTGCCACCAAAGCCACCCAGCCCTGTCTTCTGTGCAGACTGCTGGCCGGACCCCCAGGCTAGCCCGTCAGACCTCCATAGAGCTGCCCAGCATGGCCGTGGCCAGCACCAAGAGTCGCTGGGAGACAGGCGAGGTGCAGGCTCAGTCTGCAGCCAAGGCCGCCTCCTGCAAGGTAGGGCCCCCGCCGGAGCAGGGCTGGGCCCGGGGGGACGGAGCCTGGGCTTGAGCTACGAGGGGCGCCTGTGCTACTGCACATGTGGGGCCGTCAGGGACGAGGTGAGGGTGGGCAGAGCGCTGGCCTGCTAGAGGGGCTGGCCTGGCCCTTCTCGGCAGCGTGGAGGGGGCCGGGTGGTAGCGGCTGAGTGGCCCCAGGTGGTACCTCTCCCCCTGGGGTCTCACGCGCAGCTGGGCGCCCAGCACCCCATGACGGCTCTGTCCTTTGCTCCCAGGACATTGTGGCTGGAGACATGAGCAAGAGGACCTTCTGGGAGCAGAAGGAAGGCTTCAAGGCCTCGTCTGCACTGAAGGTGGCTCTGAATGCAGCTGGAGGCGGAGGAAGGCTGCCCTGTGTGCACCTGGGAGGGCCTCCTGGGGGCAGCGCCGCCTTCCGCCGGCCACTCTCACCTTCACTCTCGGCCCCTCCCCGCAGAGCACCCCGTCTGGGAAGAGGTACAAGTTCGTGGCGACCGGGCACGGAAAGTACGAGAAGGTGCTGGTGGACGAGGGCTCAGCCCCTTAGGCCACTGTCCCCGGTGAGTGCAGGGCTGGAGGCGTGGCGGGGGTGCACGGGGCCACTCCACCGGCTAAGGGGCTGCACAGGGAGCCCGGAGGCCCACAGCCCGACCCCCTCGCCTCACCCCACACGGGAATCCGCGTCTGTCTCGGCAGGGCCAGCCAGGGCCCCACACAGGGACACCCACAGCTCCCTGGGGCGTCCTCCCAGTCAGCTGGGCACCTTACGGGAGTGGGGGCAGGCACGGAGCCCCCGGAACTTGGCTTCCCCACCAAGATCGCAGGGACCCAGAGTCTCCAAAGAGACAGGACCCAGTCTCGGAGGCCTCCCGCCCCAGCTTGGGCCCCTCCCCGGCTCAGGGCCGCGTGGGGCTCCACACGTCCCCAGCCCCATTCCTTGGTGAAGACAGGAAGTGGCGGCCCTGTAGGTCAGCTGTGTTTATTAGTGCCAGGGCCCCAGACCCACAGCCCCCGCTTCCTTCCCCTGCCCGCGGCTGACGGCGTCGCAAAGCTGGGAGTGTTGCACACTGGGGGCTGCTCCCCCGGCCCTGCTGTCTCCCAGCCCTGGCGCTGAGCACGCCGCCCGTCCCCGGCCGAGGCATGTCTGGTCGCCCGCGCCCGCTCCCCTCAGTGGACCCCCACTCTGCCCCTCGGCCTGCAGCCCCGGATGCGCTGGAGCTGGGTCTCTAGGATCCGCCTGCCCACCACTTCCTCCTCACAGCCCTGCTCACGCCCACCCAGGCCTGGGGTCTCCGTGCTGCACACCCTGGCCCCGGGCACCAGGGCCTGAGTACAACTCTCCGAGGAACAGGAGGCCGGTCCCCTAGCTCTGCAGGGCAGCAGAGGCTCAAGCTGACCCTGCCCTCTGCCCCCAGGAGACCCCTCCCCAAGATGGCCCCCGTCAGCCCCCCACAGACCCTCCGCGCAGACCCCTCTGTCCTTGCAGCCACCTCCTCCTCCAGCCACCATCCTCCTCCTCTCCACCTGGCCCCTCCTCCCCGACCACCACCTCCCCCTGCAGTGCCCCTCTGTCCACGCCTGGTCCTGGGCCCTGGTGGCCATGGCCCCCTCACGGGAGCTTCCAGCCGATAGCCGTCCGGTTGAAGTTCACGGGTTGCCGGGGCAGCCCCGGGATGGCGTGGAGTGAGGGAGGGGGCCGGGCCGCCTCCCGCAGCTTCCGGGCGTCGAATCGAGGCCTGCAGAGGAAGGGCAGGCGGGAGAGGCCGGACAGGGGCCGCTGCCCGCCCTGGGGCCCCCCGGGGTGGCTGCGGGACTCGGCCACGGACATGCGGTACAGCACCGCGTCCCACATCCGGGAGGCCCGGGAGGCTGGGGGCCGAGGGCCGGCAGGGGCGGGCGCCTCCTGCTGCGGGGGTCCCAGGCTGGGCTCCGGCTCGGGCTCCGGAAACCGCGGCTCCTCCGTCTCTTCCATCAGCTGCTGCTTCAGGCGCGCCCACCCGCTGAGCTGGGGCTTGGGTGCAATCCTGAGGAGAGGGCTCGGCTGGGGGCCCGGAGGGGGCGAGACCCGGGGGGGTGTGGACACCCGTGTGGCTTCTGGGGCACGGCCAGCCCCCGGAGCATCCTGGGTGTTCACAGCCTCGGGTGCCGTAGCCGGGCTGCAGGGTGAGCGGTAGGTGGGGGCTATGGGCACCACAACCCTGGTGCCACCTTCTCTGGGCACTGTGGCCTGGAAGCTGGACGGCGGCCTTGCCACAGGCGGCTCCTCGGGCTGGGGACTGGCTGCTGGGACCCCCGTGGGCAGCGGACGGATGTGAGCCACTGGAATCAGAGGCTGGGGCCTGGGAGGGCTTGTGTCTTGGTCCCTGCCGTTGGGGCCCCCTCCTGGGGCCATCCTGGGGGTCTCAGGGGTCCCGGTGTGTGGGGACGGGGCCAGCCGCAGGTGCACGTGTGTGACATGGGTTCCTCCCGCGGTGGGGGCCGGCACAGAAGCAAAGCCGATGGGGACGCGGGCGGGTTCTCGGGTGGGGGCTGCCGGAGTTGCGCGCGGGCTGAGGCGGAAGGAGAACGCGGGCCTGTGCGGGGGTGAGGCGGCGTGCGGGACCACGGGCGTGTGCGGGGAGCGGGGCGCGGCGGGGGCCGGGGCTGCGGTCTCCGGCGGGTCGTGGCTGGCCTCGCTCACGGGGGACAGCGAGGCGCGGAAGGCCGCGGGCGCAGCCGGCGGCCCTGGCGCCACGGTTCTTCTGCGGGCCGCCCTGCGCAGCAGTTTCTGGAGCCGGACATTATCCTTGCCGGGCTTGGGTAGCAGGGGCGGCGGGGGCCCGGGTGGCCCCTGGGCGCCGGCGCCGCCCGCCTCCAGGGACACCGACGTGGCCGAGATGAACATGGCGCAGCCTGGACTGGGAGGGATGGAGGGTCTGGTCAGGGGTGGACCCGAGCCCAGGTGGGAGGCCTGAGCCTGGCTGGCTGCCGGGGGCCGTGGCCGCGGGCAGGAAGAGCCGGCCGCCCGCAGACACGTGAGGGGCGCCGCGCAGTCTCGGGCCGACCACAGGCGCGCCTGTCCGAGCGAGCCAGCGGCCAGGGCCGGCGGCCAGGGGGCCTCCGCGGCGGTGCCCGGGCCGGAAGGTGGGAGCCGTTTTTCGCTGAGCTCTGCTGAACGGGACCCCCCCCCCCCAGCCCTTCTGGCCGGGGTGGTCCTGGCCAAGCCGCCTGCGTTTCTGGGCGCCACGTGTTTGCAAGGACATTGACAAATGGCGTTGGGGCCGAGCCCGGGGGCTTTGGCTTGGAAAGGAGGGAGGCCCCCGGCTGCCGCAGAGCAAGCTGTGTGCTGGGGGAAGGGCCCGGAGGAGGCCTCCCCGGGCTGCCTGCCAGCGGGCCTGGCCCCGGGGGTCGGCCAGGCTGGCAAGCAGCAGGGGGCAAGTGGAGGGCAGCCTCCCCCACCCACCGCAGGGCCCCAGACCCAGCCCGGGGAGCAGATCTCCGAGGTGGCGGCTGAGGCTGGGGGCCTGCTCCCGACAGGGGGAAGAGGGTGAGAAAGAGAGGCCAGGGGCGTGCAGGGGGAGCAGGCGCTGGGGCCGTCCTCAGCCCGGCCTCACGGGCCTGCACCCCCGCCTGTGTTTCAGGTACCCTGGACTGCAGGTACGGGCGGCTGTGCCCTCCCCCGCGCTAGCTCAGACGGCGCCTCCTGTTGCCAACGCAGCACAGCCTTGGCCCTCCAGCTCGCCTTTTGCTCCCAGGCCTGCCCCATCCTCGCTGCTCTCCCTCTGTGTGACCCAGCAGCCCTGCCTCTCACAGCCCAAGGCCGAAATAGAGACCCCTGAGCCCTGGCTAAAGGGCCCTCCACCCACCAAGAGGCAAGAGCTCCCGGGGAAGGTGGACGCCGACTCTGCAGGGAGACCCCGGGGCACCCGTGAGGTGACCCCCAAATCGACAGCCACAACACCTGCGCCAGGTGCTCAGGCCGCCACGTCCCTCCCTCCCCCGTCCCCTTTGCATAATAAAATGAGCCTGTATCCCCACGCGCTGGCTCCGCCCACACTCAGTGCTCCAGGAGGGGCGGGGGCAGCCAGCGCCCTGCGGCCTGCAGGCCCAGGCCCTCTTGCAGGATCTCAGCTGTGCTCACCTCCGCCCGGCCCCCCAGCGCCTGGGGCCGCGTGCTCCTGGGAGCTGCACCCTGCTTTGTGCCCCTGAGGGCGAGAGCCACCGTGGGGTCAGCCTCCATCCCAGCACTGCAGACGTAGCCAGTGCAGCTTTGGTGGGTAGATGGGTGGATGCATGGGTAAATTATGGATGGGTAAATGGATGGATGGAGCAATGAACAGACAGATGGACGGACAGATGGATGGGTGTGTGTGGATGGATGGGTGGATGGATGCATGGATGGGTAGGTGGATTATGGATGGGTATATGGATGGATGGATGAGTGGGTGCATGTACGGGTAGGTGGATGGCCGGGTGTGTGTGTGTGTGTGGATGGGTGTGTGGATGGACGCATGGACGGGTAAATGGATGGATGGATGAATGGGTGGATGTACGGGTAGAAGGATAAATGGGTGGATGGGTGGATGGACAGGTGAGAGATGAAGACATGTGAAAAGTTGGGTGATGGAGGCAGAGGGAAAGAAGGAAAGAAGAGGAAGGAGGTGGAGGAAGTGGGAAGGGACGTGGTGCGTGGGGAGTGGGAGGCGGGGTTTCTGCCCCTGCTTCCCGCTCGGCGGGGCCCTCTGGGGATGGGGCCCTGGCGTCTGATGGTCTGTGCCACTCAGCTACTCTGTAGAGGCTTCAGTCACACTCTGCTGCGCAAGTGTGGACAGCGCAGGATGGCCACACCCCAGAGCCACGGCCACGTGTGTGGGGAGCTGGCACGGCCCCCGGAGCCACGGCCACGCGTGTGGAGAGCTGGCGCGGCCCCAGGAGCCATGGCCACGCATGTGGGGAGCTGGCACAGCCTCCGGAGCCATGGCCACGCATGTGGGGAGCTGGCACAGCCTCCGGAGCCATGGCCATGCGTGTGGGGAGCTGGCACGGCCCCCAGAGCCACGGTCACAGGTGCGAGAAGCTGGCACGGCCCCCAGAGCCACGGCCACGCGTGTGGGGAGCTGGCACGGCCACACCCCAGAGCCACGGCTACGCATGTGGGGAGCTAGCAGGCCCCCAGAGCCACGGTCACAGGTGCAGGGAGCTGGCACGGCCCCCAGAGCCATGGCCACGCATGTGGGGAGCTGGCACGGCCCCCAGAGCCATGGCCACACGTGTGGGGAGCTGGCACGGCCCCCAGAGCCACGGCCACGCGTGTGGGGAGCTGGTACGGCTTTTTGCCATGCCCCTCCACTGACAGAGCATCCAGCCCATCGTCTGCCCAGCTAGGGGCTCCCCCACAAGGCTCCTTGTCTTCCTGGCCAACCTGGGTGGCGTGGTGGCCAAGGACAGGTGGCAGAGCAGCCGCAAGGCCACGGCCAGCGCCAGACACAGCACGGGGTGGCCCAGGTCTGCCCTTCCTGACCGTGGCTCGGCTGTGGCCTAGCTTGGGTTTGGGGTGTGGTAACCACCCTGTGGCTGCAGGGATGCCCACTCCTACTTCCAAGAGGCTCCCCAGGTTCAGGGGCTCGCAGGCCCTCTGCCCACGCAGCACCTATAATGCATGCGGACAAAAATCAATGAGCCTACAAGACCCAGGGGGCGTGTGGGCATGGGGGCAGCAGCCCTGTGGCTGGAGCCTAGTCCACAGTGCTGCGTCAGCGGCTCCTATCCTGGGCCTGGCAGGGCACGAGCCGGGGGGGAGGGGGGGCAGGCGGGGCCCGCTCGGACATTTGGGTCAGCTCGGGGCACCCAGGCAAGACTTGGGGTCCTGTAGGCTCTGGCGCCCCCAGCCACGTGCCCTGGGGGCAGGAACCCACAGCGAGGGACACCCTGGGGGCCACCCTTGCACTCAGGCCATTCCCCCTCCTACTGCCACCTCCCACCCTCCTGAGCGCAGCTCCGGGACCACCTCCAGATGTCCTCAGCCCCGTCCCTGCCGTGGGGCCAGGCCCAGCGCAGCCCAGCTCCAGGCGGAAGGCAGTCCCCAGCACAGCTAGCTGGGCCACCCCGTCCCTGGCCTCCACTTCAGACAGTCTCCAGTCACCTCTCTGCCCCTGCGGGGAGGTCCCCGCCCTGCCCCCTCAGGGTCAGGTGGGACCCGGGTGAGGTTACCTGTCGAAGGCCTGTCGTGGCCGGTCCCGTGGTGCCCGCTCTATACCGTCTTGCTGCACCTCAGGCCCCGTGCCCCGAGGGAGAGGTCGCCCAGACCCAAAATAAAACCTGCCCGTCCCTCTGACCTCACAGGACGGCACCTGCCAAGGCCAAGGCCCGTTGAGCGGGCAGCTACCCTCCCCTGCTGGCCAAGCAGGGTCACTGCAGGGCCCCTGGTGCCCCCACGGGCGGGCATGGCCCCAAAGATCTCCCTGGCAGTCCCCAGTGCCTGCCCCAACACGGGCACCTGGCCACGTGCTCAAGGTCCTGGTGGCTGAGCCTGAGGAGCCACCTGAGGGTGCTGTTGGCTCCCCAGGACTAGGAGCCGCTCAGGGCCTTGGCGCAGTGGCTCCACAGAGGACCCTGGGGGGCAGAGAGCCAGTCCAAGGTGACCAGGGGCGCGGGTCATCAACCCTGGGCCATCTGAGGACAAGGGCTAGCGCAGGGGGGCCCAGGGTGCCAACCTTGGGAGACCTTGCAGAGGGGTGGGCTGGGGCTGCCTGCCTTTGCCAAGGGACACCCACCTGCCCCAGCCCCCGCTTGTCTCTAGCACGGGGGTTCAGGGGAGGCCCCGCAGAGCCTCCCACGGGGCCTCAAGGACCCTGGGGCCATCCTTCTTCCCTCATCCAACACAGGGCCCTCACCTGCCTCCCCTGCCCACCAGCCGCAGGCAGTGTTCTGCGGACACCGACGTGGGTCCTGGATTGGGCAGCTCCCCCAGCCCCACGGCGGTGCCCACGTGCAGGCCCTGGGAGGGCTCCGCTCCCTCCGCTCAGGGCCTCGGTTTCCCTGACCCGGGAGCCTGGATGGAGAACAGCCCAGGCTCGGCTGGCACCAGGGAGCGTCTGTCCACCATGAGCATCCCCCTGCTCCGGGTCTGCCAAGGTCTAGATCCCCACACCGGGTGCCCCCAGGCGCCCCAGAGGCTTGGCCCTGGCCTTGTGGCGGCAGCGGAGTGAGGGGCAGCGGACGTGGGGAACATTGCAGAGCCCACTGCCCAGCGCCCCTCCTGCAGGGCTCCGACACCACAGGGCTGAGGATGCAGGGTCCTCCGTCCCCCGGGGGTCCCTGGGACACAAAGCTGCTCCTCTGATGGAGAGGCGGGGGCCTGTATGTGATGGAGCCCCCCCTGGGCAGACCCTTCTCCGGGTACAATGTCCACTCCCGTAGGACACCTCTCAGGAAGGGGGGCCCTGCTCTGGGGGTCCCCAGGGTGAGCTGACCCAAGGAGAGCTCTGGGCTCTGTCCCCTGGGCCACCCAGCACCCTCCTCCGCCCCCCACCCCCGCCCAGTCCATCAAGACCAAGTCGGCTGCTGGAGGTAAAAATAGCAGCTGACACTTCGTGGGGGGGGGGGGACCTTGCCGCCTCCTCCAGGCCTCCTCCAGCCTTTCCTATACTTGGTAAGGGGCCTGCATGGCACAGCCCCTGCCCCTGCCCGCCGCTGGCCAATGGGCTGATGGGGAAGATCAGGTGTCCCTATAACATGAGGGCCGGAGGCCCGGGCAGTGCCTGCAGCCCGTCCCACCGACAGGGAGCTCAGACCTTCTCAGATCAACCCGTAGGTGGGTACCGGCGACAGCCACCCGCCAGGCAGGGGCAGATGGGGCCTCTTGCAGGGGCCAGGCCACCTGGCACTCGGGGGGCACTCTGGGGCTCGGGGTTGGCAAAGGGAGGCTTCAGAGGGGCTGGCCCCACACCTGTCGCGCTCTGCTCCAGATGGTGGTGGGAGGGAGGCCGGCCGGGGCCGAGGTTTCCTGAGGAGGCCCAGGGTGAGGGTCACCTGGAGGCCACAGCCAGGGACAGCAGGGAGTGGGAGAGACGGAGCGCCCACGAGGGGAGCTGCCCGGCGCCCCACGGCCTTCCCAGGGCGCTCTCAGGAGCCGACAGGGAGTGCACATAGCTCTGGCCCCTGCGTGGCCGTGGCCTCCAACACTGCCATTCTCACCTCGACCCCAAGCACCTGGGGGCCATGCCCCCGGGGTGGAGGTCAGGGCGCAAGTGGCCAGGCTGCCAGCTGCACGGAGGGAGGATGGTGCTGGGCTCCTGTCCCACCTGGCCTCGCGGCGGGGGGTGGGGGGGGCAGGACCGCCCACCCTCCACCCTGCTGAGGTCAGCGCCTGGGCACCCTCGCCCACCGGAGGCTGAGGGAGGTGACTTTGATGGGGTGGGGAGATGCCGAGGGGCGTGGCCATGTCCCACAGCAGGTGAGTGGCAGGAAGAATGGTTTCTGGGCCCAAGGAGCCAGACCTCACCCTCCAACCCCACCCTGCGGGCGGAGCCCGAAGCTGGACTCCCGCCCAAATGCCAATGCAGGGAACAGCACCCCGGGGCGGGCAGGAGCCTCGATTTCCCGGCTTGGAAAGTGGACCTTGGCACCCTCCCGCTGCGAGGGCCTCTGGGGGCACCTTGCAGGGCGGGGGGGGCACACCCCGCCGTCTTGGGTTTCGGGTGGAGGCATCTTGCTATTTCTGGACATCTCAGCTGCTGCTGGCGCCTTATAAATAACCCAGCCCTGGCACCCTCCGGGGGCCGACAGGTGCTACCCCCCACAGGCCCTGCAGCCCCTCACTACCCCCCCAGAGGGGCCCCTGGATGAGTCAACATGGCAGCAGCCAGTGGAGGGACTGGGCGGGATGCAGGGAAGATCGAGCTGTAACCTCTATGTGGCCTGGTTGTCCTGGGGGCTTGGAGGGCAGCTCCCGCCTGAGACCACACTGGGGTGGGGAGAGTAGAGCCCAGGTTTGCCTGTGGGCTGTGAGACGCTGTGACAGAGCTCATCTGGCCAAACCCCGGCCCACACGGCTCAGGCGTGTGGGGCAGCCAGCTGGTCCCAGGCACCAGCGGACCCTGCACCAGCGCCCCCAGACCGGGGACGCCTGCCTGCCCCCACCGGGAGCTTCCTGTAGATGGTGACAAATACAAGAGCATCTGTAGGGCTCCGCCCACCCGGTCCCCAGGGGCACACATGGGCCCCCCAAGAGCTCTGGGCTGGGAGCAGCACAGAGCTCAGGGTTCAGCCTCCAGGTGTGGTGGAGAAGAGGACAAGAGAACAGAGCCACGGCCACGCCCTGTGGCCTACAGAGTGGGTACTCGCAGGCAGCCCACTGGAGGGAGGCCCCCAAGAAGCAGGTGTCAGCGTCCATCAACAGGGCACCCCCAGCAGAGAACAGAACCTGGATGGGGCCATCCCCTTCTGGCTCCTCCCGGAGCTCCCAGGCCCCCTGCTGCAGGCAGGGGGGGGGCAGCATGTGGGGTGCAGAGGGCTGGGAGCGGCCTGATGAGGCCTCCCCGAGAGCACGGGGTGGACCTGCCCAGGCAGAGTGGACCTGAACCCCTGCCCGCAGCAGCCCCCCTAGGGCCTCCCCTCCATCTCCAGGGGAGCAGCTCTAACCCTCCACCCCGTGGGCCCTATCTCCACAGCAGCAGCCGGCAGCCACCAGCCACCATGTCTGACGAGGAAGTGTGAGTACCCCCAGGCAGGGTTCCTCCCGTCCGGCCTCAGCCTCTGCAGAGACCCGAGGACCAGCATCCCCGGCAAGCTGCCTTACCCAGCCTCTCTCTCTCTCTCTCTCTCTCTCTCTCTCTCTCTCTCTCTCCTGCAGTGAACACGTTGAGGGTGAGTGTGTCCACTACTCCTTCTCTCTAGCTGCACCCTTGGGGAGGGCTTGGTTGTAGACAGCACTTGCCCCCTGGGGACCCCTAGCCTGGCCACATTTCCGGAAGTGGGCTCCGGGCCCCCCTCCCACAACACACCCCCTTCCACCTGCTCGCCCTGCAAACGCGTGGACGCTGGCGTGGCAGAAAAGACAGAGGGTCAGCTCCGCCTCCCGGCTCCATCACCCTCCACCACGCTGGCCAGCCGACCCCTCCCCACTTCCTCCTGCAGCCCGAGGGCCCCGGCAGCCATCCCTGGCCTGTCCAGGGATGGAGCTTGCTGGTCCTCGGTCCTCCTCCCGCGGGGGCCGGCCCCGGCTAACACGGCCCCTCTCTTTTGTTCCACCCCAATACAGAGCAGTATGAAGAGGAAGGTAACCCGGGCAGCCGCAGGCCCCGCCCCCTCCCCTCCCCCTCCCAGCAGAGCCCCTCCCCGCCCGCTTGGTGGAGACTGCTCCCCGGGCTGGGCCTGGGCCGTCAGCTGCCTTCCTCACCATTAACCCTTCACCAATGATCATCGGCAATCGTTAACGGGATTAACGATTAATGATGCAATCATGAGATTAACGATTCACGACTCAATCGTTAATTAAGTCTCCAGCGCCGTTAACCTCCCCTCTTCCCTGGGCTGCAATGCACTCATCGTTGTGTGTCCATGGTGTGTGCGGGGGCTGGGACTTGGTCACTAAGGTTCTCACTCATTAACACCAAGGGCCTGGGTGGGAGGGTCTGCCCCTCTCTCTCTGTCTCTGTGTCTCTGTCTCTATGTCCCTGTCCCACCACTGCCCAGTGCTGTGACCTGGGCTGAAAGCTGGGACCCTCCCGGCCTGCGGCTCAGTCGTGCCGGGGAGCTCTCCCAGCCCAGGGACCCACTTAAGCCCAGAGCGCCCGAGCCTGTACCAGGGCAGGGCCGTCCTCCGAGGAGTGCTGGGTGTTATGTTGTGAAAAGATTTTGAAAACACTTGGCTGCCCTAACAGCGTGAGCAAAGCACTTTTTTTCTTCCAAAAAGGTAGACAGCAGCAGGTGTCCTCCGAGGCCCCCCGGGGCCGGCTGCAGCTCCCCGGGCCCCAGGAGGCTGAGCCGCCCCCGGCGGGCCCCCGGAGCCCTGGGCTAGGGCCACAATGCAGCCGTCCGCAGCGGGAGCCTTAGCCAGAGCCTCCGGGTGCCCCACACCTCCGTCGGGATGGGGGGAGGCCAGGCCCCCACAGGGACACTCGGGTCCCACACCCCAGGCTGCGGCAGGGACCCTCTGGTGGGAGCCCCTGCGGGCCCTCCTGCTCGGGCTGGGGGCCCCTCTGGCCCCTTCTCTGGGGAGGCAGGCTCCCAGCCCGCTCCCTAACACCTGTCCTTGTCGCCTCTCTCTCTCTCTCTCTCCCCCCACTGCCTCCTCCTGCTGCCGGGCTTCCCCCCTGCTCAGAAGAGGCCCAGGAGGAAGGTAAGTGGGGCCCAGGCGGCCCCGGCCCGAGCCCACCCGCCCTCCACGCAGCCGCCTCCTCTAACCTCTCCTCTCTCCTCCCGCCCTGCACTCCCCAGCTCCCAGCCCTGCAGAAGTCCATGAGCCAGGTACGAGACACAGGACTTCTGGTCCCCATGTGGGGCCCGGGGCCTGGCTGGAGCCTCGCGGGTGGGGGCAGGGGAACAGCGAGGCCCAGCCAGCCAAGGGGCCCCCACATGTGGCCCCACGTAACCCACTAACCACAGCAGATGCTTTACCAGAAAGGGCGTGGGACCCCGGGGCCCTGCCACTCCCTGGGGCCGTCATCTGCCCGGGCTGCAGTGGGGAGACCGTGTGCCGGGTGTGGGCTGAGCCCTCCATCCCAGGGTCCCCATGGTGGCGGCCGAACCCTCGGCCAGCCCCAGGCCAGGTGCCACCCCCGCCGTGGACTGCTTGGGGTGTGGACAGAAGGGTGGACAGAGCTGCCCTCTGCCCCGGGGCTCCCAGCTCCTCGGAGGCTGAGCGAAGGAAGGGGATGTGCGTCCAGAGGGACGGCAGGGAGCCGCCGAGGCAGCCTTGCATGCCCGGGGCGCGGCGGGGCTGGGAGAGGCGGGAGCCGGCAACCTGGCACCCCGGCACCTCGGCCCTGGTTCCCTGAGGCAGCGAGAGGAACTCGAGTCTCTGGACCTCAGGCCTCGGGGATGTGGTGGCTGGGATGGCGGGGGGCGGGGACACCCAGGCTGGTTCTGACCGGTTTCTGCTCGCTTCCCGCACACCTCCCACCCCTCCTGGGCTGGAGGGGCACCTGGTTGTTTCCATTAACCTCGGATCCCTCTCCTTTGACCTCTGACCCGCGGTTTGGCCTCTTGTTCCACGGCCCTCCTTAGCCCCCGAAGTTCATGTACCAGGTATGTGACGCGCCTCCCCCGCCACGTGGCACGCATGGCCACGGGGGCGCGTGCAGGAGCCGGGCAAGAAGGAACAAGGGCCGCGTAACCTACTCACAGCCTGGCTCTGCTCGGACCCCGCCCCTCCGCCCCCCCTCCCTCCCCCCACTCTCCCCACTCGGCCTGCTCACTCCTGGTTCTCTCTCTCTCTCTGCCCTCCATGGTGCTGCTCCACAGAGGAAGTCCAGGAAGGTAGGCCCCCCCCATTGCGTGCACCTGTCCCCCCTCCCCCCATGAAGCCTCTGGACTGGACACAGAGTGGGACGGTACAGCCTGGAGCAATGGCCCAGGGCGCCTGGCTGGCACGGGCAGGCTCTGTGCCCCTGGCAGGGAGCAGTCGGAGCCGGGGGCAGCAGGGCCCCTCCCAGGCATCAGTGGGGAGGCGGAAGGAGCAGGACAGGCATCCGCTGGGACCCTCAGGGTCTGCCGGGGTGGGGGTGGGGAGGAGCAGAGGAGGCGAAGGGGGCAGGTGGCTTTGGATCAGACCAGAAGAGGGGAGCAGAGAGGGTGAGGCCGCAGGGCAGTGCGGGGCCAGCTGGGGAGAGGCCGCAGGGCAGGCTGAGGCCCAGGTGGGGACACGGGGGCCCCGGAGTGGCCGAGGGCACGCGTGCAAACGCCTAGTGCTTCAGGCCCCAGCATCTCTCCCGCCAGGCACACCCGGGCGGGCTGGAGGGGCCCCGGGAAGGGGGAAGGCAGAGTCCGGGCAGGGGCCCTGGTGCAGGGCCATTGCCCCCTGTGGGCGCAGCTGCAGCCCCCGAGGCAGCAAGGGTCCTCCCCGCTGGGCCTGAGTCCCCCCCCGAGGGTCAGAGCATTGTGTGTGTGTGTGGACAGTGGCCAGCCAACAGCCCCCAGCTGTGCCGGGCTGGGCCAGGCCAGGCTGGGACCTCCCCAGGGAACCCAGGGCGAGGGCGGCCCCATCCAAGGAAGAGCACCCGTGGACAGCGGCAGGGTCAGCCCAGGCAGTGCGCAGGCCTGGAGCAGCCGTGAGCCGTGGTCCACAGAGGCCCGGCCCGGCCTCCTCAGGGTCAGAGGGCAGAGCCGGCCTGGGCTTGGGGGAGAGAGGCTGCCCAGGCATGGCCTCGGGGCTGCGCCCGGATGGAAGGACCTTGACGGCACGGGTCAGGGTCTTAGGCATTGTCCAGGGTGGAGGCTGGAGGTGGGGGTGGTCTCGCACTCGCTGGGGCACTGCCAGCCAGGGCCCTGGGACCCTGCCATTCACGGCCAGGCCATCCCAGGCGGGGGTCCTCATGGGCACCCAGCTGCTCCCACCCTGTCCCCAGACAGAAGCCGCCGGCCCCGGCCAGGGGCGCTCCCGGGGCCAGGCCTGGGCGCGGGGCAGGGGAGGGGGGCGCCCGCTGCTCTGCTCGCGTGGCCGGATGCTGCCTGCAGCCGCGGCTTTTCTCTCGCACGTGCGCTTGTGCCTCGCGCCACGAAGACGCCCTTGAGGACTTGCGGGAGGAGGAGGAAGGTGAGGGCCTGCTGTCCCAGCCGCGGCCGGCCGGCTCTGCCCCCTGCTCTGTGGCCTGGCCTCGCCGCTTCGCCCGCGTGCGCCTCCCCCCCCCCCGCCCTCTTCCCTCGTCTTCCCTGTGTTCCTTGCCCCTCTGCGTCTCCACCCCAAGCCCCTCTCCTCTGACCCTGGAGTGGAGACGAGACCCTCTTGTTTCTTGAAGCCCCGGAGGGAAGGGGTGGGCTCAGCTGAAGAGGCAGGAGGCCCCTCGGGTGGGAACCCAGTAGGCCCCCACCTGCAGCCCCCCGCCTGTCTCTCACCTGCTCTCTCTCTCCCCCCTCCCCATGCCGCATCTTTGGGGTCTCCAGAAGAGAAGCCAAGACCCAAGTGAGTACCGGGGTGGCGCAGGGCTGGGGTGCGAGGGGAGAAGCCCAGGTGTACAGGACAGGTGGGGCTGAGGTGGCCCAGAGCATTGACTGGGGAGGCCCAGGGCAAGCCAGGAGGGCTTCCTGAGAGAGGAGGCTACAGCCAAAGCGAGGAGGGGTCCAGCAGGGTGGGAGTCAGCGGGAGGAAGAGATGGGAGCTGGGGAGAGGTCAGTGGTGCTGCCTCTCTGGACCCCGCTCCGTGAGCCCCAGTACTGGTTGTGGGGGTCTCCCGGGGGTCTCCGAGTGTACAAGTGAACCTGGAAGTAGCTGCCTGGGTGGGGGCTCTCGGGGGCCCTGAGCCCCCTCTCGGGGGTCTCGCAGAGATGGATTTTGGAACGCAGCTTCCCCCGGTGCCGGTTGTGGGAAGGACCTGGAGGCCCCGGCTGGTGCACCCCAGGGGCTCCTGGGAGAGCGGCCGCCGCGTTTGCACTTCACAGAACGTGGGGCCGGCTCCCAAGATATTTTCTCATTTTAGAAAAATTGTTTGTGTTTTCATTATGAAAATAAAACACCTCATTAAGGGAAATTTGGAAAATACGGGAAAATCAAACGCAGAAAAAAGCGTTCGAAAGCTCGCCCATGCGCCTGCGCCCAGGGCCGGTCGCCGTGGCGGCGGGCCGCGAAGAAGGCCTCCTTTCTCCCTGCCTTTGCCACGCGTCGGGTTTGGAAAACAGACTTCAACCCTGTGTGTGTTTCCAGCGCCATGCTGTGTATATGACCTCGAGATCTGGTTTTCTAAAACTTAGCACTATTCATAAGTATTTTTCCATGTTTTCACATAGTCTCCTTAAATATTTTGAATGGCCACATAATATTCCATCAATTGGACAAACCGGCATTTTGCTAACCTCTCCCGGGCTTGCCCTAATATTTTACGATCATAAATAACGCCAAGGGCAAGGCCTCTTCCCTCTCGAGGGCTGTTGCCTTAGGCTGCGTTCCCAGAACTGGAGTTACCCGGGCAGAGCGTGCGGCCGGCCTGGGGGCGCGGGGCCCCCACGGCCGGGCTGCCTTCCCCACGCCTGGCCAGGCTGCCGTGCCACCCCCTGCCCGCCAGGGCCACGGGCGCGCCTGCCCTGATGGCTGCCGGCCCCGCAGTCCTGCCTCAGCTTTGCCCGTGGCCCGATCCCCTGGCTCTCGCCCCGCTCTCTTACTCCTGGGTTTGCACGCGGGCACCAAGTCTTCCCGGTGTTTGGGGAAAGCGCTTTTCCCAGTCTGGGCGCTGGGTTTTTGTCCTGGGACGCGCGATGCTTCCGCAAGCATCCGTTTCTCATTTGCGCGCCGGCATCTGGTCTCCCTCCCTCCCAGGGACCTCCTGTGCTGCCCCCCGTTTGACCCACGCTGCACCCCGCTCTCTGCTCGGCTTCTTTTTAAGGAGCTCTCACTGTCGCGCGACTCCTGGCTCCATCTGGAATGGATTGGGGTGGGGGGGCTTGCTTCCTCCTCAAAGCACTTTCCTCCTAGCCACCTCCCCGCCTCCTCCGGGCCCCCAGGAAAAAAGCCTGGGGAGAGGCTGCCAACGGCTCGGCAGAGCAGCGTGCGTTTCTCGGTCACGGGGCCAGTGCCGCCCCGGCCCGGGAGGCCCCCTCGGCCCACCTGGCCGCTGGTGTTGGGGAAGAAACTGGGGGTACACGCCTGGATGGGCCCAGGGTGAGGCGGGCCCGGCGATGGCCAGGCCCCCGGAAAGTAAAATGGCTGAGATCTTCCCGAGGGGCCAGGCTCTCAGGACGCAGGGCTATCCATCTGATAAGGGCGAGGTTCAGGCCAAGGGTGAGGGCCCTGGCGCCAGCCTGGGCCTGGGTCAGGCCGGGGCAGGCCAACCTGTTCACCAGCACCCCCCCTCCCCTCTCCTGCAGACTCACTGCTCCTAAGATCCCGGAAGGAGAGAAAGTAGACTTCGATGTAAGTTTGCACCCAGATCGACATGCTGGCCACCCACAGGCCCCACCCCCAGGCTCCAGGCACAGCCTCAGGAGGCCGCCCCCTCTTAGGAAGGCAGAGCTGGGTGGTCCCGGCTCCAGGCAGCTCTGCCATAATTCATTCCTGGATCAGAGGAAATTCTCCTAGGAATAGACAGCCCCTTCCTTCTCCTCCATCCATCATCCACCCACGATCCAGCCATTAATCCACCCATCCCTCCATCCTCCATCCACCCGCCCACAACCCACCATCCATCGATGCATCCATCCATCCCTCCACCCACTCATCCATCCATCCATCCACTCATCCATCTATCGATTCTTTTACAGTCCACAATCCACCCACCCATGTACTCATCCACAATCCAGCCACATATCCACCCATCCACTCATCCAGCCACCTCATCCATCCATCCATCTGCCCATGCATTCATTCACAACCCATCCATCCGTCCACCTGTCCATCCATCCATCTGTCCACCCATCCATCTGTCCACTCGTCTACCTGTCCACTCGTCCACCCACCCCCGCCCTTCCACCTCTCTGCTGACACACCCATGTGCCCCTCTCCAGTTTGCCTTCCGCCAGGTCCGTGTGAGGCCTCTGGGGGGACGATGAGGCCAGGGATGCTGCTGACCCCACGGCTGCACAGGGCCCGGGCTCACCCGGAGTGGCTAGGAGGGGACAGCGGGGGCCGAAGTCCCCCTGCCAGTCTCGGTTTGCAGGCGGCTGCAGGGCCGGGGCTTCTCCGCGGGAGCCCAGGGGGGCGCCTGCGGGGTGGAGCGCGGGCTGACCACTCCCGCCCACAGGACATCCAGAAGAAGCGGCAGAACAAGGACCTCATGGAGCTGCAGGCGCTCATCGACAGCCACTTCGAGGCCCGCAAGAAGGAGGAGGAGGAGCTGGTCGCCCTCAAGGAGAGGATCGTGAGTGGCAGCCCCAGCGCTGCGGGGGTGGGGGGAGCGGCGGGGCCCAGCTGACCCCCGTGTGGCCTCAGGAGAAGCGCCGGGCCGAGAGAGCGGAGCAGCAGAGGATCCGGGCCGAGAAGGAGCGGGAGCGGCAGAACAGACTGGCGGTGAGGCGGCCCCCAGGCCCCAGCCCAGAGACGGGGCTCCCCAGGCCCCCACCCGCCAGCACCCAGAAAGGGCACACCCTGCCTTCCGCCCAGGCCCTGCTCAGGGCCTCTGGTTAAGGGTCCCTGCTTTGCAATCCCGTCCACCCCCCGGACCAGGGCCCGAAGCCTCCTTCCAGAAAGTTCTAAACCCAGACAGGTGCAGCCCTGAGGGTCTTGGGGCGCGGGGGTCTCCGCAGGAGGAGAAGGCCCGGAGGGAGGAGGAGGACGCCAAGAGGAGGGCCGAGGAGGACCTGAAGAAGAAGAAGGCGCTGTCCTCCATGGGCGCCAACTACAGCAGCTACCTGGCCAAGGTGAGCCCGGCGCTCGGTCCGGGGCGGCGCCTCAGGCCTCGCTGGTGCGCCGGCCCCCCGAGACCCGGCCCCGCTGCGGCCCTGTCCCCTCGCAGGCCGACCAGAAGAGAGGCAAGAAGCAGACGGCCCGAGAGATGAAGAAGAAGATCCTGGCCGAGAGGCGCAAGCCGCTCAACATCGACCACCTGAGCGACGAGAAGCTGAGGTGCGCACCCGCGCCGGCCTCCGCTGCCCTGGCCGCCCCCGCCGCCCGGCCAGCCCAACGCCCCTCTCCCTCCTCCCCAGGGACAAGGCCAAGGAGCTCTGGGACACCCTGTACCAGCTCGAGACCGACAAGTTTGAGTTCGGGGAGAAGCTGAAACGCCAGAAATACGACGTGAGTCCAGGCCCCTCTGGCCCTGGGCTGCTCCAGCCCCGCCCCCGCCCCCCGGGCCACGGCCCCACCGCCCTCCGGATCGGCCCCTGCGCGGGGCACCTGGGCCTGGGAAGGCCTGGTCAGCTGTCCCCAGCCACCCAACGCCCACCCCTGCCCGCTGCCGCCAGTTCCTGGGTCCTGGGGCCGGTGAAGGGACACGAGGGTGCGGGCCTGGCAGAGCCATCTCCGGCTCCACTTCCTGAAGCCACCGAGGGTCGGCGGGGTGACACCCACCCACACCTGCGGCTGGGAGGGGCTGCAGGGCTGCAAGGCAGGTGGTCTTGGCGCCGCCTGGGGCGGGACGGGGGGCTCCTCACACTCACAGGGCAGGTGCTTGGCCTCTTGAAGCAGGAAGTCTCCCGGGACCCCCAGGACGGGGCTGCCCGGTGGCTGCCGGCTGGCCCCAGGTCTGTGCCCCAGGTTCGCCACCTACAGCACTTGCTGGAGGGCCACACCCCTGCAGCTGTGCCCCCGGGGGGCTGCACCGCCCACCCTCCAGGCCCTCCGTGGAGCCGGCCCAGCGTCCCCTCTGAGTCAGGGACCCCTGCCCCCAGATGCACTCCCAGGGGCCCCGCTGTCCCTGAGCACGGAGGGGCCCAGCCCCGTAACCGTCTTGGTCTTTGTAGATCATGAATGTCCGGGCCAGGGTGGAGATGCTGGCCAAGTTGTAAGTAGCCAGGCCTGTGCCGGGCCGGCTCGCGGTGTGCACTGCATGGCAAAAACTCAGGTCGCCAAGGATGCTGGCGGCGGGGGCCCTTGTCCCCCCCCCACTCTGTGCCCAGGGGTCCCTTCTGCCTGCCGCGCTGGCCCCCGAGGCCCGAGGCCCAAGGCCCGAGGCCCTTGGCGGCAGCCAGCGAGGCAGCAGGAGGGAGCCCTGGGACGAGGGGCAGGGGACCCCCCTCCCTGGGTGGCCCTGATTCAGCGGCCAGCAGGGGGTCCGGGCTGGAAGGAGGGGCCCACCCCAGGCCCCCGCCCCGCGTCCAGGCTGCAAGGTAAGGGCTGGCTCCTGAGCGGCTGTGTGGGAGCGGGGCCAGTGCAGACCAGCATCAGTCGGAGCCTCGAGCCCCCGCGCGAGGAGCCAGGAGTCCGAGAGGGAGCGGCCGGCCCTCGGGCCCTGGCAGAGGAGGCTGCGGGGCCACCGTGAGGACACCGCGGGCTCCCGGGCGCACGCCAGGCCTGGCCTCGCCACAGTGAGTCCTGTGTCCTTTGCAGATCACCAACCTTAGGAGCCGCATCGACCAGGCCCAGAAGCAGTGAGTAGCCTGGCCCACCCCCGGCTTGCCCACGGGGCTGGCCGCCGCCTGCCCACCTGCAGCCCGGCCATTTTGGGCCCAGGAGAGGGCCAGTGCGGCCGGCCCTCAGCAGGGCAGTAACAAAGACTAACCACCCCTCCATCACCACCCCATGCCCTGGGGCCAGCAGTCTCCTTCCTCACCTGTACAGGAGGGTCCAGGCTGGGGCGTCAGGACGAGGGGCGGGACAGTGGTCCTGTGACAAGGGCTGGAGTCCCCACCCCACCCCCCACAGCAGGTCCACCCATGGCTATGCAGCCGCCGAGGTGCCGTGGGCCGTCTCCGCCCCAGGAGCTCAGTACCTCCAGGGCTACTTGGGGGTGCTGTGTCTAGGGGTTCTCTCTCCACTGCCACCCCCAGGGTCCAGCTCCCTGGTCACGGTGTCCCCACAGCCCCGCCCTGCCCCAGGCCCCTGCTGTGCAGGTCAGGGGTCGGAACAGGTCCCTTGGAGAGTTGTGTGTGTGTGTGTGTGTGTGTGTGTGTGTACGCATGCATGCGTGTGCAAGAGCATGCATAGAAAAGCTTAGCCTCGGCTGCCCGGAGGTCTTGCTGAGCCCCTGTCCATGTCCAGGGTTAACGCTCCCCTGATTCTCGGGCCTGAGCCGCAGACCCGAGCAGGCCAGTGTGGCGGGGAAGGCAGTGGCCACGGCAAGACAGGGCAGGGAGGGGCCCCAGCTCACTGTGCCGGCCCCGCTCCTAACCACACTAACCATCCAGGTGCGCGCCCGCCAGCCCAGGTGCAGGTGAGTCAACGCACTTGCACAGGAGCCAGCTGTGTGCCAGCTGTGTGCGCGGGGCCGGACCCTCGCCGGGAGCACAGCCCAGAGGGGCCCAGGCTGTCAGGGCAGAGGCCTGTGGGGCTGGAGGGGCCCAGGCTGTCAGGGCAGAGGGCCTGTGGGGCTGGGCCGGGGGCCGCGGCTCGGCCTGATCCTGGGTCTCAAGAACGACTCGCTTCCCACTTACAGCAGCAAGAAGGCTGGCACCACGGCCAAGGGCAAGGTCGGCGGGCGCTGGAAGTGAAGCGGCCGCTGAGACCCCCCGCGGCAGAGACCCTCGCCCCTTCACACTCCCAGGCCCACGTCCTGGCTCCTGCTGGGGCTCCGTGGTGATCCTGGGGGTGCAGGGGCCACCTCAGTGCCCCCCCCCACGTCTCTGCCCCTGCTGTCCCCACCCCCTGGGATCTGCAAATAAAGCTGAGACCCCTTCCACCCGCCATGTACTCTGCTGCAAGGGGGCCGGGGCGAGACGGGCGAGGGGGCTGGGGGTCACCTCAGAGCAGCATCAAGGAGACAGCCCGAGACAGGCCAGGGCGAGTCCACCTGCCGGGCTGCGTACGTGCACACTGGGCCTTGACGCCCTGCCCGAGGCTCTGCAGGGAGGGGTGAGGGAGACGCCCTCAGACAGGTGGGGGCCCTGGGCCAGGACGCAGGCATCATGAGACCAGACGCAGTTCTGAAGGGCTCCGCTGCCCTTAGGGCCAAGGGCCTGACCTGACCGGGCAGACGCGCGGGGAATGCGAGTCACAGAGCAGCCCGCAGGCACTGACGGCTCTGGGGAGGAGACCCCGCTCCCCAGGCGGGGGGCCGAGGCGCCGAGGTCCCTGTGCCAGCGGTGCCTGCCCGCGTGCACCCCGACGCGCACAGCAGTGCCGGCCCCAGGCGTGGACCCCGCTGAGCGGACGGCGACCCCGGCCCTGAGGAAGGCAGAAAGGGGAGGGAGGGGGTCGGGAATGGAGAGGGAGGAGACGCAGGAGGAAAGGCCAGCGGGCGGGTGGGGTTCTGGCCGGACTGCCCCAGCAGGATTCCTGCTGAGAACAGGCCTGGGTGACCAGATGTCCCCCGGGCGCTGGGGGAGGCTGAGGCTCCTAATCAGATGCTCACCGGGAGGCCTGACCGAAACCTGGCCTCACAGGGCGTCAGGGTCAGCAGAATCAGAAATTCCAGAGGGGCCGAGTGGACGCACAGGCCCAGCGCGAGAGCGGGAAGGACCTGCAGGGGAAGCGAAGGTTTACAAGAGGTCAGAGGAGCAAGGCAGTAAGGGTGGTGGGACGAGGAAGGGCGTCTTCTCCGGGCACCGGCGGGGGCATCCGGCCAGCGCCGTCCATGACCGCGCACACGGCCCTGCAGGGAGGAAGGTCGGGGGCTGAGGTCGCGGGAGTGCGCACCTGCCCGCTGCTCCCGTTTAAAGGGTGGCTTGAAAGTGGTGCACGTGATCACCTTCCCCGGTGACCCCTTCAGATGAACCCGCACCCTGGGCCGCCCCGGGAGGCGCCCTGAGCAGGGCAGCCAGGACGGAGAATCCTTGCCCTGCAAATCCAGACCCCAGGGGCCCCGACCCCACAACAGCCGCAACCTGGCAGCCAAAACTCGAGCAAAGGTGGCGGCTTGTTCTGGATTGCAACACTGGAGTGACCTTGACCACTCACTGCAAGCAGGCATGAGCCTCCACCGTGCGTCCAAAGCACGGGGCAGGGGCCGGGCTGGGCCGCAGCCAGTAAAGCCATGGTCTGCAGCACTAGCACCCCACATGGGCGCCGGTTCCAGTCCCGGCTGCTCCACTTCCAACCCAGCTCTCTGCTGTGGCCTGGGAAAGCAGTAGAAGACGGCCCATGTCCTGGGGCCCCTGCACCCCCGTGGGAGACCCGGAAGAAGCTCCTGGCTCCTGGCTTTGGCCTGGCCCAGCTCTGGCTGCCGGGCCCCTTGGGGAGTGAACCAGCGGATGGAAAACCTGTCTCTCTTTGTAACTCTACCTTTCCAATAAATAAATCTTTAAAAACAAACACCAAGCACGGGACGTCCCAAGCCGTTTGTGGATGGTGCAGCCCAGGGGGCCGATGCCACAGGAGCCCACGCTCTGCTGGAGCCTGGCCCTCCCTGGTCCGCACGCACAGGGCCACCCCTCAGCCCTGCGCTCTCCTGCTGCGGGCAGATCACTGTTGGTGATTGTGATAACATCGGGAAACTCCGGACACCCCAGGGCCCCGTGTGGTGTGCTCATAGGTAGGTTGCACACGGTTGAGACCCCAGCCCCCAGCCGTGAGGCTGCGGCAGGACAAACAGCTGGAGGATTCCACATTTCAAAGGCGCATGGCAGGCCGGGGGCAGGGGTCCCCTGCGAGCCCCCCACCCCCACCCCGGCCAGCCCGCGGTATGTGGGCGGGGCCCTTCCCGCTGTTCTTTGCCCTTTGTGGTTTATCTCGGCCAGGGCTGCTGGTGAGGGGGAAGGGTCCCTGCTACCAGGCAGCTCTCAGCCCTGGAAAACACAGAACAAAAGCGGAGGAACTGCGGAGAACTATAAATAAGCCCTTCCATTATCAGCGGGGCCCCGGGAACGCGGGCCCCGCAGCCCCGGCCGGGGAAGCCAGCGCGGGCGCCTGCTTTTGCCATTACCGCTCGGCCCTCGTCTGGAAGCCCAGGACAATGCAGGGGACGTCAGACGGAAACGCGATGTATAACTTCTGCAGAGGAGGGGTCCCCCGCGCGCATTCCTGGGGTCCCGGGGGGGCCGGCGGGAGAGGCTTCAGAAAGAGCGAGGGAGCCCAGGAAGGCAGCCAGAGGCACAAGACATCCTGTAAATCAATGCATTTTATTATTTCCCACCGACAGCCGGCCAGGAGACAAAGCAGGACTGGGGCGAGGCTGAGGGCCACAAGAGGCCAAGGCAGCCACGGGAACCGGAGGTGTCACCCTGCTCCGGCCTGGGCCTGCTGAGCTAGGGATAAACTGAGATCTTAGCCGGAGCTGTGAGTGACACAAAGAAGACATCGTGCCTGGCAGGGCGGGGGTGGGGCCCTGTGTCCCCCGGCGCAGCGCGTCTCCTGTGAGGGGAACATTCCAAGCCCGTGCCTCTGGGCCCCTTCTGCATACAGAGAAACGCGTGGGCCGTGGAGAAAATGACGAACCTGGATGAGGGAGGCAGAGATAAGATTTGAAAAAGAAAATCAATAAAATAAAGCACATGGTGTGTTTTGGGAGAGTTTGACGCTGAACAAAAATCAGTTTTCAATCAAAAAACCCGGTGGGGGATGGGAGGGGGAGAGGGGAGAGGCTCTCGAATCCGCAGAGCAGAGGTCGTAGGCAGGAGGGCTCAGGGAACGCAAAAGAGCCCCACTTGCCCGGTCCCCGGGCTCCCGGCGGGCCCAGCGTGGGCAGCCCCGGCCCCCACGGTGGCCCAAGCCGGTGGCCTGCAGAAGCCAAGACCCCAGCCTGGAGCAAAGTTTCCTTGGCTCCCCCAGCTCCCCCAGCCCTGCAGCCAGAGTCTGGGGTCCCCGGGCGGCGGTGTTGGGGGTGGGCGAGGCCGAGGAGATGAGATGCAGGGGTCTCCACACCAAACCCCAAGTCCACACCGGAGCATTAGGGAGCTCAGTGTGCAAAGAACACTTTTCTGTCAAAAACAAAGCCAGAGAGCGACGGGGGCGCAGGCGTCGGCTCCCCCGACGCTACAACCTCACCAGGGAGCCAGGAAGAGGCCGTCCCCTCTCTCCCAGCTGTCAGGGCTGCAGCCGAGGGCCAGCAGCGAGACGGCGAGCGGGCAGGGCGCTGCCAGTCTGCACGTCCCAGCATTGCCCGTCCCTTAAGGGCTCGGGGCACAGCCCGACACGGACGGAGCACGGGCCGGGGCCAGGGCAGTCAGAGCAGTCCTCGTAAGCTGAATGGGATCACACAGCGGATGTCTTGGCTGTGCCGGGATTATATGATAAATCGCTAATGGGGACCACAGAAGGACCCCTGGAAAACCCAAGCGCCTGGGGTACAAATAGCACACTTTTAAATAAGGCACGACTGGCCGGCGCTGTGATGGAGTCGGCTGCACCTCTGCCTGTGACTCCAGCGTCCCACGTGGGCGCCGGTTCGAGTCCAGGCTGCCCCACATTCCTCTCCAGCTCTCTGCTGTGGCCTGGGAAAGCAGTGGAGGAGGGCCCAAGTGCTTGGGCCGTGCACCCGCATGGGAGACCCAGAGGAAGCTCCTGGCTCCTGGCTTCAGAAGGACCCAGCTCTGACTGTTGCAGCCATTCAGTGAGTGAATCAGTGGTTGGAAGATCTCTGTCTCTCTGTAACTCTGTCTTTGAAATAAATAAATAAATCTTTTTTAAAAATTATAAATGAGCCACAAGTCAAAGAAAAGTGGAAAAGGAGATGGGGCAGCATTGTCAACTGAGAGACAGCAGCACGCGCACAGGGGAGCCCCGGGGACGCAGCACCCCCAGAGCCTGGATCAGAAAGCACTCAGGGGAGCCCCTCAACCCAAGGACATCAGAGAGGAGGGGGCTGAACCCAGAGGACGAAGCGCAGGCACCCTGAAGATCAAGCAGAATCTGGGGGCACAGAAAACAACAGAACACATATTTTAAAAAAAAAAAAAGCCATAACTGGCTGCAAATCCCAGCAAAACAGGGCAGACGTGAGCAAAGCCAGGAAGCAGGGAGGTGGCACGGAATTCCAGAGCCTGCAGAAGAATGAAGGAGCGCCACGCACATCAAGTCTGACAAGTTAGCGGAAATGGACACTTCTAGAAGCGGTCAGAATCCCACGGGGTCAGCTAAGCTGGATAAGCCCGTGTCTGCCAGGGGTCGGCGACTTCCCACGGAGCGAGCTCCAGGCCCACCTGGTTCCCCCGACACAGCAAACTCCTCCAGCAGCAAGGGGGAGGGGCCGCGGCCCGGCCCGGGCCCAGAGCACCCGACACCAGAATCAGGCAACACAGCCCAAGTGCAGACCCGGCTCCCTCACCAACAGCGGGCAGAGCTCAGAGCCGCTGGGAGCAGCAGAGCCCAGGCCATCAGCACAGGGCCTGGCCGGCACCCTGGCTGAGCGCTCGGGCGACAGCAGCGTCCTCACCCAGGGAACCAAGAACAAAGGGAGGCAGGGGCGACTCCACACAGAAAAACAACAGTGTGCACCACTGACCAAGGAAGGGAAGTCTTCATCAAGCCAGGGAAACGGGGCCCCTCCCGGACCTCGTAAAGGGCCCACGGTGGCGGCAGGAACCCTGCGTTCCCAGGGGCACAGGAAGGAGCCCGGGGCGCCTGCTGTCCTGGAGGCTGCTGCTCCTGCAATCAGGCTCAAAAAAGGAGCAACAGGCAGATGGGTCGGAAAGGAAGATGGGGGCTGCTGACGCACGCAAGCACGGCCATGTCACGCAACGGAACCCATAAAAAAAAGGGGGCGGGGGCGGGGGCAGGGGACCCAGAGGTGGGGGCCGCCACTGGGTGGCTGAGCCACCCGAGGCCAGTACTCTAGCAGGGTCCAAAGCACAGTTCGGCCGCGAGCCCAGCAGACACCATGGGTCCGAGAAGCTGCGTGCGTGACTGTTGCTAAGCTGTCCGCCCCCCAATCCCTGTGACTGCTGAGCCGGCTGCCCGCGCCGCGCCAGACAGAGCTGGAGCCGGGAAGCAGTAAACGGGGTCGGCCCAGGCCTGCCCGTCGAGATAAGGACTTTCCCAGGGCCCGCGGACTGTCCGGGGACATTCCTTTCCGACCTCCGCACGTAAGCAGTTTGTTTTCGGCATTCTTGAGGACATCAACAATCCACGTAAGATGCTCTGCCCGGAACTCGGCCCGGCCCGGGCGCCCGCACCCAGCTGCGGACGCCGGCCCCTGCCTCCAGGCGCTGAGATCAATCAGCGGGGCTTCAGGGAGCGCCCGTAAACGTCCTCTTTCAGCCCGAACAGCTTCCGCGCCTCTGCCCCCACCCCCTCCCGGAGGCTGCCCGTGAGTCCCTCGCGTCCGCTGTTCCCAAGGACCAGCTCTGTTCATGGAATTCGTCCCTGCTGCCTCCGGAGAACCCAGCCCTGGGAAAGAAATCCTTGCAGAATTGCCACCCAGGGCCAGAGCTAGGCCAGCCAGAGCAGGTCACTGACGGTGCTAGGCAGAACACTGCCTGTGAGCCCACTGACTGGTGACAAGATCCCAGCCACCGGCCAAGCAAAACGAAAGCCCCAGAACACAACAAACCCGGGTCCTACCTCACCACGGCTTACAAAAATGCACCCCCCAAGGGTCCCGGCCTACACATCAAACTTGAGAACCAAGGGGCTTTGTGGCTTACTCCGGGCAGAACTATGGTAGCCATGACATTGGACGCTCACAGCCCAGGAAGGACAGACAGGTGGGGAGACGGGGCCCTGACCGGGAGAGAAAGTCTTAGTGTTTGGTCAAGAGCTGACGCAGAGCAGCCAAGGGCGGCCCGCAAACCTCCACGGCAGGCGACAGATTGGAATCTCGAGCGTCAGTCACGGAGGGTCGCGTCCCGGGCAGCCCTCGGGCCCGCAGGCGAGGCTGGAGCAGGGACTGAGCGTACCACCCGCTGGCCACATTCAGGCCCATGCAGGCTGGCCGCGTGTGACGTGAGGGCCCGGCAGGGCCTGCGAAAGCCAGACCCAGCCCTGCCCCGTGGCCCCGGGCAGGTCGCAGGTTGGCCTCTGTCCTACAGAGATTTCCGTGTGAACGTGTCCCTTTCTGTTTACTTACACGAAAGGCAGAGGGACACAGAGAGATCCTCCACCCAAATGCCAGCCACAGCCAGAGCTGGGCCGGGCCAAACCTAGGAGCCAGGAGCTTCGCCTGGGTCCCCCACCTGGGTGGCAGGGGCCCCAACACTTGAGCCTCCCAGGGTGCGGGTGGGCAGAGCCAGGCCTCGAACCCAGGGATTCTGATATGAGATGCAGGCGTCCCAAGTGCTGGCCTCACTCCCACTCCAAGCAGAGCAATGGTGGGCGGGTGAAGTGTGGTGTGTCCTAGCTATGGCCCTAAGCAGGACGTCCCGGGACGGGCACCAAGCCCACCATGGGACACCCACTCCTCTCCAGGAGCGCTGGCTCAAGTCCTGGCTACGCTGCTTCCTGCTAACGCATCCCGGGAGGCAGCAGGTGCCAGCTCAAGTACTTGGGTCCCTGCCACCCATGCGGGAGACACAGCGGAGCTCCCGGCTCCCGGCTTCACCCTGGCCCAGCCCTGGTATTGCGGGCAGTTGGGGAGCAGCAGCCGTCTGTGTCTAAGGGAGACCCCGCAGATGCTCTGTCCCCGTGTCCAGGCCCGGTGGCTACATGCGCTCAGAGACACGAGGCCCCAGGCCACCATCGTGCTGGGCAGGAGGACGGGACGGCCTCCCCGCCCTGCCCGGCCTGAGTCAGGCATCCCCTGCCATTCACCCAGCACCGAGCCGGAGGGGCGTCCCCCTGCCCCCTTGGCGGTCTGTGCCAGGTCCAGGCTAGGACACGGAGGCCTGGTGGCAGCAGGGCCTGCCTCCCCGAGCCACAAACCTGCAGTAGGCGGGGTCCCTCCTCCCCCTGCCCCCTGCAGTCCCGGCCTGGCAGCAGGAGGCCCAGGGGCCCTCCCTGCCCCAACCCTGCTCCTGAGAGCCCACCTCCTGTGCTCCTCACTCTGATGCCGTGAGAGAGGAGGGGGCCAGGGGCCTGTGGTGTCCCTGCTGCCCAGGGCCCCGGGACCTGCTGTCCCCCCAGACTTCCAATGCCCCCCCCCTGCACCCGGGAGTCCTGGCCTTGCTTCACTGTGGAGGACGCTGGCCCGCTAGGTATCGATGGAGTGAATGAATGAATGATTGAATGAATGAATGAGGGCACTGCGCAGCCCCCTGCATCCGTGACCCTCTAACCTGTCCCTCACCCACCAGAACCATCCGGGCCTGCAGATCCTGGCCCATGAGCGCCTGTGCCAGCACTTAGGAACCGCGTGCCCATTAGGACGGCACAGGGTCATCACGGCTGCTGGCAGCTGTCACTCCCAGCCGAAAGCCACGACCACGCCCCTCTGACAGCAGGACCCAGACGTCCTGACCCCAGTGTGGCCCAAGTGAGCTGGAAACTCGGGTCCACACACGGTGTCTGTGGCACAGCGTGCATCACCGTCTGCCTACGTGGCACCTGGCGGGCCGAGGACACAAACGGGGGACCCTGTTCCCCTTTCTCCCCCAGGCCTCCCCGAGGCAGGGAGGAGGCTTCGGTGCACAGGGCCCACCCAGCGAGGCCAGTGGTGGGGGGCACCCCGTGGGGATCCCCCTCGGAAAAGGCAAAACTGTGCCGATGGTGCCCTGGTCACTGGTTGCCGCGGGAGGGCTGGCTGGGGTGTGGTGGCAGTGACACGGGACAGACACGGGGCACCGCGCGGGCACAGGCTCTGAGGCCCGGGGAAGGGGCAGGGGGAGGGGGCTCTGGGAACTGTTTTCCATCAGCCTCCAATCGTTCCGAGGGAAAAAAATTAAATAAATAAAACGTCTGTTACAGAAACGGAGAAGAAACAAAACCGTCCGCGGCTCAGGCGGATTCAAATCCATCTGGGCTTCCTCTATTTCAGCCGCCAGAGACGGGCCGACGGCAGGGTGTGCCGGGGTGGAGAACGGGGGGGCGAGGGCCAAGACCCTGCCCACCTGGACCTGGGGGCGGGGCCGGGCCGGTTCCAGGGGGGCCGCCAGAGACACCGGGCAGCTGAGCCTGCTCCCCCCAGCCCCCAGCCCCCTGCGCAGACTCCGCCCTGCTCCAGGTATCGCCCAGCTTGAGGCTGAGGTTCACACCTGCAGACTGCAAGGTGGCTCCCTCCTGGGACCCCCACGCCCCTCCCAAGCCAACCAGCTCTCCTGGGGCCCTGGTCGGGTGTGGCTCAGCCCCCAAGGCATGGACCCAGCCACCCCAGCCGGGTGGGTCTCTTGCTGCCAGCAGCAGCTCCCTCTACAGGATGGACCCCCGGGGGTCCCAGCCATCATCACGTGCACCCCTAATGGGGGGCACTACAGTCTCAGGGCCCCAGACCCCTCTGAGCCCTGTCATCTGGGCTCACAGCCTGCCCTGGCCTACACAGTGGCCCGGTCTCCCCGCCCTGGTTGCCAGGGTCCTTTGGCTCCACGTCCCGAGCCCCATGGCAGACTTCACGGGCGCAACGGGGCTCCCCAGGGGACACGCCAGAGCGTGGGAGAAGTCAGGTGCGCCGGAGCACCCAGCCTCCTCCTGGGCCCTGGCAGCAGTAGAGGCCACCAGGGGCTGCGTGGACAGGCCTGGCGTGTCGGGGGCAAGGAGGGGAGGGGGCAAGCAGCCCAGGCCAGGGGAGAGAGGGCATCTGACCCCGGACGCGGACACCCCTCGGCCACCCCTATGCCCACAAGCCCCAGGGTCTCGGGCCGGGAACGGGCGCTGCTCCCCCCGAGGAAGCCGGGGGCGCGGAGACCCCCCGTGCGGTCGTGTGTGGTGGAAGACAGAGCCCCGCAGTGCGGACGGCGGGGTCCCGCCGCGCGGGGTGGGCGTGCGTGCGCGGGCCGGGCTGCGGCCTCCTGCGGCCAGGGGGCGCTGTCCGCGCGCGGCCGCGCCGGCCGGGAGCCGCTCCTTCCGCTGCCGGCCCGGAAGCGGTGCGGCTCCATGGCGCGGAACGTGCTGTGAGTGGGGGTCCGCGCGCGGGGGCGGGGCCGGGGAGGCGCGGCCGGGGTCGCCGCCGCGCTGGGGGCCGGGGCCGGGCCTGGGGCGCGCGCGGCCGGCGGGCGCGTGGCCTCGGCCCCTCCCGAGTCCGGCGGGGCCGCCTGCGAGCCCTGGCGAGGGCCCGGGGCTTCCCGGGGGGCTGGGGGCAGCCCCGAGTTAGGGGGTCGGAGGGGCCCGTGGCGGGGGGGGCAACCTGGGCACGCCCGCGTGGCTTCCCCCTGCCGAGGCCCGGGCGCCCCTGCAGCCCCTCGCGAGGCGCGGGCCAGGGTGGGCAGTGCGTGAGCCCCCGTGGGGGCCGGAAGTGAGGGGCCGTGGGCGGCGCTCCTGGAAGGCCCCTGGGGGTGGCCAGGGCGCGCAGGGACGACCCCAGCGGGGCAGGGTGGGCAGCCACACGCGCCGGGCCTCGGGACGGCGGGGTGGGGTCCCCCGTGGGCCTCGTGGTCGGAGCGGGCGGGGGGCGGGCCTGCAGGCCCGAGGCCGGTGGGGGAGGGCGTGGACTGCAGGCCCGCCCCCCTCGGCGTTAGATGGGGAGCCGAGGTCTCTGCACGCAGCTGCACCCCCTTTCCCGCCGGCACGGGGCGGGTCCCCAAACTGTCCACGTGCAATTCCACAGTCAGTCACCAGGGGTCCAAGGTCGGCCTGACCTGGGGGGTGGTGAGACAGGGCCCCTCCCGCACTCAAAGCCGGCCTTGCTTCTCCACCGCCCACCGCCCAGCCTGCACCGCAGCCCCAGAGGCCGGGGGCTGGGGCCGGGGCCAGCCTGCGAAGTTAGGCCAGGCGGACACCGCGTGGCCAGCGTCCCTGGTCCTAGCTGGGCTGCCCGGCGCAGTCACACCCCAGGCTCAGGACGGCCAGCTGGGCCCCTGCGGCCCCACGCCTGCCTTTAGAAGCTGGTGGCCTTCGTGGCGTCCCCGGGGCTCAGTGCCCCCCCCCCAACATGGTGCTAGATGCTGGCCCAGAACTGGCCGCGTGCAGGGCCCGAGCTCGGTCCCCAGGGGCCCTGTGCCCACGGCCACCCCACCTGCCTTACCCAGGCTCCACAGACGCTGGGGACCCCCGCGTGGCCTGGGAGGGGACACTGCCTTCGCCACCTGCCCAGCTCAGCGTTCGCTGTGCGAGGGCCCCCCACCCACAAGGAGCCTGTGCGTGGGGTCCCCGCCCGTCTCCTAGGTCACTGTTGGCCCCGCCTGAGGGCCGGCCCTGGGGGTCCCTGGCCCCGGTGCCCCCAGGCCCATGCTGGGTTGGGCCGGGCGGGCCTGTTGGGTGTGCAGTCCCAGTTCTGTGTGTGACTGGGACCCCAATCTGTGCAGGTACCCCCTGTACCAGCTGGGGGGCCCCCAGCTCCGCGTCTTCCGAACCAACTTCTTCATCCAGCTGGTGCGGCCTGGCACGGCCCAGCCCGAGGACACCGTGCAGTTCCGGATCCCCATGGAGTAAGGCCTGCCCGCCGGGGCCCCTCCTGCCCAGAGCCCGGTGCTGCTGGTGGGCACCCCGGCTCGCTCTGGTCTTGAGTTTTCCCCCGGAGCCGGGGCTCGGGAGCCACTGGCAGAACCGCCCAGGACAGCGGCCTCTCAGGTCCTGAGCTCACTGCCAGGCAGCCACGGTGCTGACCCGGGGAGCGTAGGTTAACCCTGGGCGCCAGTGCTCGGCTCCAGGACAGGGCCCTGGCGAGTGAGAACCCCTCTGCCGCCCCGAGCCTGGATGTGTGGAGACGGCCTGGGCGCCCAGTGTCCGCGCGTGTCCCACTCCAGAGCCCGTTCCCTGCCCGTGCCTCCCCAGGATGACCAGGGTGGACCTCAGGAACTACCTGCAGAGCATCTACAAGGTGCCGGTGGCCGCCGTGCGGACGCGGGTGCAGCACGGTGAGTGGCAGGCGCCCTCTGCCCCGGCACCCCTCCCCCTCCCTCGCTTGCCCGCTGGCATTCTTTTGAGTTTGTGTTATTTGATTTGGAAGGCAGAGGGGGTCCCCCACCCAGTGGCTCACGCCCCACAGGCCTGCGCGGGGGCTGCTTCAGCCGGCTCTCTGCCTCCCAGGTGTCTGCGGGGCGCACGGGGGTCCCAGGGGCTTCCCCACCGGGTGCCTGCCCGCCCCTTTTCTCTTCCCGGTGTCCCCGCGGGGCCTGCTGGGCCTGGGCCTGCCCTGCGGGGGCTCGAATTCAGGGCCCAACCCCAGAGAAGTCGCCTTGGTCAGTTATTTTAGGCACTGGTTTTTTAACAAAGATACTCATTTTTAACTTTTCTGTCTTTTCTACGTGCTTTTGAAAAAATTTATTGTCTTTTAAGAAAGACATGTCTTTTGGCAGCCCTGAGCCGTGAGGCTGTCACAGGTGGTGGGGGCGCTGCTCCCAGGTGGGGGCTGGGCATGGGGGTGGAGGGGGCTCCTGCTGGGAGCCGGGGGTGAGGTCCCCCCCGCACTTCCCCACAGGCTCCAGCAGGAAGAGAGACCACAGGAACGTGCGGGTGAAGAAGCCGGACTACAAGGTGGCCTACGTGCAGCTGGTGAGCCGGGGCCTCCGCCGGGGAGCCAGGGCGCTGCGGGGGGGGGGGGGGGCAGGGGCGGGGCCTCGGGACTTCCTGGGTGTGCCTGGTGGGCTTGGGCTGACGGACGGCAGCGTCCGGGCACTGGCGGCCCCTACGTGCCGCGCCAGAGGCCTGGGACCCGCTCCAGGCCCCCAAGCTCAGCGCCACATCTTGCGGGCAGACGCCACCACGGAGGGACTGGTCCCCCAAGTCTAGACCCGCGGGTGGGGACTGGGGTGCAGCGCTGTGCGCTGGGGGCTCTGGCCTGTGGGGGGCTGGGGTGCAGCGCTGTGCACTGGGGTCTCTGGCCTGTGGGGGGCGGGGGTCCAGCACTGTGCACTGGGGGCTCTGGCCTGTGGGGGGCGGGGGTCCAGCACTGTGCACTGGGGAGGGCTGTGGCCCATTCTTCCGGCTCCCCGGATTCTAGCTGCCTCGTGGCCCCCTCCCCCGCCTGGAAGAAGGCAGGCTTTGTGGGGGGAGACATTGCGCCCGCCCCTGCGGAACCTCCCGGGCCCCAGAGGCGCAGAGCCGGCCCTGCCGCGGGGTCCCTGAGCTCTGCAGAGCCCCCACCCCCACCCGGGAGGCCCCCCTCTGAGGGTCTTGGAACCCACTTGGTGGGGGCGGGGGCGGGGGCGCTTCCTGCCGTCGCTGCACTGTGGCTGCCCGGGCCGCGAGGTGGCAGTAGCGCTCTTAGGAACGCCCCGCCCGCCTTGTCCCCGGCCCAGGCGGGGTGCAGGGGAGCAGGGCGCGGGCACCTTTCCTGACTGACAGGCACGGTTGCCTCCGTGACCGGGGCCTGGGGCTTCGGTGCACGCAGGCAGCCAATCCAGGTGGAGGAGGCAGCCTTGTCCTTATACAGGCGTCTGTGTGCCCGCGGGCAGGCCCATCTGTCTCTGTCGGGCATGCGGTCGGCGGCCCCCCCGCCTCCCCTCGGAGGCCAGCTATGGTTACACGTGGCTTGTCAGTCACCCCAGCCCTCACGTCGTTCCCGGGGAGGGGGGGCCCAGTGCGCTCCCTCCCTGGGGTGGGCGGGCAGCTGGGAGTCCGCGTGGCCCTGGTGGGCACCGCCGCCGCCGCTTCCGAAAGTTCAGCCTGCGAGGGCTGCGCTCCCCCCACCCCGCCCCTGCTGGGACCGCCAAGTCCCGAAGGCTCCTGCCCAGGGCAGAGGAGCAGAGTATGGGGGGCTCAGCCCCTGCCATGTGTGGGAGCCGCTGTCTCCCTGCCGCCTCCTGTGAGCCAGCGCCGGGTCACCCACGTAGCAGCAGGCGCATCGAGCGAGCGGGCCGCCAGCTGCATGCGGCCTTGAGGGCTCGTGTGCAGAGCGAGGCGGCTGGCCGGCCGGCCGGCAGGAAGTCTGCCCTGTTCTCCCCGGGCGGAGCCCCGCACCCCCAGCCGCCTGCGTGCCTGCCTTCCACAGTGTCAGCTCTGGGGTTCCCCTCCTAGTCGCCCCACGCGACGTGGCTCGGCCAGCCTGAGTTCTGGGCCTCCGTGCTCGGGGCCGGGGCCGCCCCATGTCACATCTGGCTCCTGCCCAAACCTGGGGTCTGCGGAGCCAAGTGCACGGTGCCGCTTTTCCTCGGGAGAGTCTTCCCGAGCCGGGGGTCCGGGCGCCCCCAGCGCTGCTGGCAGGTTACAGTGGCACCCCTGAGCCTGCCGGGGGCCCCCCGGCCCCCACCCCCACCTCCCCGGCCCACATGCTCGGGGGCCCCGGCCGGGACTTGGCCGGCGCGGAGCTCGCAGCGAGAGCTGATTTGCAAAGCCAGCCTTGATTTATAGACTGTGTGCGTGTGCGCTGCTCTGTGCACTCTGCCTTTCCTGTGCCAAGTTCCGCACGGGGAGGAGGGCCGCCTTTCATGTGGGTGGAGGCCGCTCGGTGTTTGGATGGAAAGTTCTAGCATGGCACCAGACGCTGTTTGCGTGTTTCCCCGCGCCTCGCTCCTGCCCCAAGCCGGCTGGGCTGCCGGGCTCTGGTGAATGGGCCCGTGCAGATGCGGCTGGAAGGAGATAATCCCTGAAAGGGGGCATTGTCCCCAGGAAGTGGCTGCCCCGCTGTGTGAAAGCTGCGTGTTGACTTTCCAGGCAGGGACCCTGCCCGGGACTCTGGCCTCGCCGCCCTCCACCGGGAGGGGCCGGGGCCAGGGGTCTGAGCCGGAGTCCCCTCGCTCCCTTTCGCAGGCCCACGGACAGCGCTTCACCTTTCCCGACCTGTTCCCCATGAAGGAGCAGGGCCCCCAGGACGGCCCCCAGGACGCCCGGGACCGCCTCCTGCAGGCTGAGCAGCAGCGGCTGAGTGCCGACCCCCGGCGTGGCGGGGTTCCCGGCTGGTTCGGCCTGTGACGGGGACACACACCCCAGGGGCAGCTCAAATAAAAGTCGTACTGGAACCAGGAGGAGTCAGTTTCCTGCCACGCGCGGGGCCCAGGCACACGCCGAGCCTGGGAGCCCCCTTCCAGCAGGGGAAGGCGATGCCCTCTGGCCCCTGACCGGCTCAGGGAGGAGGGGTCTGAGGAGGGGCGGCAGCGGGGAGAGGGGACTGGGTCCCGGTGTTGGCCAGGCCCCACGTACGGCTGTCCTTGGTGCCCCGACCTCGGCCAGAGCACGGTGACACGTCGGGGTCTGTGTGAGGATGGCCCTGGGCAGAGCCGCCTGGCAGACCCCAGCGGGCTCTCATCTCTGGGTCAACACAGGCCACAGCCCCAGCCCTGCCCCGTTGGGCACCCAGTGGCTGAGGTGGCTCTCAGTGCCAGCGTGAGTCTTCAGGGGTGCTGGGCCCAGGCCACGTCCGTTGGGTGCAGCTGGCCCTGCAGGGGCTACCCAGGCATGGCTGGGCCTTCTGATGCAACCATGGTTTGCACACGGTCCCCGGGAACAGGCGGTGTGGGGGGACTCCGGCGTGTGGATGGCGGGGCCGCATGTGGACACAGATGTGTCTCTAGGACCACAGGGGACACACGGGAGGCGGTGTGTGTCTCCGCGTGTTTGCACGTGTCTCGGAGTGGGCTTGAGATTGAGGGGCCTTTTTTAGAGACCTGGGAGGGAGCAAAAAAATCCCAGCTGGGTGCTCCGGAAAGGCCTTACGCCCCTGGGCCCTGGGGGCGGCGGACCAGCGGCCTTGGTTTGGGGATGGGGGTCCTGCCTCAGGCTGGCCCTTTCCTCTGTGGGGCAGCCCCCTGGGGGTCTCTCGGAGGAGACAGGAGCCTGCAAGACACCCTGGGCTGAGGGTGGAGGCCCGGCCAGCTCCCCCTCCACTGTTGACTTAAAGGGAGGGAGGGTCAGGAAGTGGAGCCGGAGAAATGGAGGCGACTGCTTTCCTTAGAGAAATAATTCATGGGGCCCTGAAGCCCCGGGACCCTCCCCCCGCCCCCCCCCCCCGGCTGCGGGGGGGGGAGGGCCATGCTTCATCCTCTGGGCCTCAGGGGCGCTGGGCGGTGCAGCCAAGGTCGCAGTCCATCAGGGCCCCGACAGCCCACTCCTCCTCTGGCTGGCTCTGCCTGGAGACCCCGCCCCCGGCCCAGCCCCCGCCCCAGCCTGTGCTGTACGCGTGGCAGCCCCAACATCCCCCACACCAGGCCCTCCCTCCCCACCAGGGCCAGGCCGGGGGAGGGGTGGCAAGCCGCAGCACCCCCAGCCCCGGGCCCAGGCGGCTCCCCGGGGGTGCAGTGGGCATCCCCAGCTCCAGGCAGTTTGGGCCAGTGTGCCATGGGGCCGACTCGGCGGGAGCGCTGGGAGCAGCGCTGACCCCAGAAAGGGGCCAGCTGGGGGCAGGGCCTCAAGAGGGGACCCTGTGGTCCCCCCTGCAAGCACTCGGAGGAAGGAGGGAGGGAGTGGACCGTGTGGCCGCTCTCAGCTCTCAGGGAGCGACCCTGGCCACAGCCAACACACAGCACCCCACAATGCCCCTAGGGCTCTGTCCAATCCGGGTGCACCCCCTCCAGCTTCCAAGGAGCTCTGCTCACAGCGACACAAAGAAGGCCTGGCCGGGGAGGGAGGGGGCTTGCAGGATGCTGGCTGCTCAGGGACCTTGGCAGCAGGCCCAGTCCCAGGGGCCCCACCAGTCTCGGTTCTCCCATCTCTGACAGCAGTGGCCTGGCCCCCACGGTCCCGGGGGCCCCCCTGGCACGGTGGGGGGCCTTTGCCTTCACCCCTACTCCTGTCCGTGGGGGCCACCTCCTGTTGGGCTGGGGGTTGACTGGTCATTGGGCAGGGGTCGCCCACTCACTGTGCCAGAGGGAATGTGAGGTGCTGGCAGGGGCGTCCCTCCACCCCAGGCCTGCCCACGGTGGACACGCTGGACCCCAGCAGCTCCAGCTAAGAGTCGGGGTGCCCTGGGGGAGGGAACCCCGCTGCCAGCCACCGTCTGGGGCCTCACTCTCCTTTGTGGCTCTGGTCTTGGAGGCCGTGGCCAGGGAACAAGCCGCAGGGGCCCAAGCTTGGAGGGCCTGGGGCCTGGACAGCCCCACACCCCCACGCTGGAGATGGCCCCGCACCTGGGGGGACCCCATCTTCTGGCGTCCCTGTCCTCTGTGGCCAGCCTCTTGCCCTAGCCCCTCCTTCCTCCGTCCTCCTCCACACCGTAAAGCTAAGAAATGAACAAGTGAATGAGTAGATGAGAACTAGCGAGTGAATGAATTCATGGGTGACCAGCGATCCGCCAACCCCGGCCCTGGGTGGGTGGAGGGGAGGCCGGCTGAGTAGCCGCTGCGCGCCTGCCCGGTTGGCCGCTCCTCCCGCACAGGAGGCTGGGGCAGGTGGCGCTGGGGGGAGGACTGGGCGCCCTGGGTCAGCAGCCGCGGGGCTTCCTCCTCTGCGCCAGGGGTGGCTCTCGTGCCGCACAGGACTCCCACGTAATGTGGGCAGCCCCGTGGCTCAGTGCGGTTCCAGAGTGCAGAATTCTGTCCTTGGCCCCTGTCCCGTGTCTTCCCGGTGGCCACGGCCCTGTGACACGTGGCCCTTTATGACATGCTCTCGGGGTTCCCTTTCTGGGGCCGAGGAATGTTCCGTGGTACGGAGGGCCCCACTGTGCCGGTCCCCCTCCGCCCAGGCGCGCCCCGGCTGCCCCCCACTCTGGGCCGTGCTGGGCTGCCTCTGCCTGCCACAGGGAACACGGATGCCAGGAGACGGGGCCCCCCGAGGTGGGTGGGCAGAGCAGGCTGTCCAAGACCTTAGCAGGGCCTGGGGGCAGCCTGCGTGCCGAGAGAGGAAGGGGTGCTGGCCCGGGCTCGCTCCGTCCCTCGGCTGTCCTGGCCCCATGGCACAAATGCCACTCAGGGCTCTGCATTGCCAGGCCGCTGGGCGCAGACCCACTCCACATGTGGCCGCCACCCAGCGTCTGTGGCTATGATACCTGCCCCGTCTTTGCACCAACAGTGGCACAGCACCGCCTCAGGCCGCGTTCCCTCTCCGCCAGCCCCCCTCACCGTGCCCCAGCTGCACCCGGGTGAGGGGAATGAGGTGTCCGGGGCTCCTCTGCTCTCAGGAGCTGCACCCCGCGAGGCCCCAGCCTTGGAGGCCAGCGCCTGCATCCTGTTCAGCGTCTGCGTCTGCCGCCCCCACCCCGCCTGAGGTCATCCCCAGCACCAGTCCCCCCAGATCACTGCGTTATTTCTTTGTCAATAAGGCTTTTCCCTGCCCAAGGCAGCAGCGTGCGGGATGCAGCACATCTGGCTTTGATTGGCCTCGGGCTCTGCAGACGCTGGGGCCCTGGCTCTGTGACCGCCGGGGACGGCCAGGCCTGGCTGTGCTTTGCTCCCATCCCTGGGCCTCCTCTGCACGTCTGCACTGCCCTGGCTCTGCCTCGCCAGACGCGGGGGCCCCCGGGGGGCTCCCTGGGGCTGCACTGCCTACGTGCGCAAGTGAGCGCGCCCGAGACAGAGCCACCCTGCCCCCTCCATCACCGAGGGACACGTGCGGTGAAGGGGCTGTCCCCTCCCCTGGCCCTCCACGGGGACTTCTGGGGTCGGGTGAGGAGGGTCCCAGGCGCGTGTCCCAGAAGCAAGACCCTGGCGCCTGCAGCCGACCTTGTGCAAGGACAGAGGCGGCCGTGGCATCCACGTCCCCGGGAGGCTCCCCTGTCTTGCCCATGCCACCTGCCTGGCCCTGGCACTGCACCGTGCCCGCCTCTGCTCAGGGCTCCCCCAAGAGGGCCCTAGGATGAGGCCTGGTCTGGACCCCTGGCAGGGCCGGGCAATGCTGTCTCCCTCTCCAAGTGTGGGTGCCCCCACAGGCCGCAATGGCCAAGCTTCTGTGCGCCGGGGCCCCCGAGCCCCGTGTCTGCTAGGTGGGTGTTGGAGTGGGGGCTGGAGAGGGGTGCCACGTGCCGGGTAGGAGGAGGCGCTGCCGCTGGGTGCCTCCGAGGTGCATCCTGGAGCTGCGCTGGCTGCCTGGCCGGGAGGGGGTCCCCTGCACTCTCCTTGCCTGCTGCGCCCCCATCCCTGAGTCCCTGCGGTGGGGGCAGGGCAGGGGTGCTCAGCCCGCATCCCGGTTCTGTCGGCCCCAGTGGCTGGACGCGCCGTGCCCGCTTCCTTCTGGGACGGGGCCTTCAGTGATTCTTATAAAACCCGTGTCAGCCACAAACTGTGATGTCTGACTTGTAGCCCTCATAAACCCCATGCCTGCTGCCCGAGGGGAGGGGCCGGCCATTTCCCACCGGTGTGCATGCACGCAGGTGTGAGTGTACGTGCACACACGTGTGTAGGCGTGTGCACATGTCACGCGGTGTCTGTGTGTGCGCACGTGTGCCTATGTGTGTGCCTATGTGTGGGCGTGCCTGGGCACGTGTGAATGAATGAGGGGTATCCCTGGGGGAAGGGGCCCCCCAGGCGGCAGCTCCCCTTCATCTCCAGCTGGGGCTACAGCCCCACCCACTTCCCATGAACCCCAGGGGCTGCCAGTCCCTGTGTGGTGGCCCTCATGGCTCTGTTGCCACAGCCACAGCCGGAGGAGGCAGTGGGAAGGGCGGCCTGCCCCGGCAGCAGACTTCCCCAGGGGCCGGGGGCGGTGCAGACCCTGCCCGTGTCCAGCCGTCACCCTGAGGCAGAGGGGCTGTGGGGCACAGCCTGGGGCCAGAGGTCCAAGGACCTGGTCTCCACCCTGAGCTTGTAGCCTTGGGCGCGTGGAGCCTCGTCTGAAGCTTATCTTTGCTGAGGACGTGGAGGCCGTGGTGCTGGGGGCCTGGGGCGGCGGTGGGGGGCACACAGAAGGCCAGGCCAGCGGGGGGAGCCCTGTGCTCTTGGGGGTGTCGGATCAGGATCCCAGCAGCCATGCCCCCTCTCCTTGGCACTGCTTGGCCTCTCTGTCCCGCACACAGCCACAGCGGGGCAGAGTGTAGCGGGACTAGCGCACCAGAAGTCCAGGCCCAGAGGAAGGAACCGTGGTTCCTCCATGGTGGCACCACCGCTGGCCCTGTGTGCTGGCCCTGGCCTGGCCAGGAGGTGGCGTGGCTGGCCTGCCCAGGTCCCGAGATGCCAGCGACTTCCCCGTGCCTGTGGGCTGCTGCTGCCGCCCCATCAGGGCCCAGCTGAGACCCCGGCGGCGTCTCACTCCCCTCGGGCGCTCACCGTTCACCAGCACCAGGCTCCGGCCCCACGGCCACCTCCCATACAGTCTCCTCCCCTGTGAGGACACTGATGCAGGGTGCACAGTGCTGGCCCTGCCCCCCGGGGGTCCTGCTGGGTCCCCTGCTGGCGGCAGGAGGTCAGCAGCCTGCGGGCTCTGGGCCAAGGTCTCCCCGCAGCACGACGGAAGAAGCCGCCGTCCAGGTGTGCACCCTCCTTGCCCTCCCGGGTTCCCGCGAGGGCTCCCCCCAACAGCTGTGGGACCCTGGCTGGCAGTACTGAGCCCAGTCTTGTGGGGGCCCAGAGGATGGGGACGTGGGGACTCCAGGAAGGACCACCGGCTCCCTGCTAGGAAGCTGGAGGATCCGTGACCCCAGCATCAGGGGAGCCGGGACCCTAGCCCCCAGCCTAGAAGCGGGTGGCGCACGCGCTGTCCCAGGACCTGGGACGACCTGGTGGCGGTGGGGCCTCACGCGCTCTCGAAGAGAACTCCTAAAAATAACAGGCGGGCTGGCGGCCCCGGAGGAGGCCCGCGGGGTTAGGAGCAGCTGCCGCCCGTCCTCGCCTCCCAGAACAGCCCCCGGGCCTCCCCCAGCTGAATCCACCAGGCCCCCTCGGCGGGGACATAATGGGGAAACTATGTGTTCCGAGCCTCAGAGGGGCTTTGGCGGGACACGGCCACTTGTGCCGGGTGAGGGCAGCCGACAGCTGCTGGGTGGGGGGGGGCACCAGGAGGGGCACCAGGAATGCCTTCATCCGCGACGCCATGGGCCGGAATAGGAGCCGCTGTGTGCAGAGGGCACAGGTGTCCCCGTCACTCAAGCTGGCCCCGGGCACTCGGCAGCTTCTGAACTCAGCCGACCTTGGATTTTCCTGGGGGCTGCTGCCCTGAGGCCCCTGACCCTCAGCTAGAAGCCCCTCCAGCAAGGGGGCTGGGAAGGGGTCGGTGGGCCGGCCAGTCCGTCTCTGCCACCCCAGCTGAGCTGGTCGCCCACGTCCCCTCCCTGGGCCGACTTCCTCACCCACATCTCCCCACCCCGGGGCCCCCTCTGTGTGCAGTGGGACCTGGATCAGGGGCCAGCGGGGACTGGGAGCACCCCAGGGTGTGGAGGGGCACAGCGGGCCGGGAACAAGGGAGACAGGGCTCCGGAGGACCCCAGGACCAGGGTGACCGGGAGGAGGAGAGGCAGGCGCCAGCCTGGCGGGCTCTGCCCGACACGTAGGGTCCCATGCTTGCCCCCAGGCTCATGGAACATTCCTGCCGAAGGCTGGGGCTGGCCGGAGGCTCGAGAGTCCTGGGAGGCGGCTGGTGCTACAGCAAGCCACACGGCGCACCCGGCACACTGAGTCACCTCCCAGGTGTGAGTCCCTCACCGGGGCAACGGGCGGGAGGGGCAGGCACAGACTACAACAGAGGGGCCCCCCCCGGGCCCGGAACGAGGGGGGCACTGCCAGGTTTGGAGAGGCAGCTTGAGGCTGGTGCCCCGCCAGCTCTGCCCACCCCCACGGACTACTGGGGCCAGCGTGCCAGGTCTTGGGGTCCCCAGGAGCTCAGGGGGGTGTGGGAACCGCGTCCGGGTGCTCCTGGGCGCATAGCACAAGCAGCCCCGTGCGTTAAGGAGACCCCGCCATCGGACGCCGGGGCCTGAGGCCAGCGGAGGGTGGCGGGCAGGGTCCAAGCCAGGCGGTCTCTGGGGGAAGCGCTGTGGCCTGGCCGCCTGGTGGGAGCGGTCGAGGAGCGCGACTGGACGACTGGACATTGGCTTCAGGCTCTGTCCGAGGGGCCTCGTGACCCGAAACCAGGCCGAGTCCCTTTAGGGGCACCTGCCTGCCACCCCCACCCGAGGGGGGGTCCTAGAGCACAGGGTCTTGCGCACGGGCAGCCCTGCCCCCAGGGGACCTGCACTGCCCTCGCCCGGGGCCTTCTGGCCTGGACAGCTTGGCCTCTCCACCTGGGGTGCGGGGGTCCTTCACCCGCCGTCCCCCCCGCCCATGCCAGCACCTGGGCCACCTGGGTGGACCCGAATCCTCAACGCCCACAGCCCCGGTGTGGCCTCAGCCTGGACGGACAGCCAAGCCCAGGCCAGGGAGGGACATGCACAGGACGTTCCCCAGCCTCAACCCAGGGTGGCGCTGTGGGACCAGGTGGCAGCCGGACAAGGGTCGCCTGCGGTGATGGCCAAGGCGTCTGTTCCGGCTTAGCTGTCCGAAACCTGAGCCCTGCGGGTCAGCAAGCCGAGGCATCTCCGGGAACCTGAGCCCCGGGCACAGCGGCGTCCAGGCCGGGCAGCCCAGGGCACCAGAAGGGCACGCCGCGCCCCGCCCCGCCCCTCCAGAACCCTCAGACCCGCCGCCAGGGTGTCTCAGGAGTGAGCAGTGCACCTCCCCCAGCCGGCTGCTTCCCGCTGGGGGAGGGCTCCGCTCCCTCCCCCCACCCCAGGGCCCTGTCTTATCTGGGTTTCTGACACTGGATGTTCTAGCTGAGATTCCCAGCCCGCAGTTGCAAAAGTATCCCCCCTCCCATAACACCTGGAGGGGAGGGGGCAGAGGAGCCGTGCAGTCTGCTGCCCTGGCCACGTGGGGGTCCCTCTGCCGGCTGGCGCGGCTGCTCCTCCCCACCCCCGCCAGCCCCATCCTTTGTTCCGCTGGCCGGCGCCATGCGGGACCCCACTCTCTCAGAGGGGCCGGGCCAGGGGGGCCCGGGGACCCTTGGCGTGTGCGCGGGGGGCCCTGAGCTCCTGAGCTCCGGCCCTGCGTGCGGCGGGCGGTGGGAAAACCCTGCTCTTTGTGTTTCTTCCTAATTGAAGGGTCCGGGCCTGTTTGCCGGGTCATTTTGATTGGGGGCCACCGGAGGTCACCGCCGACCCTGCCTGCCTCATCATGTCACAGCCAGGTTTCGGTGGCACCTGATGAAATCCAGCGGGCCTGGAGCTGCGGGGCGGGTGGGGAGGCGGGGGCGGGGCAGTCGTGGTGCTCACCCCGTCCCAGTGCCCCGGCCTGCTGGCCTCCCCTGCAGCCCAGCGGGACACCCCATCCCCTGGGGCCCGTGGCCCAGAGTCCCCCCAGTTACTGGCCTCGTCTTCCCCGGCCCCTTGCCTGGACACTGCCCCTCCCTCCCCCCACCACCCAGGGCTGGGGCAGGGAGTGACCCTCTAGCCCCACCTCCCACCTCTCCTCCCTCCCAATCCCCACCTTGCACTGTTCAGGCCACCCTGGGCCTTGCTCAGCTCCCGGGGGTCACCCGCAGTCCTGTTCCCCAGCCAGGGCCCCTCTCCTCTGTCTCATGACCCCTTCCTGGGGGGATCACTGGGCTCAGGTCAAGCCCTCCGCCCCCCAGCTATGATCTCAGGCCCTGCAACCACAGCCCATGGCAGGTGCACAGCATGGAGGGTGGGTGTGGGGACGCTGGACAGAATCACCCTAGGGGCGAACCGTGGAGGGGAGGCCCAGCCTGCCCCAGATCCCAGCTCCCTCCTGCTCTCTGGTCTCCACCAGCCAGAGCTGCACAGGGCCCCGCAGCTCAGTCCAGAAGCCATCTCCTCTGCTCCTAAGAGAGATGGGCTGTCCATGGCCCCCCCCCGGGGGGGGGGTGACAAAGCCATGTGGCCGGGGGCTGGACGTCTCCCCATCCTCCCAGTGAGGCCCGAAGCTCAGCAGCAGGCATGCAGGCCAGGCCGTCCCCGGGTGCCCTGGAAACAGGAGATGGATGGGCAGTGCCTGGGGCCGGGCAGGGCACGGGGGCGCCATCTTCCTTCCTGTCCCTCCGGGCCCAGCCTGACCTGCAGGGCCTGACCAGGGGGTCAGCAGTTTCTGCAAACGCCACACACAGCAGGCAACTCCAGCCCAGCGGGTGCAGGGCGCACACCGGCAGGGCGGGGGCGGGGGAGCCGGCCAAGGCCAGCGGGGCCGGCGGGCCCCGGGTGCCAGGGGCACGGCCACACTGCCCTCCCCACGGGCCCTGCGTGCTGCAGCCTGTCCACCCTGCCCCTGGGGACACCTCTTCCCTCTCTGCCCTGCCTCCTGCACAACCCAGCGAGGAGCAAAATGGCCAGAGCCCTTGCGGGCCGGGCAGGAGGGTGGCCACGGCCCCAGAGGGCTGGACCGGAGGACTGGCCGGCAGGATCCCCCTCGTGCTCAAGTAAGATCCCAGTGGTCCTGGCGCGGGCGTCGGGTCGGCTGTGCACATGGGCCAGCGGCAGGCCCATGGCCCACTCTTGCTGGGGGCTCACAGGACACAGGGAACCCGGGGCCATACCGTGAAGGGGGCAGCACTGCCACACTGGGACTCCAGGGCAGGAGGAGCATCTCTCCCGGCAGCAGTCGGGGGTGTGGTGGCCATGCGCGGAGCACTGGACCCCAGGGTACCACTCACCGTCCAGCCACACCCTGGCATGCCTGTTTCCAGGCCATCCCGGCCCTCCACAACATCCACGCCCCTGGCCAAGTCCCCAGGGCACTGTCTCCGCGGGCCCTGAGTCCCTCTGAGCCTGAGCTTGCCTTCGGCCCCATCACTGTGTGAGGAGGGCCCAGGAAGCAAGCAGAATGTTCCGGGGGGGGGGTGCAGGGCCTCCCGGGGTGGGGGGCCATGGACGTGTGGAGAGTACCGGGCGTGGGCTGCTCTCGGCTCGGGAACCCTGGGCAGGGCTCAGGGTCTGGGGGTCCGAGGCAGCTACTCTCTGCCCTCGACTGGGAGGTGCCTACCCGGCACCACGGGGGGCTTCGACCCCTGGCCGGGCCGAGCGGCCTGAGTGGCCAGAGAGCAGGAAGCCCGGGCCCAGGTCTGCTCCCTGCAGGTTCCCCCGGGCCCCCCGACTCCCTGTCCCCCGTCGGGAGGAAGCCCCGGGGGCGGGGACGGGGAGCGTGAGGCACCCAGCTCCCGGCCGAGGTCTGTGGGGACCTCGACTCCCTGGGCTAGCGGTTCCCCAAGTCGGGGCTCCCTGCCCGTGAGCGCGTCAGCCTTCCTGTGCCCTGGGCGGGGGGAGCCGAGTCGGAGGGGGCTCAGGACCCCTGTGGAGGCCGGCGGTGGGCTTGAGGGGCAGTTCCTGGGGCCCCAGCAGGAGCCTCAGAGCACCAGGTCCCCGCTGGCGGCGGCTCCCAGGTGAGCATGCGGGTCCCCTGCTGCCACCTCCCGCGTGGGCGCCGCCTGCCGCCGGGCCATCGTGGGCAGTCCTGGGGCCCCGGGGTCGGGCCCGGGCCGCTCTTGCAGGACTTGCTGTCTTCATCGGAGCTGACCTGTCCCCAGCCCGGTGGTGGCCATGCCGGGCTCCTGCCCGAGGTGTCCAGGTCCCTGCCGGGGGGGGGGGCCTGGGGGCGGGGGTGCTTTCCAGGGCTGGGCCGCAGGGACGCCGAAGGTGTCCTCCATCCCCGCCTCACGCGCCTTCGGCCACAGACGCAGCCCATCCTCAAGCGTCTCGCCTCGGGGACCCACAGTGGCCGCTCCCCCACCAGCAGGCTGGGAAAAGGCGCGGGGTGCGGGGCACGCACCCGGCCGGCCGGGGATTGGTCACTGGCGGGGCGTCCCGGGCGGGTGCCCGTGTGCCCTTGGGCAGCCTTCCCCTCCAACGAGCTGTCCAGGCCCGGAAGCGCCCGGCCAAGGGGATTAAGAAGGAAGCACGCATCCCTGTTCCCTTGGCGCTGGTTTGCGCCTCATTTAGTGCAGATTTGCCCAATGGGGCCGAGCACAGAGGTGATGCTGCCAGACGCCCGTGACCCTGCTCAGGTCAGCCCCGCCCGGCCCCGCCCGCCCTCTGCCTCTCCCAGGAGCCATCTGGCACATTCCGCCACCGGGTCTACCGATGGGTGTGGGGACCCTCAAGGAGGGCTCCTAGGGCTTGGTGTGGACCCCAGGGCCTCCCTTGCCGGCCTCAGCTTGTTGGGTTGGGGGGGGCAGCTTCGAGCCAGGCACACCCTGCAGACCTGACCCAGACCTGAGCCATCCCCCCGACCCTGGGATCTGAGGGTGTGGCTGGGACGCGGGGTGGGGGGGGGCTCTGGGTGCCAGCCGGGCAGCCGCGCCCTCTGCTTGGGGGCTGTCACTGTCGGCAGCTCCTGGGAGGCCAGACTGGGCAGTGGCTGGGGCAGAGCGGGGGGCTCCTTCCTGGGTGCCTATTAGAATTAGGGGCAGTGTGGGGCCCAGGAGACCAGGAGGACGGGGCTCTGAGCCCCCACCCTTCCTTCTGGCCTCCTCTGCCGCAGAGGGCCCCCGAGGGCCCTGGGTGGGCCGGGAGCACGTCCCCAGCACAGCTTGGAGAGGGGGTGGGGCTCCCCAGCCTGGGGCGGGCCCTTCCTCCTCCCCTCTCCCTGTTCTCGCAGTCCCCACCACCCCGGGCTAATGAGGTCCAGGTGGCCCCACGTGCGCCTCCATCCTCTGGCTGCGGGCTGAGCCTGCCTGCCCGGCCTGCCTCCCACCGGCAGCGGCTAATGACAACCAGAGGCTGGGAGGTGAAACCATCCCTGCTGTCAGAGCTGTGCGGGCCCCTCGGCCGGCAGGTGGGCAGCGGGGCGGCAGGGCCCCGGGCTCAGGCAGCCGGTCACCTGGGACCAGCCCCGCCTGGCCCTCGGTCCTGCCCGCGCCGCGCGCTGCCTGCTGCTTCCCGTGGGGGCGTCCGTGCCGTGTGGCTTGCAGGGGGCTGCTTGCCCTGTGTGTCCGTGTCCACACCCAAACACAAGCAACCCGGTGACGCTTACACGAGGTGTGCTTTACCTCCGGGGGCAGTGGGAAGGGCCAGGCCAGGGGGACCGGGCTGTGTACTTCCGGTCGGCTCTCAGGAGGGGGCTCTCTGGTGGTCCCTCACCTGCCCCCCTCCCCGCCCTGGCCTGGGGCCTCCAGCTTCCCTGCTCCTGCCCTTTGCAGAGGGGGTGTCTGACTGTGGCCAGCACAGGGCTCTGAGGGAGAGGGTGCAGGCCGTGGACAGCCCGGGCCGCTGTGGGCCTGGCACGGTGGAGACAGAGGGACGCCCGGCAGGGCGAAGGTGGCCACGTGGCTCCCCCAGCCATGTTGCTTTACTGCTACAGAGAGGAGAGGAGAGGGACGGAAGTGAGAACGCCCACCCCCCAACAGCGGCCAGCAGAGCCCCATGGCGCAGGCAGGGGCCCGCAGGGGAGGCCGGGTGGGGGTGGGCGGGAGCAGGCTGAGATCTGAGGATAACTGCGGGGAAGCAGCCGATAAAGCACCAGTTGCGCAATCAGGCGCTGACTGGGACGGGGAGGAGGAGGGTCCGACCCCCCACTGCCGGCCAGGCAGAGAAAGCCCCTGTTATCAGCAGTCCACCTGCCCTCCCCCTGCAGGCCAGGCCCCCATGACCACTTAGGCCACAGCCGAGGGCCTGGCGTTTGTCTCTGCCTCGGCCTCCGCCTCCCAGGCACCCAGGCACGCCGAGGTGGGGGCGTGGGACCACAGCCGGCACCTAGCCCACCCTGCAGAACCCCTGTAGCCTTGGCCTAGGGCCCCTCGGCAGGACCCTGGCTGGACACGTTGGCACCCATGCTTGGAACCAGGGGGCTGGGGCATGGGCAGATGGCCGCCTTGGGCGGGGCCTGTGTCCAGCTGGGAGTCCCGTGTGTGTCTTCCCAGGGCCTCCCTGGGGCCCCCAGAAACTCTGGGTAGCCTCCTGGTGGCTGTCCCATGACGCCCCCGTAATCCCGGCTCTGCCCCTTGGCAGCCCTGCGCCTCCCAGCTGCCCAGGCACGGCCAGCTGCTCCCGGGCCCGCCCCGGGCCAGAGCCTGGACACGGGCGGCGGCAGCGTTTCCCATGGCAGGGAGGGGGCCGTGGGGGGCAGCGAGGGATTTGAGGAGGAAACAGCAACGGCCTGAGAATTCGGAAAATGTGCCCGAATGCCTGGACTCTCAGGAAGAAGGGCGGGAGGATTAGGGATGTGGGATGTGGATGCCTTCGGCACGGTCCTGGGTGGGCCGTGACTGATGGGGCAGCCGGGGGGCTCCGGCGTGAGAAGGAGGCCCGTCCGCGCAAGGGCCGGCAGCTGTCCCCATCCGTCAGCCTGTCTCTCACTCCCACCACCCTCTAGTCTAGCCCCAGAACCTAGCCCCTCCCCCACAGCTTGCTGGCCACCTCGTCAGGCCTCCCACCCTGCCGAGGGGGCTCAGGAGGACGCCATGAGCTCCCGGGTGGGGGTCCTTGGCGCCAAAGGCCCCTTGAAAAGCCCCCCGGCCACTTCCTGCACAGCTCCATCTCAGGGGCCCCCGAGTCTCCATTTGGCGAGGGTCGGGAGCAAGGGTGGTGGCGGGCAGTGGGGGGCTTCCCTCCGGGAGGGGGCCGGCAGCTGTGTGTCTGCCTCTTGGAGCCCGGCCCCTCCAGGCTAAGCCCTCCGAGACTGATGGTGGCGGCCGTTCCCACGGAGGGGCCGGGGGCCCTCCCCTCCTCCCACCCCTGCCCGCCTGTGGGCCAAGGGGCAAGCCCTACCCAGGCCCCAGTGTTCCCTCGCTTATCTGCCCCTCTCCTGGGGTCTCAGGGCCTTCCCCAGGGAGGCAGACACCCCCTCCTCCTTCAGGGCTGTGCTGTGGTCGGTACCCTGGGAGGCCAGACTGAGGTGGGGGAGGGGTGGGGGGGCTCGGCTGCCTGCAGCGCCCTGTCCAGCTCCAGGTTTAAGCAGTTTGCAGCCCCCTGGAGGCAGAGCCCCGTGCTGCCCATGCTGGTAAGAGTGGGGCCCTGCCGGTGTCCCCGGGGCAGCCTTGGCCAGAGTGGGGGGCCACCTCGGGGGGCCACCTCGGGGGTCCTGGAGCGGGGAGCCTGGGCAGCAGAGCTGTGGGGAGAGGCGTGGGGCCATGGCGCGGCCCTGACCCCCGGCTGCTGGCCTCTGCTCAGCCAGCTCTGCAGACACGAGGCCCACGACGAGGCCCCGGTCATTGACTCCTGGGGGCCTCCTCCTGCGGCCCCATCGATCTGCCCGCCCCACCGCCAGCCCCCTGCCCCCTCCAGGACACCGTCTCGCTCCTCTGGAACCTTCTGAGTGGTGCCTGGGGAGTGTGGCTCTGGCCTTGCTTCCTGCCACCTGGGGGCTCTTGGCACCTGCCCAGGCTGAGGAGCGGGCCCCCCACTGGGCTTGGGCTACAGGCCCTCGGGCTCCCCCACCCCAGCTGGGGCACTCTGTAGGGCCTTGCCGTCCACAGGCCCCTGGCCGCTGGCGCCTGCAGTTCCCAGGCTGAGGCTGCCCGTGTGGGGACCCGGGGGGCGCCCTGCCGGAGGTGGTGGGTTCCCAGCCTCCACCCCGCCTGTCCTGCTGCAGAGCAGCGTTGGAAATGCAAGCCACATGCCTGGAGGTTTACACTTAATTCCACACAAGCGCTTCCTGGGCCTTTGATGTGCGGGGCCGGGGCCTTTAGTGCTTTGTGGGCTGGGGCACAGGAAGCAGGGAGGGGGGCATGGGAGCACCCCCGCCCACCCTCGCAGCTCATCCTCATCCCAGGGCAGCTTTAGGGTCCCAGGGCCAGGTCCTTTGGGGGTGGGGGAGGAGCTGCCTGCCCGCGGGGGAGCAGGGAGCTGGGACCCCAGGGGAGGGGCTGACTGGGAGCTCTGTGCACCTCCTGGTGATTGGCCTTGCTACAGCCCAGCAGCCCCACCGTGGGCAAACAGGAGCCTCTTCCAGGAAGCCCCAGGATACCCCCGGGGTCAGGGCAGGGGTCATAGGGGTCGAGAAAGCAGCAGTGAGATTTGGAAACCAGGCTCAGGGGCTAGGTCAGGGCCTGGGTCAGGTGTGGCCCCAGGGAGGCCTGCTGATGTCCAGACACCCAATCAGAGGGCCCCGGCCAGCCTCAGGCCATGGGGGGCACACAGGGGCTCACTGCCGGCCAGGAGGGAGCAAGGGCCACCTTGCATGTGGCCGGGGGTCAGGCCTCCTGGAAGTGGCCTAGGGCAGGGGCCATCCAGCCTCCACCCGCAGGGCCTGCGGGCACAAGGCCTGGGACCCTCTGTGTCCCCTGGGTCGGGCTGGGGCTGGGGGTAGCCCCTTGTGGGTTCTGAGTGGCCGCGGAAGGCCTCCTGGAAGGAGGGCGCCTGGAGGCGGGTTAGGGTGGCCGGGAGCCCGGGGTGGCTGGGAGCCCAGCCCGCCAGAGGCGCGAAAGCTGCCCACTGCGCGGCACACGCGTGGCCGCAAGGGTCCTCAGGAAGCACGCGCCGGGGCGCCGGGCCCGGCCGGCCAAAACCAGCCACTCCGTGTGCGTGCGTGCGTGTGTGGCCCTGGCCGAGCGGGGCTGCGGACCGCGGGCACCCCACTGGGGAGACCCCGGCCGGCCAGTGTCCCCGCTGCATGACCCCCGGCCCTGCCCCCCGCGGGGGGCCGTGCAGGGTCTGGGGAGGGGACAGCTGTTTGCCTCGCGCATTCCAGACGCAGGGTCAAGCGTTGAGGGGAGGCTGTTTTTCTTAAGAAATGTCACTGGAAAATAAACAGAGCTGTGATTGACCGAGTCTCCCGGAGGGCAGCAGGCGGGGACTGGGCCTGCCTGCAGCCGCCCAGGTGGCCAGGGCTCTTCCGGGTCAGAGCGGCCTCTGACCTCCCCGAGCAGGCCATGCCACGTGGCCAGACTGGCGTCCCCCAGGCCCCCACCCCGGTGGCCACCCCAGAACCGGGGAGAGGCAGCTCACACAGGCCTCGTGGGGTTCCCGGGGGGCCCAGAGCCAGTGGGGTCCCTCCTCCTCCTGCCCCACGGTGCCAATAGTCCCCTGCCACGTGGCATGGCCCCTGGCCCGTCCTCCCCCTGCCCCTGCAGTGTCCCCACCCCAGGGTGAGCCATGGCTCCCACACAGCCTGTGGCCCAGGACCTAGGGCGTGTCTGGGGAGGGGGTGTTGGGGTGTCCGGAACCCAGGGCCCCTGCTAGAAGCTTGGACGGTGGTGCTCATGGTGTCCACTCACAGGGATGGCTCCACCCCACCTGCCCTGTGCACGCCCGGGCCATGCCAGGTGGGAGGAAGGGTGGCGGCTTTGTGGGCTCGGGATCCTGCCTCCCTCACTTGCCTGGGCCCGCGGTCTCCACCTGGGAAGGGGTCGCCCCTTGGGAGGGGCTGCCCTTCCCGGGGTTCTCGGGCTCCCCGTGGTCAGCAGGAGCGAGGAGCAGCTCGCCTGAGGCCTCTCTGTGTCCACTACGTCAGGGCTTGCGTCCAGATGCAGCTTTGCCACCCAGGCCCCTGTGTGCGGTGCGGGGAGGCCAGAGCATACGCCTTCCCGGCCGCTGGACACCACGGTGCCCGAGTGCCCCGGCTTCGGGACCTGCTTCTGCCCTTGGTCTGCTCAGCCATAGTGCTTCCTGGTGCTGCTGGGGCTGGCGCCTCCCACCTGGGCCCCCACGAGGCTCCTGGGGCACTCCCAGCCCGGGATAGGTGCCTGCCGTGGCCTGAGGCTAAGAGACACAGGGGCCTGGCCAGGCCCAAGAGGAGGCAGCAGAGGGCTCTGGAATCTCAGTTTATTTTTTTTAAGAGAAGATTTATTTATTTTAATTGAAAGGCAGAGGGGAAGACAGAGAGACAGAGAGATGTTCCATCTGCTGGTTCACTCCTTACATGGCCAGAGTGGCTGGAGCTGGGCCAGGCCAAAGCCAGGAGCCGGGAGATTTTTCTGGGTCTCTCACGTGGGCACAGAGGCCCAGGCACCTGGGCCGTTTTCTGCCGCTTTCCCAGGCCACAGCGGAGCTGGATGGGAAGAGGCGCGGCCGGGACTCGGACCAGCGTTCTTACTGGCTCTCGGCGTTGTGGGCCACGGCTTAGTCACTGCGCCCAGCGCGGGCCCTGGCACCACAGCATTTCAGTGCCCAAGGGCCTGGGGACGAAGCTGCTGGCCACTCCGCCAGCGTCACTCTCCTGCGCCGGCCCCAGCACCCTCGGCCTCTCCTCCTCCCCTCCTCCCTCCACCCCCACCCTTGGTTCTGGGGCAGATTGGGGGGGGGCGGTTGGGGCAGCTGCACTGGAACCAACTGTGGCCCCCTGCCCCGTGCGGCCCCCACCCCAGACTCCCCCGGGGCAGCAGGGAGGCAGCCCCACCTTTCTCCAGAAGACCCCAGGGAGCCCACCACGGGGCTGACCCCAGGAGTCCAGGCAGCGGCCGTAGCAGCTGCTCAGAGGAGGGAGTGGACAGGGCTCAGGGGCCCTTCACCCTGGGGGCCCTGGTGGGCGTCAGCCCCGGGGTGAGCAGAGGCAGTGGGCACTCGGCGCTCCCTGGGGCCTCCCCCTGGGGCCAGCTGCAGGCTTCCTGGCCGTGTCCACCGCTGGCCTGTTTCCTCCCAGAGGGGCAAGTGCAGGTCTCACCCTAGGCCTGAGGACCCCGAGTGTGGGCTGAGCAGGCGGGTGTGGGATACCTGAAGCAGTGTCCCCAGGCCACGCCCACCAGCCACACAGGTCCCCCATGCGTGTTCGCCGTGGCACGTGTGTGAGTAACCCTCAATTCTGGCATTCTAGGCGCCCCCCCACCATCGGCCCGGCTGTAGCCCTAGGCCCCTTTGGGCAGGGGCTGAGCCACAGGACACGCGACAGCAGCCATGGTTGGGTTGGGGGATGGAGACAGCAGGACCCTCTCCGCTCACCCAGGGAGAGGCTGAAGCTCGGTGGGTGCAGGGGCGGGGTGGGGAGCAGGGGCGGGGGTTGCTGTGCAGCTGCTCAGCTCATGCTCAGCGCAGGGGCGGGACAGGAGGACAGGAGGGGAGTCCACGGCCCCAGAGAGGCCCCAGAGCCTTGACCCCCGGCCCCACAGCCCCCTGCTGGCTCGGTGCCTGCTGGGAAAACAGCCTCTTTATCTCCTCACATCCGCGAACTGCAAACAGCAGTGTCCCCCGGGGGCTGCTCTTGGCACACATGCCCTCTGCCCCAGGCCCCGGGAGGCCTTCACCCAGGGTGGGGATGGGGCCGCAGGCCGCCTGTGCCTGGACGAGGGAGCTGGGGGGGACTCGGGCTGCTGGCGGCGGCTCCCCCATTCTGCCCCCTCCAGTCCTTTTCCCTGCTGGGGCCCTGCGAGGGCCATGGACGCCACTCACTGGGTGACGGGCTGATGGACGTGGAGCGGAGGAGGAGGCAGGGCCGACCGAGCCCCTCTCCCCTCCTGCCACCCACCCCACGGGCTGGGGTCTCCCTGGCTTTCCTGTGCGTGAAAGTTGGTCCCAGAAACCAGACGGCCTCCCGCTGGGAGCCAGAAGCCTCCACGGAGAGGGGAGGCAAAGGCCTAAAATCAGACCCCCCAACGTGACGAGGGTCAGAGGTCGTGGGGGAGGGTGAGCGAGGCCCCCCCGCCGTCCGCTGAAGCCAGCTCCAGGCCCCCAGCGCTTGCTCTGCTCGCTGCACCCTCGCACCTGGAAGCCAGGCATGGCCACTTCTGGAGGGACCCATGGGGCTCAGGGAGGCCCCAGTCACCCCGAGGGCCCCCCAGGGCTCCCCCCAGCCTCCTGCAGGACCCTCCTGCCCCGGGAGTGTCACAGCTACCACGGCCACCCCTCCCTGTCCTGCTGCCGACCCATGGCCCAGAGCAGCGCCAGGGGGCCAGAGGGGGCTTCTCCAAGGTCCTGAGGGGAGGGGCCCCCAGGAGCCTTGCTGAGTCCCCAAGGCCGTGGGTCTCAGCCGAGGAGGAGACGGAGGCCAGGCCCACAGCCCCCAGGCTCCGCTGTTCGAGCCGCCGCCGTGCCGGGGATCTCGGGCGGGTGGAAAAGCCAGTGGCGCCAGGGCGCTGTGGCGCAGCCTCCCCCCAGACCCCCGAACAGTGGGCTAGTGTGTGGGCCGGGGTGGGGTCGCGTCCCACTCCATAAACCCCGCCGGCCAGGAGCCCGCAGACCTTGCGGGTGGGGTGTCGATGCGGTGATGTCATGGGCAGCCAATGGGGGCCGCCGGGGGCTCTGCCTGCACGTGGCGGCTCCCAGTGCCACCTGAATAAACCAGTCTTCCCGGCAGGCAGGCAGGCGGGCGGCTGGGGGAGGGCGGAGACGGGCCTGCCGCCGCCCCCCCAGGCCCCCACCCCCAGTCCTGACCCCGCGGCCCCTCTGTCCGTGGGTGCCCCCCGCCCCGTCTGCTGAACGCAGCGTGCCTCTGTCAGGCTGAGCCTGGCCTCCCGCCATCCTCCATCCCCTCCCCTTATTTCTGGTTCCAGGCAGTCTGCCTTCCAGGGAGTCTTCACACCTGCCCACCCATGGGCCTCCTGCACCCCAGACTCCAGGAGCCTCCTGGGAAACCTGCGGCCGGCCACCCCACAGCCCTGCCCGCCCCACGCCCCGGGGGTCTGCGCAGAGCCCAGGCCCGCCGTCCTGGGCCTCAGCACGTGCCTGGCAGAGGCCGCGGGCAGCAGGCGGGGGCCGGAGCCTGCCCTGGCGCCCCGCTGCCCGCCCGCGCCCAGCCAGGTGTGGGGAGATGGGGCCGGCCCAGGAGGACAAGGGGGCCAGTGTGTGCTTTCTCTGCGAGCACAGTGCTGACAAGGAACAGAGACCCGCAGGCCTGCTTCCCGGAGACCAGGAGAGCAGGCCCCTTCCCAGCAGGCCGCCCGCAGGTGGGCTTCCTGGAAGGGGCCCCCCCCCCCCCCGCCAGCCCTGGCCAGGGGCCAACAGTGTCACCAGGAGCAGGCTGGGAGCCGAGGGGAGAGGGGAGAGCGGGGAAGAGTGCCAGGGGCAGGAAGGGCAGAGGCCCTGCTCTTCCCGAGGCCCCCTACCCCCTCCTGCGGGGCCCCGCCAGGGGCTCGGGCTCACCAGGCAGGGCGTCTCCCACACACCCCCCCCCACCCCGCTCTAAGACTGGCCAGGCGCCCCTTGGCCTGACGGGCGGCTGGGGCCGCGGTGCTGGGGTGCTGGGGTGCTCGGGTCCCCTGCCACGGCTCTGCAGAGCACGAAGCTGCGGGAGGCCCGGGAGCATGGTGGGGAGCGCCGCCCCAGCCCTGGTGGGTTCCAGACCTGCGGGGCGGACTCTGGCCAGGCCCACGTGTCACCTTTGCTCCTTTAAGGGATTTGTTCCCCCTGTGGTACTGGGATTTTCTGTCCTCACACCATGGGGTGACACGTGTCCCCGCCCCGCCCCCACCTAGGCAGCCCCTAATCCCTGCCCAGGGTCACTAAATCCTGCCAGGGAGGCCCACCCCCCAGGCTCAGAGGTCCACGCTGCGGCGGCCACGGGCCCCACATGGCCATGGCCACACCTGGGGCCAGCATCAGCACGCACATGGCTGGGCACGCCGAGCTGCTCACAGGCGCCGGGGGGGTTGCTCACACACAAGACACTGTCACACGTACAGACATGCTCACACACAGTCACATGTGGACACACGCATGGACTCACACAGACATACAGAGACACGCGCTCACACACGGAGACACTGTCACACAGATACACACGTGGAGACGTGGCGACACTGATGCAGCTTCCCCCCACGTAACAGTAACTGGGGACGCGGGGTGGGCGGGGCCTGGCGCAGACCCCTCCCGGGGTGGGGGAGGCAGCTGAGCCTGCCCCTCCTCGCTCCAGCCTCTCTCCCAGATCTCCAGGCCCCGGGGCTGCCGGCCGCCCTCCCCCACAGCGAGCCGGCTCTGGGAGTGAGCCTGGGGGCTGCAGAGCGGCTTCTAGAACGCGCCTTTGGGTGGGGTCCGAGCCTGTCCCAGAGCCTCCTCCCTAAGCCCCTCTTCTGAAAGGCAGGAAGCCGGGCCAAAGGTAAACACGGCCCCCACCCCCGCCCCGGGAGGCCCTCAGCACTGCTCTATGGGGGGAGGCCTGAGAGAGGTGCAGGCCCTGCCTTCCTGGGGTTCGGTCACACCCAGGGCAGGCCTAGCGGGGGGCCTCAGCCGGCACTCCCGGCCGGTCCTCTCCTCGCCCGTCCGCTTTGTCTCGGCTCCCCAGGTGGAAGCCCCAGAGTGACAGCGTGCAGTGGGACCCGAGTCCCAGCAGGCCCGGCTCAGAGCGCCCGAGTTCCCTGTTCCCTGCCGAGCCTGCTCCCACGCCCCGGGCCCTCGGCCCCCTCGGGCCACCCCCTGGGGAGCCGGCTTTGATGTTCCCTGCAGAGGGTCGGATGTTTATAATAAAGGCCGTTTATGGACCCAGCTCTGACACCTAATAGATGGCAGCCTCATCCTGCGGCCAGACCCCCACTTGGGAGAATCACCGGGCCGGGGTCAGGGAGGTGGAGGCTTCCCAGGGAGCAGTCTTCTTTCCCAGCAGACCCTGCAGCCTGTGCGGAGGGGGAGGGGCCCAGGGACTGAGGCCCTCACTCACTCGCCGGTGGGGTGGGGTCTCGGCCCTCGGTCCAGGCACCTCCCTGACTGCTCTGAGTGCTGGGGAAGGGGACAGGGGAGTGGGGGCGCCCAGGCAGGCCGGCAGCCTCGTTCCCCGAAACCCTGCCTTCTGCTCGGTGTGGGCTCCAGGGGTCTGCACTGCTGAGCACCCAGAGGTCAGGGCCTGGAAGGGGCTCCGGCCTCGGGCCGGCTGCTGTCTCCTGTGGAGGAGCCACAAGTGCACAGGGCACTGCACGTGCGCCCCAGAGCAAGACCCCAGCGAGGACCCCTCTGTCCCAGGCTCCCCCACCACCTCAGCCCCTCTGCGCCTTCCTCACCCCGACCTCTGCCTCCCTCGCCCCCAGGACGGCCTTGCCCCAACCCTGTGCCCATCCCTGCCTCTCTGTTTGGCCTCCACTCCTACCCATAGCAGTGAGGGGAGGGTCTGCCTGGGCTCAGCCCCAGAGCTGGAGGTGGGGTGGGGGTCCCGACAGTGAGGGGAGGGTCTGCCTGGGCTCAGCCCCAGAGCTGG
>CM027387.1:109346663-109361726 GCA_015711505.1 Sylvilagus bachmani
TGCGGCTCCCGGGGGGACACTGACCCTCCTCCCGGCCCCCTGCCCACCCCGGCCTCCCCAGTCACTTCCAGGTCATGCGTTCCCAGAGGTTTTCTCTGAGTGGGGTCCCTGCTGCCCGAGTGCCTGCCCCTGCCGTGATGGCCGGGGGCTGCCGCGTGGGGTCCCTGGGGCCGCCCCCGCCTGGGCAGCTGCCCTCTGCCTGTCCCCGTGTGGCCAGGGGCCAGGGCTATGTGCCTTCCTGTTCCTGGTCCTCCTGTCCCCCGCCCGCTCCACTCCCTCCACCCAGGGAGCAGACCCAGAATTCAGACGCCCCCGCCCCTCCCCTGCCTCCACTTCCGTCTCCCCCTCCTGGCCTCTGCCCCTTTCCTGGACCCTCTCCCTCTCCCCTTGGCTGTGGACAAACGACCCCCGCAAGAGCCTCCGCCCCCACTGCCCAACATTGCGGGTTCCCAGGTCGACCGGGGCTCCCAGATCTTAGCGCCCCTGCACAGCACTGTCCCTGGGGGGAAACTGAGTCACCCCAGGCCTGCTCTCCTGTCTCTCTCCTTGGAACTGTGCTGGGGCTGCCCTGTTGCCCCCAGCCCTTCTCCTCTCCTGGCTGCTCCTGCCCCTCTCACCCCCTCCTCTCAGAGCGGACCCCCAGTCTCAGGCAGCAACCAGTCCTGGTGCCGGGGGCAGAGCTGGGTCTGCCTGGGGGATGGTGACTCCCCAAGAAGCCGCCGCTCCCCCTACCTTCCTGCCTCCCATCTAAACCGTGTTTGTCTCTTGTTTTTAAAGATCTATTTTATTTGTTGGGAAGGCAGAGTTAGAAGTAGAGGGAGAAGGAGCAGCCGGGGCTGGGCCAGGCCAACGCCAGGAGCCAGGAGCTCCATCCTGGTCTCCCAGTGGGCGGCAGGGACCAGGCACTTGGGCCATCTTCGGCTGCCTCTCCTGGTGCAGTAGCAGGGAACTGGTTCAGAATCAGCTGGGACTCGAACCAGCACACACATGGGACGCGATGTCTCAGGTGGAGGCTTAGCCCACCACACCCCTGCACCGGCCCCATATTCATCCCATTGTCCATGATTACTGAGCCACCAGTGCCGTGACGGTGCGAGGCTGCTGGGGCCCAGCCCGTGCTGGCCTTACGCGGACTGCGTCCATGCCCGGGCCGAGGGGCCGCTCTCCAGCCTGGGCCACCGGGGCGTGGGGCGGCACGGGATGCCGCTGCCCCGGCCATGCCCTGCGGGACAGCAGCCCTGGGCCCACTCAGCCTCCTGTGTGACCTGCTATTCTGTTTCTTTACGCGTTAGTCTTTCTTGTGTAGAATGGCTGTTGGAAGCTTTGCTTCTAACTCGATTGTAAATTATTTCGAAACAGCCGGGACGGCAGTGTGCGTACCGCTCCCCCTCCACTCTTCTCCGTGGTCGTCCACGGATCCTCTGCTCTAAGCAGGGAGGAATCCGTGCTCGGTGCCACTGGACGCACACACACTGGTGGAGAGACCAGCTGTGGCCCCTTTCCTCCCAGCCCCTCCCCACAGCAGCCCACACCCCCGCGACGAATGGCGGCTCCCGTGGGACGGGTTTTATCTGGCTCCTGTTGCTGTTGCCCACGTGTCTACGGCTGTTTTTTATTTCTAAACAAGAGAATGCACAGCTCAGTGTGGCCGTGCACACGTCCCCATGGTGCAGAGAATACACAGCTCAGCCTGGCCATGCACACGTCCCCACAGAGCAGAGAACACACAGGTCAGCCTGGCCGTGCACACGTCCCCACGGTGCAGGGAACACACAGTGCACACGTCCCCACAGAGCAGAGAACACACAGCTCAGCCTGGCCGTGCACACGTCCCCACGGTGCAGGGAACGCACAGTGCACACGTCCCCACGGTGCAGGGAACACACAGCTCAGCCTGGCCGTGCACACGTCCCCGCGGTGCAGGGAACGCACAGCTCAGCCTGGCCGTGCACACGTCCCCGCGGTGCAGGGAACGCACAGCTCAGCCTGGCCGTGCACACGTCCCCGCGGTGCGCGGCGTCACCCTGTGTCCCACGACGGCGGGGGCCGGGGGCCTGGCTTCCACGCTGCGTGTGTGCTGTTTGCTTCCCCACGTGGAGCCGCAGCTGCGGCGTCCTGTGGGGGCCCGAGCTGACCCGCTGCTCCACTGGGCTCGGAGAGCAGCGCGTCCCCGACGTGAGAGACGAGGTGAGAGCTCCCAGGAGGCAGGGTGACGGCTGTGCAGGGCTGGCTGCACCAGGACGGGGGGGGGGGCGCTCTGTCCCCCCACCCCCAGCCCAGCCTCCCGGGGGCCCCCGCCCGCGCCTTGAGACGGTGGGACGTGGTTCTCAAGCACGTGGGCTGCTCTGCACAGCCCCTGCCCTGCTCGGCCCTGCTGGGTCTCGCGGCGCAGACGCTGGGGGCCAAGGGCAGGCCCTGGCGCCGTCCCATCCTCATCCCAGGGCCGGGGCCCCGGAGAGTCTTGGCTGCTGCTTGGTTGGTTGCGGTGCTGCTGGGAACGGCTGCCGGGTTTGGTTTTCTGCACCCAGCGTCTCCCCAGCGTCGGCCGTGCTGGTGGGCTTCTGGCCACCGCCATCTTTCCCATCAGCCCCGTGCTTCCCGGGGGCGTAGGGGTTTGTGGGGCACACTGGTTTCTCGAGGCAGGGCCACGGTCTCTCCCAGTCTCCACGCGGAAGAGAGGAAGCCCGGCCACGCCCACGCTGGGTCCAGCCGGCTGTCGCCTTCCCGGCCGTCCCCAGCCCACCAAGGCCTTTTCCTATCCCTGTGTGGAGTGGTTCAATGGCCACTGGATCATTGTGGACAGAGATGGCGCCGGACTCGCCCCCGGGTCCCTGAACAAAGCATGGGGGTGGCCGTCCTCGGCCACGCACGGGCTCCACGCTGCCCCCTCTCCCCGCCCAAAGCCTCATGGGTCCCAGCCCCCCGGTACGTGCTCTTTCTAGGGGCTGATGGGGACCGAGGGCTGAGGTCACCTCCCCGCCCCCTTTGCCTCCAGATCTGATGGCACCAAGGCCCGCGTGGGCTCAGAGGCTCCCCAGGTCTTCTGGCCGTCCCCGCCCCCTGCCCCTGCCCTGCAGGTGGGGACACAGGGCACCTGGGGCAGGTGGTTGTGTCCATCACAAGCCTGGGGTCTCCGGGTCCCTCACTTTCCACCCTCCTGGGGGTGCAGGCAGAGCCAGATGGGGAGGGAGGGGGCCGGGATCCCACACGCATGCGCACACGCACAGCCCCTGCTCTGTGCAGCCAAGCTCCAGAGCCTGGCCCTCAACCCCGAGGGAACACCCAGGGTGGGCACAAGGCGGGGGCAGCGCAGGGTCAGGGGTCGGAGGTCATTGCAGCTGCAGCTGTTGGAGGACACAACGTGGTGGACGGTGGCCACCTGCCGGGGCGCCGAGACACAGCCGCAGCCAGATCGGCGGTGAGTCTGAAGACCCGGCCTGGACACACCCCCGCCCCCGGGGGATAGGGCGCTCGGCAAAGCTGCCGCCCACCGCCCCGTCTCCCGGACAGAGACAGAGACGGGGAGACGTGGACACGGGGAGGGCCGGAGACGCAGAGAGCGCGAGGTGGAGGCAGCCGTGCCTGTGGACGGGGCGCCGTCCGCTGTGGCCACCGCTGTGCACCACCGGGCAGGCTCTGCTCCTCCGGGTGATTTTTAAATACTCGGAGACATGAACCCTCGCACTTGGTGCCAGCGAGACCGGGCGAGCTCGGGGCCGATCAGCAGCCTGAGCCCCACACAGGGGCCCCAGGGATCAGGCAGGACACGCCACGCGGGGCAGCGGCCGGCCCCAGGCGGGCGAGGGGCTAGCGCCGAGGGACGGCACGCGGGAGGGGCAGGAAGGGCCTCGTGAGACCCAGGCTGAAGCCCTTCCCGGCCATCCAGGCTCCTCAGGCAAGGCCAGGGCCACAGCCTGTAGGCAAAGGAGCTGCCTGAGGGCGGAGGCACGGGGCGATCTGAGGGCGGAGGCATGGGGCGATCTGAGGGCGGAGGCACGGGGCGATCTGAGGGCAGAGGCACGGGGCGATCTGAGGGCGGAGGCACGGGGCGATCTGAGGGCGGAGGCACGGGGCGATCTGAGGGCGGAGGCACGGGGCGATCTGAGGGCGGAGGCATGGGGGCAGGCCTGGAGACTCCCGTCCGGGGTGTTGGTGCGGTCCCGTGTCCACGCCAGGCATGTCCTGCAGAGGCCCTGACCGCTGCTCGGAGAGCTGGGCACAGGGCAGCGGCCGCGTGGGCAGGAAGGCGCCGTCACAGGGGACGTCTCAGGGGTCTGGGGCGCTGGGGGGCAGTCTCTGGGATCAGCCGCCCCGACCTGCACCCCACAGGGCGCGCGGGGGCCTCGTGGCCCCTTGAGGACCTGCAGGCACTGACCCAAGGAGAGTGTCACTCAGCCCCGCAGCCCGCAGCTCCCCCCCCCAACCCTGGGCCTCCTCCTGGGGGCTCCCCTTTCTTTCCGCCATGCAACACTGCCACCTGGTGGCCGAGCCTGCAGCTGCAGCTCCAGGCCTCCCCGGTCCCAGTCGCTAAGATTCCGGGGCCCAGGCGCCTGTGCCACGTGCTTCCTTGGGCTTGTTTGCGCCAAGAGCTGGGGAAGGGGCGGAAGCGCCTAGAATCACGCTCCAGGGAGCAGCAGAGCCTGGGGCAGCGTCCTCCAGGGTGCCCCGAACAAGGGTGACGTAGCTTTCCCTCCCCGGCCGGCCGGGGGCTCCACGCAGGGCGCACGGGGCCGTCGGGGCAGCCCCTCGGCTTCCATGGACGGCAGGCCTGTCCTTGATGGCCACGGCACGGCCGGCTCTCGGGGAGAGGACCGCAGTGCCCCCACCCGCGTGGCTGGAAACCACTCAGGCCCGTGACTTCGTGCTCACGTCAAGGGCAGCCCGGTGGTGCCAGGGAGTGGTCAGGGGGTGGGGCTGGTGTCGGAGTGTCCCCTCCGACGCGAGGGGCTGGGGAGGTGTTGGCACAGAGGGCTCCCCTTCCTGGCCGGGCACAGGGCATGGTGCCCGCTGAGGCCAGCCCTGGCCCCTCCCTCCCGTCTCCTGAAGACCCCTGCTCATCTCTCAAGGCCCCTCCTCCCACAGAGCACCAGGCAGGGCCCCGGCTCAGCCAGGGCGGCAGGCTGGGCTTTCCACCTGTCCCCACTGGGGCCGCAGCGGGACAACCGCCCTGTCTGTGGCTCTGCCGTGGTCACGGCCACTTCAGTGACTTGAAGAAGGTTCACAGTACGGAGCTGAGACTCAGCCCAAGGCCCTGGACACCCACGCATGAACTGGACGCCCACTCGTGGCCTAGATACCCGCTCACAGCCGCCAGCACTCACTCACAGGGATAGGCTGTCCCCAGGTGCCCAGTGCCCGGGTGGGTGCCTCTGGACAAGGACACCCTGACCACAGGGGCCCCGGCCACCTGGTCCAGCCCAGAGCTGCAAAGGACGCCCCGAAGACCTCCTCTGCCCCGCTGTCCAGATCCTGCGCTGGTGACGGCACGGCCTCTCAGCCCGGCCACACCCCTCCCGCACGGACAGCAAACCACTGGGGAGGGGGCCAGCTCCCGGCTGCAGCCCAGGACAGTTAGCACCAGTGTGGGCATTGCCGTGACTCGGGGACAAGTGTGCAACCCCCGCAGGGTGGCCAGGCCTCAGCCCGGTGGGTGAAGGCCCCGAGCGAGGGAGAACGAGGCCCCCACACACAGGATGGAAACCTGGGGCTCAGGGCGGCAGCATGCATCCGGGCCGGAGCTCCCAGGCCTGCCCTGTGGGGTTGCACTGCCCGTTCCCACGATGGCGCCGGACAGTTCCTTCAAACACCGCTTCTGTCCCAGCCTCTCTCCGCCTGGGACCTGCAGCTGAGCGTGGACGGACAGCGGGAGCCACAGAGGCAGAATCCCCTAGGATTGGGCGCGGTCTCCATCCGCGAGGGCCCTCGGAGAGGCCACGGGACAGACGCAGCTAAGCTCATTGCAGTGCCAAGCACTCCAGAATCCATGCATACGGGGCTGGCGCTGTGGCATAGCAGGTTGAGCCGCCGCCTGCAGTGCCGGCTTCCCATATGGGCTCTGGTTCAAGTCCCGGCTGCTCCATTTCCCATCCAGCTCTCTGCTGACGGCCTGGGAAAGCAGCGGAAGACGGCCCAAGTCCTTGGGCCCCTGCACCCACACAAGAGACTGGAAGAAGCTCCTGGCTTCAGCCTGCCCCAGCTCCAGCCATTGCAGCCATTTGGGGTGGAAGATCTCTCTCTCTCTCTCCCTCTCTCTCTCTCTCTCTCTCTCTCTCTCTCTCTCTCTGTAACTCTACCTCTCAAATAAATAAATAAAAAGTTTTTAAAAATCCGTGCTTACTAGGGTCTCCACAAGCCCACAGCCACCGATCGTGGAAACACTACCCCGCCTTTCACATGCTTTGCACCAGAACAAACTTGGCTTTGAGCTCCACCTCCCAGAACCTTCTGGAACCTTGGTTCCTGCTGGCTCTTTCTGGAGAGCCCTGACAAACAGGTGCACAGCCAGGAATGTTGATGAGGCCCAGCGGGCAGGGGCCCGCGGGCAGGGGCAGCAGCGGGCGTGGGCCTGGGGGAGCGCCCAGAGGGGGTCCCTCCGTCGATGCGCACCTACTGAGCACCACTGCATACAGTGATGGCTGAGACTCCGCCTTGGGTGATGTTCCGGACAGACAGGGTCCTCTGTGTGTGCTGCTGGATCTGTGGCCTGGACCCCCAACCCTGGCCCTGCAGGCGTGGCCCCAGGCAAAGCCCCACTGACCTGAAAACCACAGCACTCCCCCAACTCCACCCCAGACGCTCAGGGTCTGCTCCGCGCTGCAGTGTCAGGCCGGCTGCAGGCCGAGCACGCACCGCACCCCAGCCCCTGGGTGCACATCCCCACGCTGCGCCTCACCCCAGCCCCCAGCTGAGACACCCGGGGAGGCAGGGGGTGTCCCCAGGGCTTGGGCCCCTGTTGCCCACATGGGCGGGAGACCCAGATGGAGCTGCTGGCTCTGGGCTTCAGCCTGGCCCGGCGAGGCTGCCCCTACCCATGCTGGCTCCAGGACGCTGGAGCTGGGGGGTTCTGGGGGCCAGATCTGAGCCTGCCCCCGCAGGTGCTCACGGGTGGGGGGAGAGGGAGGACTGAGACCCTGGGTCGGGAGCTGTGGCATAGGCAGTGGACAGCACTGGCCGCCCTCCTCCAAGCCTGGCTGCAGCCACCCAGAGTCGCAGGCGGCACAGGCGCAGAACAGCTGGGGCGGACTGCCTGCCCTGACTCAGCGCTGCAAGTCCCCGCGGCGCCGCTACTGCGCCCTCTGGTGGCGGCCAGTGACACCAACTCAAAGGAGACCTCAGGTAGGCGAAAGCTCTGAGCAAATGCTGGTCATTTATTTTTTTTAAAGACTGACGTTGGAGGGCAGAGTTGCAGAGAGAGGGAGAGAGGTCTTCCATCAGCTGGGCCACTCCCCAAACAGCCACATCGGTCAGGGCTGGGCCAGGCTGAAGCCAGGATCTGGGAGCTTCTTCCAGGTCTCCCACGCAGGTGCAGGGGCCCGAGCACTAGGGCCATCCTCCGCTGCGTTCCCAGGCCATTAGCAGGGAGCTGGATGGGAAGTGGAGCAGCCGGGACTCGAACCAGTGTCCATGTGGGATGCCAACACAGCAGGTGCAGCTTTACCAGCTACGCCACTGCCCTGACCCCGTAAAAGCTGATCCTTTGTGAGGATGGTTTTACATCTGAGCATTTTGGGGGCATTTGGATGGTTGGCCAGCGGAAGATCTCTCTCTCTCACTCGCTCTCGCTCTCACTCTGCCCTCCAAGTAGATAGACATGAACATTTGTGAAAACCCAAACACCCCACGTTAGCACTGTCCACAGCGCCTGGTGCAACCTCGCCTTCAGTCCCGGCCCCCCGGAACCCGGGTCGCAGGGCCAGGCTTGCCCAGGCCCGCGGGGATGCCTTGCTCAGGCAGCAGAGGGTCTCCTGCTGCCCCTGGGGCCATCTCCATGGAAACCAGGGACCCTGGGACTCCGGGTCTTTCCCATGGTTCTCGGCTTCCTTTTCTTGTTGAGCCACTGTGACTTTTGTCATAAAAAACACTCAGAAATGCAAGAGTTGGAAGTTGAGACAGGTTCAGGGCACCAGGCGGACAGAGGACCCGAGCCCCGCCCCTCTCCGCTGAAGCCACCCCGGCCCCACTGCCTGACAAGAGAGCCTGGCGGGAGAAGTCAGGCAGGGGGCAAATGCAGAATCCATTTCTCCCACGCGAGAACGTTCTGGTAAAACCACAGAGCCGGGACAACCCGCTGCTGGCTGAGGGAATCGGCCCTTGCTGGGCAGGGGCCGAGGGAGACGGAGACCCCGGCAGTCCCGGGGCCCAAGGCACCCGTCTCCCGGCGAGAAGCGGTCCCCATGGCCAGGCAGTCTTTGCTGCCCACGCCTGCCCGAAGCACCTGCGCCGCGGCCACACAGGGCTCCTGCCCGGACACCTGGTAGAGATTGTAACGGCCTTGGGCCTTTCGGTGGCCAAGGATCTGCCAACCTCGTGAGTCAGGGTGGCGTGGGGGTGGCCGGTCAGATGCCACTGGGGATGCCCCGAGAGAGGGCTTGGGATCCAGTCCCAGCCCGGCTTCTGACCCAGCTCCCCACCGGCGAGTATCCTGGGAGGCAGCCGGTGGTGGCTCAGGTGCCTGGGCCCCTGTCCCCGGCCTAGGGGCCCTAATGGGGCTGCTGGGGGCATGTGGGGGCTGAAACGGCGGAGGGGCGAGCTCTGCTCTCTGTACGTCTCCCAGTCTCTGTCTCACTCTGCCTTGCAAGCGAGTGAAAATAAACTAGCAAGACTTCAGACGTTCGGAAGTGCGTGGCTGTGCGCTCTGGGCCACATGCATGACAAGGCGTCCAGGGACCACGCTGAGACCATTCTCGGCGGGGCGGGGGCCCCCGGAGCAGAGCCGGAACTCGGAACTCGCAGCTTTGGCCTCTCACAGTCTCAGGTTTCTAATGGAGCCCCGTCTGTACGCCTCGCACGGGAACCAGCATTTTCCCCCTCCTTTCCTGATCATGGAGCCTCTTTGTCTAAGCAAGATGACCTTGTCGGGAAAATCAGGCGAACTTGGCTCGGCGGGCGCCAGGGCCGGTGGCTGACCGCACGGCGGTCGGTGTCTGCGCAGGAACCGGACCCCACCCTGCTCCCCTGAATCCAGCACCTCCCAGTGCGCCCCGGGTGAGACGCAGGTGCTGCGCTCAGCGGACGCCGCGTCCGTGGCCTCTGCTCCAACACAACCTGCGACTGCCGGAAGGGAAACCGGCTGAGCAACGCGACACCGTGGGAGCTGCCGGAGCCCTCCGGGGTGAGGATAATTCCGGGAGTAGAAGTTCACCGGCGTGGCTGAATACGCACAGGACGCACAGGGCCACGGGCACAGGGCGCCCTGCGAGCAGAGGCCCGGGAGCGTCCCTGGCGAGGTGAGCTGCCCAGGAAGGCATCGCCGAGCACAACGGCCAGCGTCTGAAGACCAAGAAGCCCCCAACGACAGGACGCAGGGAGAATGAAAAAGCGAGTCCCACCTGGAGAGCCATAAAATCAACAAAGCATCGAGGAAGCCACGCCCTGGAACGGGGACATCGAGCTGAGACGCGGAACGTTCTGGAAAGCTGTGTGTGCGCCGTGGCAATGGCCACAGAACAGTGAGATCCGGGAGTGTGCAGCCCACCACGCGGCCGTGGCCTGCCTCCCCCACACCTCGGGCCGACGGGGCCACCGCTCAGGGGCGCTCGGCTTGCAGCGGGGGCCCGGCTGAAGCTGGGCGTGGACAGCTGCCCGGCCAAGGCAGGCGACACGGCTCCTCGGAGGGCAGCGCCCGGCGGTCCCCACCCCACTGCACAGGAGCCCGGAGGACGCCAGCCGAGGAGAGGGCACCAGGCTGCGGAAGCCGACTTTGCTCGGGGACAGAACGGCTCTGCCCCCGAGGCCCCGTCCCCCTCCGGGGAGGCCTCGCGGGGCCGCGGTCCCCGGCCAGGGCCCGCACCCGGCTGCTGCCGTCACGGCGCTGCTTTCCCCGCAGCCCAGGGGTCGCAGGGGGCGGGGCTCCCTGGCCTGTGGTTCTCGAAGCCTGGCCAGGCGGAAGCCAGAACTGGGGGCCGTGCCACCTTCCGAGGGTCGGGGGCACCGTCACTTTCTGACTGGCCGGGCCCTATTTACGCACAGCACCCACCCCCGGGCGCCAGGCTGGCTCTGCGCCCTCGGACGGTCACCCTTGCACAGCGCAGACCTGCCCTTAGCGCTGTCGGGAATATTCCAGAAGGGTGGTTATTGCTGTGTAAGTGCCCGGTACTTGCTGAAGGAGGCAAGGTCCTGGGCTCCGGACTGGACCGAGGGACCCGGCATCCTGCCCCTCCGCCGGCTGCGACGCCTGGAGAGCGGCCGAGCTGCGGTCACTGCCCTCCCAGCAGGCCAGGGGCTCGGTGGGTGGGGACTGTGAGAGACACAGCGGCTGGGGGGGCTGAGACCCGCCTCCTCACTGGCTCAGGAGAGGCACCCCCACCTGAAATCCTGTGTCACCGGCCTGCGCTCTGGTGGGTGAGGGACCGCCGGGGCGAGTGCCTGTGCACCCAACAGGACGATTTCCCCCATAAATCACTTCTCACACTCCCCCTCGCTGGACTCCCTCCCTGAAGTGGTCTCGGCCCCTGGCCTGCTCCTGGCTCGTGCAACAAACGAGAAAAACGCCACTGGAAACCGTGCCCGGCTCGTGTAGGCTGCAGCGTCTGGGTGTCCTTAAGGACCGGGCTCTGTGAGGTCGCCAGCTCCCCCCCAGCCGGCAACCCCCAGCCCTGGCCGCCTGCAGCACTTGCGGGACTTCAACGGTTGGCGCCGGCGCCCCCTGGTGGCTGCTCTGAAGCGAGCAGGCACGGGACCTGGAACGGGAGCAGGTGGCCCAGACTGGGCAAAGACTGAGTTTCCACTAAGAGTGGGCGCCATCGCTGACCCAGAGGGCACAGCGGTGGCCCAAACCACGAGCCCTGTTCTGGGGGCGCTACCCTGGGAGCGGGCCGGGCATGGAGGGAAATAGGGGTAGGGAGATGGGTGGTGCTGTGCTCGGCTAGGCTGAGTCCCAGCCACGGGGTGGTGTGCAGAGCATGGGCTCCAGCCTGGGGCCACAGCCTGAGCCGCACCTCCCCGCCCTCCCAGGGGGAGGCAGGAAGCAGTCACGTGACCTCTGATCACACAGGTGCGCTTAGGGCCAGAGGAAGGTGCATTCGGGGGAAGCCGCCGTCCCGGGGAGCCGTGTTTCTCTGACCTTTATACAAATCTTTCAAGGCCCTGGAGGATGTGGGCGCTGAGAAACGGGAGCGGGAGTCCTGTCTCCGTGGGCGGGAGAGGCCCCGGGGGACCCAGCCCCACTCAGGGACCCAGGCTGGCAGCGACCTCCCCAGCCCCCGGCTCGGTCCCTGGGCACTGGTGTTGGAGCCCCGACGCCCTCACCGTGTTACAGAATCAAGTCCTCTCCCCTCGATGCCGTGCGGGGCACACGTGACTGCGCGTGTTCCGGGACGCCGGGCCGGGCGTGCTGGCCAGGGGCGGGCGGTCCCCTGGTGTCTGATCCTTTGCGAGTATTGGCGACGCACGCCAAGTCTGTGGCAGTAACACGGTGACCGTGACGAAGGCCGGAATGAGCCCCCAGGCGCGGCCGGCAGTGTGGACACGGGTAGCAGCCTACACTGCGCTGCACACCCCCGAGTCTAAGTGTGAACCGGAGAGGCCCAGGACCCCGACGTGGCCTCGTGACTCCAGGGCCCTGCGCCCGTGACAGGTGCAGCCCGTCACCCCCGCTCGCTCGCCCGCAGCCAGCCCCTCTGAAGCTCCCTGTGAGAACACAGCCTTTCCCACCGGACCCTCGGCCCCCACGGGACATGCCCCTGTCTGCTCTGGGCACAGACATGCCGAGTCCCCGGGGCCCTGTCCCCACGGGCTGCAGCAGCACCTGCCATTGCTGCTGCATCTGCTGGGGCCTGGGGTTCCCCCAGTGTGGCCAGGATCTGTGCCGAGGTGTGTGCGCCTGTCACTCACACACTGCCTGTGTCTGCACTCTACCTGCCAAACTACGAGGGCCGGCGCGGGTGCGCAGCGGGGAAAGCCGCCGCCTGCAGTGCCCGCATCCCATATGGGCGCCGGTTCGAGTCCTGGCTGCCCCACTTCCCATCCAGCTCCCTGCTATGGCATTGGAAAGCAGTAGAAGATGGCCCAAGTGCTTGGGCCCCTGCACCCGCGTGGGAGACCTGGAGGAAGCTCCTGGCTCCTGGCTTTGGCCTGGCCCAGCCGTGGCCATTGTGGCCATGTGGGGAGTGGACCAGTGGGTGGAAGAGCTCTGTGTCTCTGCCTCTCCTCTCTCTGTAACTCTGACGCAAGTAAGTAAATCAATTTGTAAAAAAAGCAAAAAAAACCAAAAAGGACCCCAATCAGAAGGTTAAGGAGGCAGCAGCCCCCGTGTGTGTGCAGGGGCCTGAGTGGCCAAGCCCTGGGAGACGCGGCGGCCCACAGGCAGCAACCCTGCCTGACCGGAGGCGCAGGTGGCCAGGTCTCGGCCCCAGCCCCTGGCACTTCCCGCCTGGCCGTGCCCAGCCGTGCGCTGAGCCCCAGAGCCCACACACAGCCGCACAGGGAGCCACAGGTGCTCCTGGGCCGGACTCCTGGGGGCTTAATGGGTGAGACTGGAGCAGGCTGGGGGCGGGGCAGATGGGAGGGGCTTGGGGGAATGGGAGGAGGGGCTCTGTGCCGAGTTGATTTAGAGGTGTGGGCTTGGTGCCCAGGGAGATGGTAGGGAGTCAGACTCCTGGGAGGGGGCCGCCCTCAGGCCGGGGGTGTCCTGGGTGCCCCCTGGGCCTCCGCAGGAAACTTGAGGCCTAGGTGCAGGGGCGTCCTGGGGACGGGGGGAGCTGGAGCCAGAATGGGGACCAGGCAGCGAGCAGGCGACGCTGAGTTCCCTCCACTGGGAGTCAGGCAGGTGCTCGGGGCCAGGATGGAGCCAGAGAGGGGTCTGCTGCCTCCCAGCCAGCCGCTGGCCTCACCTGCTACCAGTCAGCCGGCCGCTGGCCTCAGACAGGGCCCTGGGAGCTGCCTCCGAGCCTCAGATCTTGCACTGGCAGCACACGGGCACACAGCAGCTGGAGCCGCAGCCCCCACAGCTGGAGCCGCAGCCCCCGGAACAGCCAGAGCAGCCCATGGTTCTGGAGGTGGAGTGGAGTGGTGGAGGAGCAGGTGCAGAGGGAGGTGTCTGTGTGGCGCCTCCTGGGCGGGGCCCTTTATGCGCCTGCCCAGGTGTTTGTCCCTCGTCCGTGCTTCCCCGCAGCGCACGGCGGCGCTATTTGTCACTCTGCAGCCAGCCCCGCTCTCCCTGGCGCTGGAGTACGGCCTCTTCCTCCTCCGATTTCCCTTTGTAACAAGAAGCTGAGCTTCCTCCAGGCGCTTCCCGGCAGCTCTGGGGGGCAGCTGCCGCCCTGGGTGCGGGAGGCAGGGGGCTCGGTACCCAGGTCCTGGCCCTGGTGTCCCTGGGCGGGGCCCGCCTCTGCCCTGGGCGCTGCGGTGTCTCCATCCCTTACTTCCGGGCTGGCGCTGTGGCGTCGCGGGTGAAGCTGCTGCCTGCAGTGCGGACACCCATGGGGGCTTCAGCTGGAGTCCTGGCTGCTCCCTTGGGAAAGCAGCGGAGATGACCCAAGTGCTCGGGCCCTGCACCCACATGGGAGACCCGGATGAGGCTCCTGGCTTCAGTTTGGCTCAGCCCTGGCCGTTGTGGGCATCTGGGGAGTGGACCAGCCGAGGGGAGACCCCTCTCTCTCTTCCCTCTCTCTCGTCTGTAACTGACTTTCAAATAACTAGATACACCTTTTAAAAAATCCCCATACTTAAGTCTGCAGTCCCACTCCCCGTGCCCCCCAAGCTACCAGCGCAAACGCTCTGTGCCCGTGGGACACAGCTGAAGCCCGGGCTCGCCGCGCCATGGCTGCTGTCCCTGCTCCTTCCTACCCACGTGACCCCCACTGCGAACCCGCGTCAGAGTCGGGGCCCCAGAGCCCCGCGCGCAGTCGGCCGCACGCTGGCTGCGCCACGGCTTCAGGGCCTTTGTGAAAATCTCACAGGGCAGACGGCGTGCCCGGGACGACCACCGGAGCCGGAGCAGCCGCGCCGCTCTGGGCTTTCGCTTTCCAAAAGCGAAATTCTGCTTAACCAAGGCGACAGTCGCATCCTGCAGGGGACGCGCGTGCCCCCTGCCTTGGGCTGAGCGTGTCCTCCTGGGGCCGTGGCTGTGACACTGACCGGCCACTGCTTCCTCCCAGGATGTGGCCTCCCAGGACGTGGCTTCACTCACTGAGGTGGAGCGCCCAGGGCCGTGGGCGGACCGTGAACCTTGTGAGAAGCCAGCAGCGGGTGCTCAGCGCCCGGCCTGTCCACGCTGTCTGAGCACTCACACTGGCCCTCGGACCACTCTGGTCTGCGCTCGCCTTGTGGTTGTCACCGCTCTGCCGTGTCCCACGCTCCCCTCCTCTCCGGCTTGCCCAGCAGAGTGTCTGCGTCGGGGCCTGGTTCAGCCCCTCTGGGTAGACTCCTGGATTTGTCTTAGGGAGCAGTGGAGTCTCGGCTTCTGTGTCAGAGCCGAGCTGGACCCTAGCCCCCGCATGTGTGCGGGGTGAGGTAGGGGTGAGCTCAGTGCTGGACCCCAGCTCCCCATGTGTGCAGGGTGAGGTAGGGATGAGCTCAGTGCTGGACCCCAGCCCCCCACTGTGTGCGGGATGAGGTAGGGGTGAGCTCAGTGCTGGACTCAGCCCCCGGTGTGTGCAGGGTGAGGTAGGGGTGAGCTCAGTGCTGGACTCAGCCCCCGTGTGTGCAGGGGTGAGGTAGGGGTTGAGCTCAGTGCTGGACTCAGTCCCCCCGTGTGTGCAGGGGTGAGGTAGGGGTGAGCTCAGTGCTGGACTCAGCCCCCGGTGTGTGCAGGGGTGAGGTAGGGATGAGCTCAGTGCTGGACTCAGTCCCCCCATGTGTGTGGGGTGAGGTAGGGGTGAGCTCAGTGCTGGACTCAGCCCCCGT
>CM027387.1:109379626-109437367 GCA_015711505.1 Sylvilagus bachmani
CCGGGGGGCCCTGAGACCACCGAGACCCGGGGGGCCCTGAGACCACCAAGACCCGGGGGGCCCTGAGACCACTGAAGGTGGCCTAGCCCACCAAGACCCAGGGGACCCTGAGACCACCGAGACCCGGGGGACCCTGAGACCACCGAGACCCTGGGGGCCCTGAGACCACTGAGACCCGGGGGGCCCTGAGACCACCGAGACCCGGGGGCCCTGAGACCACTGAGGGTGGCCTAGCCCACCGAGACCCTGGGGGACCCTGAGACCCTGGGGGGCCCTGAGACCACCGAGACCCTGGGGGCCCTGAGACCACTGAGACCTGGGGGGCCCTGAGACCACCGAGACCCGGGGGGCCCTGAGACCACTGAGGGTGGCCTAGCCCACCGAGACCCTGGGGGACCCTGAACCTATTGAGATCTGGGAGGGCCCTGAGCCCACGGAGACCCTGGGGGACCTCAAGCCCACTGAGACCCGGGGGGCTCTGAGACCACTGAGGCCCTGGGGGGCCCTGAGACCACTGAGGGTGGCCTGAGCCCACGGAGACCCTGGGGGACCACTGAGGGCAGCCTGAGCCCACTGAAACCCCGGGGGGCCCTGAGCCCACTGAGACCCCGGGGGGCCCTGAGCCCACTGAACCCTCGGGAGCCCTGAACCCACTGAGTCCCAGGGGGGCCCTAAGCCCACTGAGACCCTAGGGAGCCCTGAGTCCACCAAGACCCCAAGAGGGCTCTGAGCCCATTGAGAAGACCCCGAGAGGACCCTGAGTTCACTGGGACCCCCAGGGGGGCTCTGAGCCCACTGAAGCTCTGGGAAGGGAGGGAGAACCCCTGAGGCCTGAGGGGCGGCTGTGACGCCTTTGGGCCCTGGACCACGCTCAGACCCCAGGGAAGGGGAGGGTCTCTATGCCTCCCCCGGCCCCTCCAGTCTCTGCTGCAGCCCCACTGGGGTCTCTGCTCACCCTGAGCAGGGCAGCCGGAGGAGGCCTGAGCCATCTGTCCCACTGCAGGTGTCCTGGGGCAGAGGCCGGGGTGGTGGAGGGACTACAGACGCTTTGGGGCCCCGAGTCGCCCCAGGGTCCGAGTGCCCGGGCAGGGGTCTGGGCAGCGGCTGGGAGGGGGCAGCCCCCAGGCCAGGGGGCACCTGCGGGGGAGCACTGGCTGCCGAGGGCTCTGCCCAGGCCCCTCCTGCTTCTGGCCCTGGTGCTGAGAGGGGGCTGGGGGCTGGGCTTCCTGCCCCCACCCCAGGCCGGCCTGGGGGCTGAGGGGACCAGGGGGGTGTATGGCAGGAACCCAGCTCCGACAGTGCCCAGGAGGGACCTGGGGTCACGGTGGGAAGACAGGCAGGAGCAGCAGGAAGAGGGCGGGGCCCAGAGCGCACCTGCGGCCTGCACGCTGGGGGCGTGGGGGCTTGTCCCTGGGCTCAGCCCCCCGGGGGCTCGAGGGGCTCAGCCAGGGCTGCTGTGTTGGGGTGCAGTTGGGGGCTGCACTTGAGCAGGGAGGGGCCTCTTGCTTCACTCCCTCTCCCCACACCCCAGGCCACACGTGGCGTCCCAGGGACAGGGGCCTGGGGCCTCGCCTGGCTGGACTGACGTGGCAATTGGTCAGGCAGGGCGGGGTGGGGGAGCTCGCTGTCCTGGAGCCTGGGCCCCCAGCTGCGAGCGGGCCCCGGCTCCGGCCGGCAGACCGCTCATTAAGGCCCTAATGACTCCTGCGTGAGCAAGAGGTGCTGACGGCCAGTGCAGGGAAATGGGCCAGAAACTGCAGGCTCAGCCGGGCCGGCCACCTGCAGACCCCCTGCGGCCCTAATGGGCAGGGCGGGGGCGGGGGAGACGGGCCGAGGGCCATATAAAGCGCCCAGCCCTGCGGGACCTGCTGCACTCCGAGGTGACCAGCACACAGGTCTGTACCCTCGGGCCGGCCGGGGCCCCGCGCGGGGCGGGGGCACGCGGGTGCCTCCCTTGCTGTGGGGTTCAGCGGCCTGTACCCTCCTGTCTCTCAGGTCGTCGGCTCTGCACCATGGCTCCCTGGCCACGCCTCCTGCCCCTGCTGGCCCTGCTGGTCCTCTGCGGACCGGATCCTGCCCGGGCCTTCGTCAACCAGCACCTGTGCGGCTCTCACCTGGTGGAGGCGCTGTACCTGGTGTGCGGGGAGCGAGGCTTTTTCTACACGCCCAAGGCCCGCCGCGAGGTGGAGGAGCTGCAGGGTGAGCTCACACGTGTGCACACGCACGGGACAGGCACGTGTGTGCAGGGCGGGCCCTGCCCCTCACACACACGCACAGAGCGCGGCCACCTGCGGGGACCCGAGGCTCCCGGGCGCGTCCTGGGGTCTAGCTCAGTGTTTGGGACCTGCAGGCTCAGCTTCCGAGTCCCGGCCACAGCCCCGAGGCCCACACGAGCTGCCCCGGGGCTGGCGTCCCCCTGCCCGCTACAGATCAGGGAGGACCCAGGCCTGGGTGTTGCGGGTCGGCCCCTGGAGCGGAGTATGGGGAGAGGGCTCCCCGAGGCCGGGGGCCCTGCTGAGTGCCATCTGGTTCTCTCCGCGGCAGTGGGGCAGGAGGAGCTGGGCGGGGGCCCCGGCGCGGGCGGCCTGCAGCCCTCGGCGCTGGAGCTGGCCCTGCAGAAGCGCGGCATCGTGGAGCAGTGTTGCACCAGCATCTGCTCGCTCTACCAGCTGGAGAACTACTGCAACTAGGGGCGCCCCCGGCCCCCCAACGCCCCCCCGCGTCCCCACCCGCGCCCCCACCCAATAAACCCCTCCACGCGCCGCTCGTGTGCTGTGTGTCTGTGTCCCGCTCTCTGCAGAGTCCCCGAGCTGCCTCCTGGCTCACGGCCTCCAGTCGCCCACTGCCCCAGGGTCCTGGGGTGCTGCCGGGGAGGCTGGGCCGTGCGCGGTGACCGACGGCGGACTCCCCCTCAGGCCCCAGGAAGTTTTGGTGGGGGGAGAGAACATTCCAGAAACTTCTCCCACTTGGCACCAAGAGCTGTATTTTTCAGAGCCGTTTTCTGTGGCCCCTGTAGGGGCAGAGGCTGCGCCGGGCAGGGGTCCCCTGGGGCCGGGACCAGCAAGGGGCAGGAGGCTGCAAGGGTGACCCTGGGTGCCACCTGCTGCCCCCGCACTGGGCAGCCCCAGCACACCTCCACCCCCACCTTAGCCCCCAGCAGACACCCAAGGGACCAGCTAGGACCCGGCAGAGAGGCCTAATGGCCCAGCAAGCCTGGGGGGCAGGCAGAGGGCCCCCCACAGGCCTGGGCGGGTGGCCTGGGACCCCGCCGCACTGCCAGGGCCTCCTCCCCCCAGCTCGGCACTGACAGAGGCCCTCAGGGCCCACAGGCCCCAGGACACGGCCGCCACCCTGGGTCTCACTTCCCGGGGTCCTGGCACAAAGCCCACTCCTCATCGCTGGGTAGCTCTGGTGGGCACCGGCCTGGAACCGACCGGCAGGCACGTGAGGGCCCAGATGCTGCCAGGCTGGCCGCGGCTCCAGGGGTCAGTGGGTGACCCTGGTCACCCCAAGGCCTGGCCGGCCTACCTGCCATCCGGGCCAAGCCAGCCTGCACCTCTGCTCTAAGCTCTTCCTGGGTAGGGACTCAGGGTCGCTGGGCCCCTCCCCTGGTCCTCGGGACCCCTCTGGGTCACCCCCTGCCCGTGCGTCCATGGGCACCCCGGCCCAGAGGCGGTGCCGGGGCCCCAATAGGCCCCGCCCCTGCAGCGGGGGCCAGGGCTGGACACTGGACCCGGAAGAGGAGGGGAGCAGACGGCCGGGCCCAGCCACTGCCGTCCATGGGAACGCTCGGCCGGTCCTGTTCGCTCGGGCACAGGCAGGGGCTGCAGCCAGAGCAGAGGTACGTGCGCTGGCCGGCCCCTGGGGGCTGGGACAAGGTCGTGGGCAGGTACGAGGGGGACAGGCGGGTACCACCCCAAGGCACCGGCCCCCTCCCTTGGGGGCTGGAGGACAGGAATGTGGGGGAGCAGCTGTCCCCCGGGGCTGGGGCTGGAGAGGCCATCCAGACCGCAAGGCCCATCTGATATCGCAGTTCCTGGTGGTCAGGGCCCTGGGGTGGCCACCCAAGGGGCAGGAGCGTCTCTGACTGCCCTGGGGAGGGCCAGGCTTGGTGAGTGTCCATCCTCCCTCCACACATGGGGGTGGGGGAGCCGCTCTCTCCGGCCCCCACCTTGCAGGAGGAACACCAGCTGGGCCCAGGCTGGGCAGTGGGCACTCCCGGAGCCCCCAGTCAACCGGCACACAGACCCCGGCCGCCCCTCCCCAGCCTGCAGCCCCCTGGGCCCGGCCTCCTCCTGCCAGAGAGGCTCTGGTGGTGGTCAGCTGTGCCCCCGATCTCTGGGCCAGTGGAGCTGGGAGAGTAGCTGCTGCCCAGGGCCCCGGGTCCCGCCGGGCAGCCCACACCCGCGTCCCAAGCAGTGGCCACTCCTGCTTCCCATGGGCCTACTCGTGCTTCTAGGGGTGGGGGAGGGGGAGCAGACCTTGAACCAGGACACCTGGTGCAGGGTGCACAGCACGTGCCCACACGTGTGTCTGGGATGCGGCCTCCAGGCTGGCTCCCTGGATTGCGTCTGCTCCTGGCACGGAGACATTGGCATCTCCCTGGCCCCTGGGCACTATTTGCCTTCTCTGGCCAGAAGCAAATATTTACTGTCCTCACCACTGTCCAGGCCCAAGCAGGCCTTGAGGGGCGTGAGACGTGGGTGGGGGTGGAGGGGCCTCGAGGCTGCAGAGGTCGGCCCTCTGCCTTTGTGGACCCCACAATCCAGTGTGGCCCGGCCCTGGGGTGAGCAAGCCAGCCCCGGGCCTGGTGGTTTCTTTGCCAAGGTGGCCGAGGACGAGGTCGAGCCCAATGCCAGCAGCATCTGTCTCCAGCCAGGCTGTGGGAGTGGGGGAGACCCCAGGGGGATATGTCCAGCTCAGCCCCCAAGGGGTGGCTAAGAGCTGCTATTTACAGACATGACCAGCAGAGGGCGCCAAAGTCTCACTTTTGAAGCTCTCCAGCACCCAACCCAAGCACTGGCCTGTGTGGGGGCCACTCTCCCACTCCTGGCCTCTGAGACCCCTGGGGATCTCAGGTCCGCCCCCCGTGGCCAGCCTCTCTCAGGGGCCAGGCCCCATGGGGGCAGGTGGATGGAAGTCCCCAGTCTCTAATCCGCAGAGGCCTTCAACTAGAGGCTGACTCAGTGTGGGAGACCCCTACCCTGTTACAGCCAAGGGGACCCCGGGCTGGAGGCTGGGTCGGGGAGCTTGTGGGTCAACCAGTCCAGGGGTCCCTCACCCTGCCAGCAGCCGCAGTGGCTGCCGTAGCCCCCCTTCTTATAGGGGGTGGGGTCTTTGGGGGCTGGGGTTTCTGGGCCCAGGAAGCCCCCAGCCGGGCTCCAGCTTCGTGAGGCCTTGGTCTGTCCCATGTCCACTCCCTGCCCAGTGGGCAGAGCAGAGCGAGGTCAGCTCCAGGAAGAACGGGGTGGGGGCTGCCAGGGGTGTGGGACCCCCGGGAACAAGAGGCCCAGGACAGCCCGGGTCCCAGCCTACACTCCCTCCCGCCAATGACTCTGCCAGAGCGGAGCTGGTGGGAGGATACCCCACCCCGCCTTGGACCCCACTTCCTGGCTGTCTGATGCTCTGGGGCTGCGTGCCTGACCCACAGCCCCGGCACGGTCTCCTCGGCTCCCACGGTGTCCCCAAGGTGCAAAGAGTGTGACCCCCAGGTCAGAGCCACAGGCCCAGCCAGGCAGCCGCCCCGGCTTCCCCCCGTGGCCCAGCGTGGGGTCTCCCTTGGCCATGCTTGGCTCAGGTGGGCCACCCCACCCCCTCCCCCGGCTTAGGGGAGGCCCTGCCCACTTTGTCCATGGCCGGGGCCCAGGGAGCACCCGGTTCTTCCAAGCCCCCTCCCCGCCTCAGAGCTCAGCCCAGCCCGGCCTCCCTGGGGGGGCCTGGCTCAGCAGGCAGAGGGGGCCCTGCGGGAGCAGGTGCTGGGCCCACCCCACACTGCCGCACCCGGCAGCCTGACCACCTCCAGGTCCCAGGAGCACCTCGGGAGGGCGTGGTGGGCAGCAGGTGGGGGTGGGGCTTCCTCGCCTCCCAGAGGAGGGGGCTGCTCCCCAGCGGGGGCTCAACTGTAGGAAAGGAGGGGCGGGGAGGGGAAGCAGGAGGGAGGAGCTGGGGACTGAGGGGACAGGGAGGCTGCCTGGAGGAGGCGTCCCACCGCTGCGTGGATTGCCTGGATGAGGGGCCACCGCAGCCAGGCCCACAGGGCACTGGCCGGCCCCAGCTGACTGGTCTGCATGGCCACTGTGGCCGGGGCTGACGGGGGCCAGCTGGCAGGGCGTCCACTCTGGCCAGCGCAGGGCTGAGAGCTGAGGGCTCCGCCACCCACCTGCCCAGGGATCCCTGCACGCTCAGCCTCCTGCCTCCTGCCTCGTGCCCACCCCCAGGGCCACTGCCCTGCCTCCTGCCGGGCCACACGTGTCCACAGGAACCCTGGAGCTGTACCCACAGGTGTGCTGCCTGTGCGCACCCCTCAGCCAAGGCCACGAGACTCAGGCCTGTAGAGCCAGCCCAAGAAGGGGCTAGGAGGGGTGGTGAGGACAGAGACCCCCACCCAGGGCCTGCCCCCTCCCCCCAGGTTTGCAAATCCTCGCTGGCAGGGTGGGGCTGGGAACCTGTGCCTTCAGCTGTTTGCATCTGCCACTCCCTGGGGATGCGGTCCTGCACCTGGTGCTGCTCATTCAGGCCTCACAGGCAGGAGGCAGCAGATGCCCCTCCCGTGGGTGTGGCCCTCGGGTGCCTAAGTGGGGGGCACAGCCCGGGGCCTGAGCACAGGGGCCTCCTGGCCGGATGGAGGAGGATGAGGTCGGCCGACCACAGGTGCTCTGACCACAAGGCGAGGGGCAAGTGGGGGCGGCCCCCTGACCCTGAGCCTCCAGAAGCCCCGGCCCTGTAGCCCAGGCCTCTGCCCTGAGACCTCACCCCTGCCCACGGGCCACGTGCCCTCTGGAAACTCCAGAGCCCCCACGGGGGGCCGATTAAGTAGCCATCGGGGATGCATGAGAAGAGAATGTTCCGGAGCCCACAGCTGAGCGGCTGCAGGAAGGCTTCACGCGGGGCTGCCCCTCCGTCTCGGCGTCCAGCCTTGACTGACCCCAGAGACCCCAAAGCGGGGGTGGGGGGGGTGACAGAGAATCCAGGTGCTCTGGCAGGCTGTGACTGCACTTCCCACAAGTGGCCACCAGGTGTCAGGCTCGGGCCAGGTTTGCGAATCCGCGCTGGCAGGACGGGGCTGGGAACCTGAGAACCAGGTTGTGTCCACAGCGCACGGGTCTTGGGGACCCCACCTCTGCCCGGATACCCTCACGTTCTGCCCCCTGGTCTCGCAGGACACCAAACAGAATACAGCTCCCTCCCTGGGGGTAAGGTAGCGGCTTCAGGAAAGCAGCTGTGGTTTTGGGGTACCCATCCCATCCCAGGACCCCGGGACAGGAAGAGACACAAAGGGGAAGGGGGTCCCTCAGTGCCCACCTGGTAGATCTGAAATGCCAGGACAGAGCCAGGAGCGAGGGCGCACAACCCACCTGTATCCCCCAACCTCAGGCTCCTCTAATTGCTGCTCGAGAGCACCTGCTGTAATTCCAGATTCGGCCACCAGGTGTCAGCACGCGGCTGCTCCAGCGACCAAGAGGAAGGCTTGGTCCTGGGGATTGCTGGGGCGCTCCATTCTGTGCTGTGTTGCTGCAAGTCCACACAGATGGAGTTCTGCTGTGTGGTGTCCCTCACTGGTGCACCCCAATTTCTGTGCCTCCCACGTGTGTTTTCTGTAGGCCACTTGCTCCCCCCCGTGGAAAATCCCCAGAATGCCTTGTGGGGGCCACAGCCCACACACCCCAAGTCCTGCCCCAGTGGCTCCATGGCTTCAGCCGGGGTGGAGGATGTGAGCCACGGGCTGCATAAGTCCCACAGAATCGCTGGGTCTGAACCTACCAGGATGGCCACAGGTGGGACTTGGGAGTCCATAAATCCACAGAAGCTAGTATTTTGTTTTAAATATTTATTTACTTGAAAGGCAGAGTTACAGAGAGAGGGAGAGATATAGAGAGATCGTCCACCCTCTAGATCACTCCACAAATGGGCACAGTGGCCAGATCAAAGCCAGGAGCCTGGAACTCGCACGTGGGTGCAGGGGTCCGAACACTTGGGCCATTGTTCACTGCTTTCCCGGGGCACTAGCAGGGAGCGGGGTTGGGAGTGGAGCAGCGCTATGCCACCACACCAGCCCCCAGGGCTAATTTTTAAGCTGATAATTTTGTATGGCCTGAGCATGACGCTACAAATATCCAAATGGCCCATGGCAGAAAAAAATAAAAATAAAGAGTCTCCCAGCCCAAGGCACAAGCACTCAAGGTCCCAAGTTCCTGACAGAAAGAAGTGGAGATGTGAGTCCAGTCCAGGTTGGAGCTGGTGTTCGAGCTACAAGTTTGGGGGTGGGAGGCCCCGTATCTGCAAGAGTTTGTTCTGGGGGAAGTGGGCAGCTTCCCCTGCATACCCATAGCTCCCTGCTTCCTGCATCTGGGGCTTGGGGCCATCCCTCCCCCTCCCTGGCCAAGTTGTCCCCCAAGAGGACAGTGCAGTGGCTCCTTGTTACTGGGCGTCTTGCAGTGGCCAGGCACACACACGGGGGGGGGTGCACCCCCACTCCCCTCCCCATGCCCCAGGCCTGACTCTGGTCTTCACGTCCCTGCAGTCCACTCCCCAGAAGCCCAGCGTGGGACTCCCACCTGCCCTTGTGCAAGGAGATCACTCCATGTTCCCTGTGTCCTGTCTGGGACACCTGCCCCTTTGGCCAGATTGGGGTCTCCCTCAAGTCTGTCCCCTGCTCTATCTGGTGGCCACCAATCCCTCTAGTTAAGAATGGGAGTCTAAGCAGGGGCTTGAATAACAAAAGGGACAGTGGAATCCCAGCCCAGGCTGGTAAGCTGGGCCAGGCACACACACGGGGGGGGGGGGGTGCAGGGGTGCAAGGGTTCTGGGGTGCAGGGGTAAAAGGGGTACAGAGGTGCTGGGGTGCAAGGATCCTGGGGTGTAGGGTGCAGGGTGCAGTGGGTTCAGGGGTGCAGGGTGTTCTGGGGTGCAAGGGTTCTGAGGTGTAGGGGTGCAGGGTGTTCAGGGGTGCAGAGGTGTAGGGGTGATGGGGTGCAGGGCGTGCTGGCTCTCAGAGAGCTGCCTATGTCTTTGCTCTCCCCCCTTGCTCTCCCTGCAGGCTAGGGGAAGAGGCTTCTACTTCCTAGGTGGGGGATTCAGTCCTATCGGGTAGTGTTTGGTTTGAGCCCTCCCTGGCCACTGACAGGCCTGTGTGCATGTCTCATGGCAGGCCCAGGCATTCCTGAAAGGCTGTGAACCCAACCACCTTCCTACCCGGGAGTGCTGGTGCATGCCCACTTGCCCAGCATCCGGGAGCCTTGCACCACATGGACTGCAGGGGGCCAGGTTGGACGTGGCTGGCAAGCTTGCTGGCTCCCTGCTGGGCACCCTGCTGTGCAGAATGGGCGGCCATAATGGTTCTGTGCCACCATTGCACTGGCAGCACACAAAAAGTGATTTTTTTCTGCTTATTCTCGAACCCGGCTTTTTTTTCTGCTTAGTCCCGCCCCCATTTTACCAGTGCCACGCCCACAGACATTCCAGGGTATCAAGTGACTGTCACGTGCCACTCTGCGAGGCCCCACCCCCCAACCCCCCCACAGAGTCCCCTCCTCCTATCTAACACAGTGTTTCCGGTTGGTGCCCACGCCCAAGCACGCCTTTCTGGTGGGTGAGGGGCGGGCCCAGCCTCCGCCCCCTAGGGCACAGTGCCCTGGTGTAGGGCAGGGCCACAGCCAGCTGTCCCAGCACTCCTAAGTTGGTGTGGAGTTCCCCAAATTTGGAGGGGCCCGGGGACAGGCGTGGAGGGGACGAGGAGGTGAGGGGACAAAACCGTCGCTTCAGCTGGCATCTGAGTAGTTGCCGAGCCGGGTGGCAGACAGGCCGTCCCACTGCCCGGGCCCCCTGATCATGCACTCGCTCAAAGTCCCCTTCCTCATCTCTCCAGCCTCAGCCTCGTCCCCCGCCACCTCCTCCTCGGCGCCAGCCCGGCTGGAGGGTCCGGGCACCACGGCCAGAGTACCCCCTGCTTTGGCGGCGCCTGCTAACACTGGCCCAGCCGGCGGATCATCGTCCGGGCAGTTTCGGCAGAGAGTCTTGGGCACCAGCGACTCCCCGGTCCTCTTCATCCACCGCCCAGGAGCTGCGGGAACTACGCAGCGACTAGAGTACAGGTGAGGGGTTCACCTTCCTGGGCACCCCCTGTGTGTGTGAGACTTGTGTGCCTACCCACGGTGGGGCTGGGGCAGCTGCCAGGGTCCTGGTCCCAGAGGGAAGGGAAGACCCCTGCTGCAGGAGACCCAGGAGTGGTGGGGAAAATGAGTGGGGAGCAAAGGGGGTCCTCATTTGGTGGGAGGGGGCTGTGCCAAGCCAGAGGAGCCACCAGGCGGGATGGGGAGGGGTGGGGGCTGCTCTGCCTTCTGAGGGGAGCTCCTCGGCTGTCTTGGGGAATGTGAGAGGAAGGGTTTTTCTGTGTGTCAAGTTTCCCCTTGCTGCACCCCACCCACTAAGTCCCAAAGACAAACAGGAGGCTGTGCAGCCGGGCTGGAGCCCAGGCATTCTAGAGCAGGTTGGTATTGGTGGGTTTTTTTATGTGTTTTTTAAACCATCTGAAACGTAACACTGCCCAACACGGTTCCCCCCACCCCATGTTCCGTCGCTGCTCCCCGGGGAGTGCATTCATGTGTGCCCGGTGCTACCCTGCAAGCTTGGACCCCCCCACTGTGCCCAACACGGTGCAGTGGGGAGGGGGCTCAGGTCCCCGGGAGGCCCAGCCACCCCCACCCTCAGCTGTCCCTTATTTCTGCCAGGCCCTCCTTGCTCCCGTCCAAGGGCGGGTGGCTGTGGTGCGGAGACAGAGACTTTGCTGCCTAGGACCACGGCCCCTCCCACCAGGCCCTGTGTGTGGGGCCCTGGCCCAGTGCCCTTGGCAGAAGCCCACCCCCCAAGTAGGCAGGGGTCTTGGCACCAGCAGCTTCCCAGGCATGGCTGCCAGGAAATCCGGCCCCACGGGGGCTTCTGATCCTCTTGTCCCTCCTGTGTCATTTGGAAAGGGGCAGCCGGGCAGCAGGAGGAGCAAGGGGGGCCGAGCCCGGCAAGGTGACCCCTGGCCCCTCCCCCACGGAGCAGCCGGGAGCGAGCCCTGGGGCTGGGCAAGTGTGGTCATCTCAGAGGCACCTTTGTGTTTTCCCCAGGGGCCGAATAGTCACAGCTGAGCTTGTACGTGAGGAGGCGGATTCCAGCCCGGAGCCCCAGGGCCCGGCATCTCCCCCCGCTCAGCCCCCGGTCCAGCCAGTGCCCCCAGTGGAGACCCCGCAGGCCAGGGCCACCCGAGAGCCCAGCCCTGAGGCGAGCTGCTGTGGCCTGTGGCCCAGGCGTCCCCACTCCCAGAATTGAAGCCGGCAGCCAGCCCCAGTCCCAGCCCCCAAGAGGTAAGCGTGTCCCGTCTGGCAGGGCACAGGTGTCCACAGCAAACCAGGAGGCATGCAGGGGTCTTTGGCCCACACAATTTGGGCTCCCCCATGTAACAAGGGGCCAACCCATACAGAGACAGACTGGGGGCAAATTCAGTCCCGGGGTCGGCGTTGACGTCCTTAGCAGGGTGCTCCTGTGTCTCTTCCCCGGGGGCACGGTGGGCTCCACGTTGCCTCTGCGGTGTCCCAGGTCCTCGGAGGCGGGCTCCTGGGAGAGGAACAGGGCCAGGCTGTCAGGGCGCGGGCAGCCTGGTGTGGAGATGGACGCTGAGGGAGGAGGACAGCAGCACGGGGAGGGGCAGAGCCTCCCCCTCTGGGCTGGAGTCCGAGAGCCCAGGGGAGCTGGGCTCAGCTGTGGTGTGAGGTCAGGGGCCGCCCTTCCAGGCTGCAGGGCTGTGGGGCCCCAGGCCAGTGGTCTGGCCCCTCTACGTCTGCCCTTCAGTCAAAGTGGAAAGGGTGTGTTCTGGAAGCCGTGTTCTGGAAGCCTTGGGGTCTCCTGTGGGTCAGTGCGTGGGGTAGGGGCAGCTGGAAGGGCCTGGGCCACAGCTGCCATGGACCTGCGTGGCTGGGCAGGTGCACTGGACAGACACTGGGTTGGGGGACCGGAGGCTCTGGGTACTGGGCAGCAGGGTTCAGGGGTGTGGGCCTGAGTCCTGGGGCCTGACTGCCAGGGACAGGGACCCCACGCCAGGCCTCCTGCGGAGGAGCCTGTGGGGGGCAGGTGTCCCCATCCAGGCTAATGTGCCCACCCCACAGAAACCACACATGTTCTTCCCCAAGTGGCTTTAATTCACACGGTGAAACTGCAGCCCCGCGAAGCCCAGCCTGGGTCCTGCCCTCCCCTGGCGCCCCCACCCCAGCCCGTACCTACTTGGCTTTCTGTTTTATTGATCGGCCCTGGGGGGCTCGTGCTGCAGCGCCTTGGTGGTTCCGATCCAGGCCGTTGGTGCGGGGAAGTCCCAGGGGCACGTCTCTCCGGCGCCCCGAGCGGGGTGCATGAGAGGCGCGAGGGGGACCCTCGGAGGTCGGAGCAGGGTTTGCACAATGCTGAGCTGGGCCCCAGGGGGCGGGGGAGCGGCCAACTCCGAGGCCGTGCCGCTGGGGTCAGAAATGCGGGGACAAGAAGGCCCCAGCGCCGGGCCAGCAGGAGCTGGCTGCGGCTGGGGGCCGGGGGCGTGGGCCGGGCTCGGCGAGGGCGGTCGGGCTCCCAGGCACCTTCGTCCTGGCCGGGCTTGGGGGCTGCGTGGGGCTGGGGCAGGCCTCCCAAGTTGCCTTCCCTGGGAGCTGAAATTCCTGGAGCCCAGCCCCAGCTCCCCGGGAGACCCCGGCCCCGCCACATCCCGGGGCTTCGGGGAGAACCCTGACCGCCTCGGGGGGCCGGAAGTAGGGGGAAGGTCGGGCGGTGGGGGAGAGCCCAGCCAGCTCGTCCTTGGCTGGGGGCGCGGCCTGGCCGAGGGGCTTTTTGAGCCTTAGGATGACCTGGAACCGCCCCAGCCTCCCGCCAGCCCCTCCAGGCGCACTTGTGACTAAATAAGGCCAGGGCTCAACAGGCGGCACCGCGTGCGCGCCCCCCACCCGCCGGCCCGCCCTGGCAGGGCCCGGCAGTGCCCTGGAGGCTGGGCTGTGGGCAGGCCAAGGTGACCTCAGCCATCTTCCTACCTTGCTCCGTGCAGGCACAGGGCAGGGCCGGCAGGGGCTCCAGTGCAGAAAGCAGCGGCGGGTCCACAGACGGCTCCCAACCCGGGAAACCCACCCAAGGCCCTGAAGCGGGGGTCTCAGTCACGTGGGGCTTGGGAAGGTGGAATAGTGCCCGGGGCGGGGGGCCTCTGTCCAGCAGCCAGCTCAGGGACCCTGGGCTGGAGGGAAAGGGGCTGGTCGGGGGTCTGGGCCACAGGCAGGCGGGCGCTTCTTCGCTGCTCCCCACCCCAAATCTACAGGTCCCCCTTGGGGTCGGCCAGGGCCCAGGCTCCCTCCCCTGCTCCAGGCTCACCCCGGGCGGGCGGGAGGGCCAGAAAGCCAGGGAGTCAGGGGGAGCCGGCAGAGCTGGGGCAGGGGGAAGGGGGCGGCGGTGGGTGGGGGGAGCCGGGCCAGATGTTCTTGGAATGGGGCTCCGGGGTGATTGATGCCGACTGGAATTCGGAGGGGGAACATTCCCCTCGTGCCTTGTGCTCTGGGTGGAGAATGGGCTGCTTTTCATGCTGGTGTTGCGTGTGCATGCGTGTGCGTGTGTGTGTACGTGGGGGAGGGGTCTCCCTGTCTTGCCCAGCTCATGTGAAGGAGCTATCCCAGCCCTGCCAGGGTCCCCACACCTGTCCAGCAGCATTAACCCCTGCCTCCCCAGAGCCTCAGGCCCCAAGACAACCCCACACTGGAGTGACAGTGCTGACAAGTATTGCCACCTGTACCTGCCCCAGGACCCCCTCCCCCCCATCCGGCTGCCCCTTCCCGGCGCCCCGCACCCCGCAGGCCCCTGGGGCTGCCGCTTCACACCCAAAAATGCCTGCTGCTGAGCCCTTGGCCTTAGCTGCCAGCAGCCGCCGCCCACCCGGGGCGCACTGGCTAAGCGGCTTCTCCCTAATATCCGAAAACAGAAAACGAAAGGACCCCCGCCAGTCCAGCCGCCTGCAGTTCCCCTCGCCTCTCTCGCCCCCCACCCCCGTTTTCCTCTTTTTCTCCTCATCCGGCCCCTCTTCCACGTAACCAACAGAAAATTGGTTTCGTCGCTGTTTGGGGGCTGGCGAAGGCCAGCGCGGCGCGCGCGCGCAGCGCCCGGACGGGCTGGGGGCGGCCGCCGGGGGTGCCCCGGGCCCCCAGGCCGAGCCAGGGAGGAGCCTGCCCCCGGCGGCGGCCCGGCCGCGGCTTCGCCTAGGCTCGCAGCGCGGAAGCGCGTGGGGCGCAGTGGCGGCGGGGAGCCCGCGGGCGTCCTCGGCGGCGGCCGGGCGGGCGGCCGACAGCCCCTGAGCCCCTGGAGCGGCGTCCCGGCCGCTCCCGGGCGGCCCCCGCGCAGGCCGATTCGGCTCCGGCCGCCGCCGGGGAAGCGCTCTCGGTGGCGAGGAGGGCGAACGAAGGGAAAGCCGGTGGAGCCGCCCGCGCACTCTCGGGAGCCGCCGCCGCAGCCGCGCCGTAGCTCGCGTCCGCGGGGAGGGCGCCGCTGCTCTCGGGCGCGGTGGGTGCCGGCGGCCCGCACTTCCCCGGCCGCGGGCGCTTGGTTTCTCCAGGTAGCGCGGGGTCTTCACGGTCCCAAGTCGCTGGGCAGCCCCGGCTCCCTCCAGCTCCAAACACGTCCACGTTTCCGTGTCCGTAGGTTTTTTCCGGGGAAATGGTGAGCCTGTCTCCAGGTCGCCCACACACACTGAGTGTTTTTACAGGTCCCCCAAATTTGGGGGGCATTTATTTCTGCACACTTAAAACACACACACACCCGGCTCCCTCCCCCTGCCCCAGGAACCCCCCCCCCCTCCCGGATTTAAGCTGGTTTTCGCTTGGCCCCAGCTCCCACGGTGCAGCAGACTCCCAACCAGGCTAAGATTTAAACAGCAACCCTTAGCCGGCCAGTTCGGCTGACTCCTCAAATCTCGCTAAGGGTTTCTAGGCATTTGGGGATTGTCCCCCCAAATTCTGGAGAGTAACTCCAGGGTATCTTGGGCTCACCCAGGCCCATTCTGACCCCTCTGGGCCCTGCTCCCCAGGCGCACCACAGCTTGGGGCGCTGTGCACACATCTCCCTGTGCACACATCTCCCCGTGCCAGCCGGGTGCTGTGTCACACTCTGGGCTCCAGTTCGGAGAACAGGCTTCCCGGGACCCTGCTCCACCAGGCATCCGTGCAGTGTGTGCAGCCCCCTTTCTGAACGGTGAGCACACAGAGGACAATGTCCCCCACGGCCCCCAAGACTCACGGAGCGCTCCCCTGCCCTCCCCGCCGGGGGTCACCACAGTCATTCCCACCCAGGGTCTAGCAGCCTCTTTAAAATGCACCTTGTGTTCCCGGCGGCAGGAGCACCGGGCTGCTCCACTTTAAGCGCTGGTGACCCAGGGTTCCCGGGCTGTCCCCAGATCCCACACGGTCTCCACGTGCTCAGGGGCGCGTGGTGCACAAGTGGACAGAGCCTCCTTCTCGAATCAGGCTCAGGGGTCAGGGTCTGAGGCCCCGCAGCAGGACATGTTGAATCTATAAAAATGCCCCCAGCGCCACTGTCTCCCGGACCAGAACCTGGGCTTCCTAAAACTCCAAAGGGGATCCCACAGCCCAGACCCCGGGGGGGATCCCTCCTGTCTGTCCGTGCTGAGGGCTCGGGACCAGGTCACTGGCGTAGCCTTAGCGGCAGAGAGGTGCGGGGTCCCTGTCACTCACCCACGCCGTCACCCGGCTCCAGGAACGCTTCTCACAGGCACGCTGCACACAACTAACTCCGTGGACATTCAACTCCAGGCCCTAGGACCTAAAACTCTTCATCCCCCCCAGCAGTCGCAGCCTCCCCGGAAACTTAAAATTTTCCTGGGGACTCCCAGTCCCAGCCCTCAAAAAGAAATTGAGATTTTTTTTCTCACAAAACAATTGAGCTTTTATTGAGCACTGATTTATAAGTCTCCTGCCTGTATGACCCCCACCCAAATCCCCTGAAATTGGGGCAAGTTTGCACGGGCCCCAAAGCACACCAGAACGTCTTGCTGGGTCCCAGGCGCTAAAGACCTGGGCCCCACAAGCGCCCCAGCTGCTAACCAGTTTCCACAAAACGCAGGCACCAGCGATTTCGCACAGCCCCCAAACGTAGGGTGTGCTTCACCAGGGCCCCCAAGTGCAGAGGCCGCCCAGGAGAGCCAGATAGGACTTTTCCTTTCTCAAGAAAAATAAACTAACTGAAATCTTTCTGAGACGTGAAATGTTAAAGGACGCTGGTTTTCTGTCCTGGTTCCCAGCCTGTGTTCCCCAGAATTGAGACCCCGTGTCGTGCCCTTGTGACACACACAGCTCACACAGCTGGGCTTCCAAGCACCCATGCAAATCGTGACCCCCGCTTCCCCCAGGAAGGCGCTCGCGGTCCCCAAAGTGTGGCGTTGTTTGTTCTGCCCCAGGCTTTGCTTGCTCGGCAACGTGCGCCTAACTTCAGGTGGAGAATTTTCTTTTGGTTTAACCAAAAAGCCCACCCCCCCGCGTCGGCCTGGGGTTTCCTGGGTGCCCCCCAAGCCCAGCGGTCTTGCTGATCACGATGCCCTGGGGCAGGGGCCGCACTGCAGACTCGGATCCCTGTGTCCCCGGCGGAGGCAGCCTGGAAAGGCTGGCTTCCTCCCTCAACGTGGCCGCCCAGGAGGGTCGAATTTTGTAGCTGATCCCGGTTCCCACAGTAAGCCGAGTCCCTGCCGGGGCCCCCCTATTCGGGACACTCGCTCGCTGTCCCGCAAATCACGCAGGGTCGGGACCGCGACCCTGAAACGTGGGCATTGTTCCCGGCGCGTGGCGCGCACTGGCCGCGGGGCCGCTCCGCGTCTCCTTCGAAGCCCCCGGGGCGGCTGGGACTTGGGGGAGTTTTTTCCCTCGTGTTCCCCAAGCCCAGTCGGGGCGACAGCGAGCGCGGGGCCAGTGCGTACCCCGCGTGCGGTAAAACAACTGGGCCTTGCCCCCAACTCCCCCCAAATTTGGGCCCTGTCCCCGGGACTTCCAGCGGACTGGGCGTTGCCCGCGGACACTGGGGACTGCCCCCGGGGTCCTGCTCACCTTCAGCCGCGTCCACCGCCCGCCACACGGCGCTCACCCGTCCTCGGCCCCGGCTCCTCAGGCAGCCCGCAGCCCCTCGCACGGTGAGCTCCCCGCCGCCTCCGCGGCCCCGACCCGCGCCCGCCTCGGTCCCTACGCGGGCGGCCACTGCGGAGGCCCACGCGGGACGCGGGGATCGGCTGCGGGCCGGTCGCTCGGTGGCGACCGCACTCCCGCAGGCGGCCCGCCCCGAAACCCGCGCCACTTTCGTTGGCCCTTTAGCAAGGATTCCGGGAGCGGGGAAGGCAGCCCGGAGTCCCCGCCGCGGGGCCCGAGGCGCGCCGAGGAGAGGCGCTCCTCGCCCAGGAGGCACGGCGCCTGCAGCCTGGGGATGTGGAGAGGCGCGCGCCGAGCGCGGGCCCAGTGATTGATGGTGGAGCGAGGGCGCGAGCGGGGCGCGGGTTTCCGCCGGCGGCGGCCCCTTCCCTCGGCAGGGCGCGCGCCGCAGGGGCTGCAGGGGGCGGGAGAGGTCGCGGGGCTTGGTGAGTGCCTTTGACCCGAGGATCACGCGGCGCCGCCTTATGCCGTCCACACTCGCCAGGAGCCATGGTTCCCCCCAGACCCCCAAATTATCGTGGTGGCCCCGGGGCTGAGCCCACGGCGGCGCAAGTCCACGGCACCGAGAGCGCGGGGACCATTATCCGGCTGCTCTGGGAGGGTCCCCAGGGCGAGCCGCTCAGACGCACGCCGCAGAGCTCGGCCGTGCAGGTAGGACTCCTGCCACGTCTCTCGGGGGGGGGGCCCCCGGGGCTGGCCCGGATTTTCCGCTTGGCTCGGCGGCTTCCCCTGCGCCCCGCACCTGGCGGCCGCTGCCCGGGCTCTGAGCTCCCGCGCGGCACCTGGGGGCGCTCGGGATCCGGCTGCCGCTCTGGATGCTGCGCGGACCGCTCCGCCCGCCCGGGCAGGTGGTGGCCGCGCTCTCTGGCAGGCACCTCCCCGCCCCTGAAGTCCCCCGCGGGGACCCCCGGCCGGGCGCCGAGTCACCTGCGTCTGAGGGCCCCTAGGGCGCGCCCGCCGTTCGCGACCCCCGCCGCCGCCAAGGCCAGGGCGAGGGCCAGGGCCCGGGGTGCCAGCCAGCGCAAGGCACTGTCGCACCCCGGAAACCCGGCATGGGCCCCCCGAATTCTCTGAAAAGGGGTCTCGAGATTTCGCTCGCATTCGGCGCCTCCCCGCCCCCACCCCACCACCCAGGGCCTGGTCCCCGCATACCCCGCGGGCGTGCCCCCCTCCCCCACCGTCGCCCCCGGGGGCTCCGGGGGGCCCCCAGCCCGCGTTCCCCGCGTTGGCTCGAGTTGCGGGGGCGGTCCAGGGGCGGGGCGAGGGCCCCGCGGGCGCCCATTGGCGCGGGCGCGCGGCCAGCGGGGCCCGAGCGGGCGCCGAGCCGCGGGGTGGCGGGCTATAAGAGCCGGGCGTTGGCGCCCCCAGTTCGCCTGCTCTCCGGCGGAGCTGCGTGAGGCCAGGCCGGCCCCCGGCCCCCCCCTTCCGGCCGCCCCCGCCTCCTGGCCCGCGCTCGCCCGCGCTCGGCCCGCCAGCGCCTCCATCCGGGCTGGCGGCCCCGCGTCGACGCCGTCCGCCGCCTCGCTGCTGACTCCCGCCTCGGGCGCCGTCGGCGGGGCCGCGCTCCGCCGGGCCTGCGGACCTCCCAGCCGCCGCCGCGTCCATCTACCTCAACGCCCGTCCCGCTTCGCCGCAGGCGGCGGCCCCCCCCGCAGGCAGTCCGGCTCGCAGGCCGCCGGCGTTGTCATCTCCCCGCGCTGCCCCTCCCTGCCCTCCCCCGGCGTGCAGCCCGCGGGCCGCTCTCCGTCCACGCTGCGCCCCGAGCGGCCCCGGCGCCGCCCCCGCCGCCGCCCCCTGTGAGGCCCGGGCTCACGACGGCCGAGGGCTCCGTCGGCCCACACCGAGCTGGGTGCCCGCGCGCCCCGGGAACCTTCTCTACTCCGCCCCCCCGTCGCACCGCCCCCGGTCCCCCGACGTGGCGCCCTTTCCTCTGCTTCTCTGTGCACCCCTTCCCTCCTCTGCCTCTCGCCCCGGGCCCCCCCGACTTCACCCGCTGCCTCTCCTCTGCTCCCTCCCGCCCCCACCCCGCACCCCAGCCTCGACGCCCGCCCCCCTCCCCAGCCCGCCCCCCCACCGGCGCCTGCCCACGTGGGAGGCCTTTCTGTTCTGTTTCTCTCGCCGCTGTCCTCGTCCCGCTGTCCGCCTGCCCGCCTCTCGCTGTCCCGTCTCCCTCTCTGCCCTCTCTTCGGCCCCCCCCCGCTCTCGTTCACCCTGTCTCTCTCTCTCTGTCTCTGCCCCCCACTGTCCTGAGTACAACAGCTGACCTCAGTTCCCGACGCCCTTTCCCCCCCGAAAAGTGCGACATCTGGCCCGCCCCAGCCCGAAGACGGCCCGTCCTCCCCCGACGACAGCGCAGTCCCGCCCCCCGCGGAGCCATCCCCCCGCCGGGCCCCGCCGCGCATTCGGCCCCGGCGGCGCGGCCCGAGCGGCGCTGGCAGAGGAGTGCCCGGCAGGAGGGCCCACGCCCGCTGCTCGGTCTGCCACACGCAGCAGGAAGGTGGGCAGCAGCGTCCTCGGCTTCCAGGTAAGCGGGCCGCCTCGCCTGCCCGGCGCGAGCCCGGGGAGCGCGCACGGGCGACTTCCTGGTCGGCGAGCGCGCGCGCCCGTGGCTCTGTGTGTGTGTGCGCGCGCGCGCGGGATGTGGCTGCAAAGGCGCGAGCCGGGCCGGGCGCGCCCAGTCCCCCCACCCCCACCCCGGGGTGCTGCGTGATGAGGAGGGGGCGCGGAGTCGCGAAGCCCGCCCACCCTGGTATGCGGACGCGGTGCCAGCGAGACCCGGAGAGGGCGGCTGGGTGGGCGGGGCCGTGATGGAGTCCCCGCCCCCGGCGCACACCCCCATGCTCAGTCCCCAACATTCCAGCCTGGAATCTTGGGGAGAGGGGCCGGTCCGAGGTTCAGAAGCGCGCAGAGGGGTGGCCGCGGCCCCTGCCCTCCCATGGAAGTTTCCACACAAGGAGGTGGAAAGACGCCCTCCCCCCGCATTGCCGTGTGCAGAGATGGGCTGGGGGGGCGCAGGAGGGGCGCCCCCCACCCCCGCAGACTGTACTTCCCCCGAGGGATGGTCTGGGCTGGCGGTCGGGGCACGCGCGAAAAGAAATTGGCTGCGGGGAGGGGCGGGAGGGGGCGGGAGCAAAGGGGGCCGGGGGAGTGGTCAGCGGCGAGAGGGGTGGGGGGTAGGGTGGAGCCCGGGCTGGGAGGAGCCGACTCAGACATAAAAGCCGAGGCGCTGACCCGCTTGCAAGCTGGACACTGGCTTCTCCCGGGAGAGAGACTTCCAGCCTCCTCCTCTGCTCCTTCTCCGGCCAGCTAGCCTCCTGTCCAGCTGCAGGTAACCCGGGCTGCCTACCAAGCCAGGACCCCTGCTGCCACCCGGCCCGGCCTGCCGCCTGCCCCTGCCGAAGGCCGCGGGCTTGGGCCTCCAGCCCCGGCAGGCCTCTCTCTGCGCCTCGTCCTCTGCCCTCCCACCTGGTCCCCTGCCTCTCTCACCTGCTGGCCCTCTGCCTCCCTCCTCCTCCAGCCTCCGGGGGCTTTGTTGGGGTGGGGGTGGGGGCCTTACCTGTTCCGCAGCTCCGTGCCTCCTGTCCAGTCCCCTGCGGCTGCCTGCTGGTGGCCTGGGCGCCGCCTCCGGCCGCAGAGCGCTTTGGCTCGTGGAAGGGACGGCGGGGGCAGTGGGACGGAGCTGCCCCCGGGACTGGCGGCAGCGTGGCCGGGGCGGTGGGGCGGTGGCCGGGGAGGAGAGGCATTGAGGGGTGCCTTCGCTGCCTGCTGCCCTGCAGAGAGCTTGTTGCCACCGTGTTTCTCTCGTGCCCTGTCACATGATTGATGGCATCGCCTGCCTCCTGGGCTGGCTGCACCTTGGGCCGCTGGCTGTGCTGTCCCCAGCCTCCAGTCCCCACGGTTAACCCTTGGCATAGCAGGCGCTGCAGCCATGCGGTGTCTGGAGGGGGTGTGTCCTGGGGTCCAGTGCTCCCTCGGCCGGCCCGGCGGTGCCGGGGCGGGCAGGTGGTCGGTGGTCATGGAGGCACTCTGAGGGTCCCTGGCTCGGGCGGGTGTGTTTGAGGTCCGCTTCTGGTTTTTGGTGTGTGTTGGGGGTGCCTGGGGCCGTGGCGTGGGGCTGCCGTGTTTGCCACTGGGGACCTCCACCAGAGCTTTGGGCTCAGTAAAGAAGGAAAAAACACGGTGGGGGCGGGGGGAGGCAGGAGGGAGGAGGTATTGGCCCAGCAGGACCTGCCGGTGGCTGTGTGTGTTGGTGGTCCTCCTGGAGCCCCCTGCTCAGCTGGGGGAGGGTAAGGGCACTCACTGGTCCTTAAGGATGCTGGTGCTCCATGGTGGGGTGGGGCGCTCTGCCATCCTGGCCAGTGCCTGCAAGTGGCAGCACCCCACCCCCATGATGTCACAGGACAGGCCAGGTCCAGCACTGGCCCCTATGGCGTGGGTGTGCCCCCCCCCCCACCTAAAGGCAGTGGTCCTCTGGCTCGCTCTGCAGGTGCCGCCTCGCCCTCCAGGCGGCGGCGGCTGGCGGCTCACCCGGCTGCTTCCACCTCCATCCAGCAGGTACCAATGGGGCTCCCCATGGGGAAGTCGATGCTGGTGCTCCTCACTTTCTGGGCCTTCGCCTTGTGCTGCATTGCTGCTTACCGCCCCAGTGAGACCCTGTGCGGCGGGGAGCTGGTGGACACCCTCCAGTTTGTGTGTGGGGACCGCGGCTTCTACTTCAGTAAGTAGCTGGCGGGGGGGCTCCCAGCGGGTGGGGCTCTGAGGCTGGGCCCTGGGCTTGCGGAACACCTGCTGTGGGCTCTCACCCCCTCAGCCTCCCAGTGGTCCCCCTCCCCTGGGGGGAGGGTGCCGCCAGACGCAGGGGTGGGGGTGACAAGGCGCATGCCCTGGGTGGGGGATCCGATCGTGTGTTTTGGTGGGCAGTGGCGGGGCTGATTTGACTGTCCTTCTCGCTTCCCTCTTGACCTCGGGCCTGGGGACCAGCCCGGGGTGGGGGCGGTGGGGCCGGCGCCGCCCCCGGCTCCTCCTCTGCAGCTTCTGCCTGTCAGGGGCTGTGACCGCATTCCAGGGCCTCTCTCTGAAACCTGCTCCTGCCGCTGGACGCTCTCCCGCCTGTCCTGCTTCTCTGCCCGCCTCCCTCCCGCCTGCCTCCTCTGGGGACCAGACGTGGCTCCGCAGGCCCCTAGACCAGGGAGCAGCTGCCCTGCGCGGGCCTCCCCACGGCCGGCCGGGACCCCGTGGCGGGGCGCCCTCTCCCGCCCCCCCACGCCTGCCCCTGGCGAAGCCACCTCTACTGTCCTCGAGCGGAGCCTGGGACCCGAGCGAGCGTGCCGTGCCGTGGGGGAGAGGGGGAAGACGGGAGAAGAGAAGAGAGCGGCTTCATGGTCTCCTCACTCCTCCCCTCCCGTCTTGTCTTCTCCTGCCCTGTCCTCTCTCTCCTCCCCGCTGCAGGACGCGTGGGGCCCTCGGGGCTCCCAGGTTGTGCTGGGTCAGAGTGCCGAGTCCACCCCACTGTCCCGGTGCTGGGCCCATCTCAGCCCCCCCCCCCCACCCCGCCCCACGCTTTCTTCCCACCACCTGCTGTGGCGCCCCAGGCCCAGCGCCTGCTTTCAGGCTGGGGGCCAGGAGGCACCAGACAGCGGGGCCGGTCCCTCTCCCCCTCCTCTGTCCATCTCCTTTCTGGAGTTCTCGCTTCTCCCTGGCCTCTGCAGGGTGACCTGGCCGGGCCTTCCCGGGTGGGGGCGGGGCGGGCGGGGCGGGGCGGCGCCGGGGCTGAAGCGCTGTCCCCGCCCTGTGGGAATTCCAGGCAGGCCGTCGAGCCGTGTGACCCGCCGCAGCCGTGGCATTGTGGAGGAATGCTGCTTCCGCAGCTGTGACCTGGCCCTCCTCGAGACCTACTGTGCCACCCCCGCCAAGTCCGCGAGGGACGTGTCCAACTCTCTGACGACCGTGCTTCCGGTGAGGCCGGGGACAGCGCGGGCGGGAGGGGCGCGGCCGGGGCTCCTGTGACCACGCCTCCCCCTGCAGGACAGCCTCCCCGATAACTCCGTGGGCAAGTTACTTCAGCTTGACACCGGGAAGCGGTCGGCTCAGCGCCTGCGCAGAGGTTTGCCTGCCCTCCTGCCTGCCCACCGCGGTCGCCTGCTGGCCAAGGAGCTCGAAGCCTTCAAGGAAGCCAAGCGCCACCAGCCCCAGTTCCTGCAGCCAGAAGGCGATGCTGCCCACGGGGCCGCCTCTCCCGAGGCCTCCAGCAATCAGAAGTGAGCCAAATTGTGCTGATTCTGCAGCCGGTCCCATCACCTGTGGCCTCCTCCTGGCCCGCGGACGCCGCCATCCGTCCCTGCCGACTTCTCTCTGACCTGCTCTCGCCTCGGGTTCCTCCCCCTGGGCCCCATGCCCCGCCTCCCCCGTCAGGCTACTCCCTGTGCGCCCCCACCATCGGGCCTCGCCGCCAGCACGCCTTCCACACGCGTGCACCCCCAAATTACTGGCATGAATCAGAAAGGGCAAAAACAATCAGCCCCTAAAATACTCGCATCCACGCAACAGTCCCCTCAAAACTGATTGGCTTCTTGGAAAACACCCCGAAGAGCTAAGTGACTTTTTCCTTAAATTGAAAAAAAAGACAAAAAAAAAAATCAATTGGCTGAGTGAACACTAAAAGTAAATTGGCATAAAAGCAATTGGCAAAATAACAATTCGGCACGCCCCCCCCCCAAATTTCTCTTTCCCTCTGGGTCTTGAGTCAGATTGGCCTGGACTTGGGCCCCTGAACCCAGAAGAGAAAACGGGGGGACCCAGAAGCCCAGGGCGGGCACGGCCCCGCCGCACTGTCTCCCTCCTCGCGCCGCCCGCGCCCGCTGGCCGTCCCATCCTTGGCAGGTGCCCCAGCTCGTCCTCTGCCCAGTTTGCCACCTTGAGAAATCTCCACGGAGCTGGAGCCGCAGGGACCCAGTGAGACCCACGGAGGGGGACACAGCACGCAAACCGGCGTCCATGCAAACCATCGGCTCAGACGCCCGCGCCCAGGCTCTCAGACCCGCATCTCCACACAGGTACCCGTGCACACATCTCACACACACACACCTCACACTCACTCACACTCACACACACCCCACGCGATTCCAACGAGCAGCCGTAGATCAGGCCTGGTGCGTCCGTCTGGTGCTCGGAGCCGTTTCGTGGTCTGAGGTCCCCCCCCCGGTCCCCACTCTGCTGTCCGCTGGGCCTGTTCTTGCCCTGCCTTCCCCCGACCACGTCCTCTCCACCTCTTGGAGGAGGGACTGTGCCCGGGGCCAGGGCTGTGGGGTGAACCATCTACCTGGGACACACCTGCAGGGGGCGTGTCCCAGGCTCGGGCTGCCCAGTCACCTGCAGAGCCCACCCCAGCCCCACAGCCCCCCAGCGAGGGCCTAGCCGGCCAGCCGGGGCAAGGAACGAGTTGGAAGGCGAGTACCACCTGCCTGCCGAGTAGCCTGACCTCGAGGTGTGCTCCTGTGAGGAAGATCTCGGGGGCCATCCCCCGCCCCGGGCACACCGCGAGACCTTCCTCCTAGTCTCCCGGGGGGGGACCCTCAGAATTGGGGGCCTCCGCCGGGCGACTGGGAGGACGGTGGGGAGTGTGGGAAGTCTGGAGGATTGGAGGGGTGGGTGGGGGGCAGTGGGGGCTGGGTGGGGGAGCTTGGGTCGAGAGTGGCCCCGGGGAGTTTTCGGTCGGACCAGTCGAGAGGGCAGAAGCCTGCAGAATCACAGAGAAATCAGGGACCCAAATTCTACGCCAATTGCTCTATTTCCCCCCTTTTTTTTGCTTGGGGCAGTGTTTTCCTTTTTTTTTTTTTTTTTTTTTTTGATTCCTCCTTCGCTTTCTCGCGCTCGAACATCAAATTAAGCCCTCCCCCGTAACAGGGGAGCAGTGACAACAGCAAGAGGAACACACAGAAAAGCATCGGCCGCACCACCGCGTCCTGCTCCCCGCCATTTATCGTCCCCAATTAGACTTTGTATTTGACCTGTCCCTGTCGCTTTGGGTTGGGTTGAGAGTGGAGCCCCTGGGGGGTGCTGGCCGTGGCACCCCCCAGAGAAGTTAGGGGAAGGAGATGGCCGCTGCCCGGCCTGGGCTCCGGGGATTGTGGCTGGTCCCCGGGGTTCCCGAGGGGCTGGGGAGGGAGTGTGGCGGGGTCCCCCAGGGGGCTAGGAGGGTGCTCGGAGGTCACCATGATGGGGCCCCCGCTGGCGAGGCCGGCGGGGGGGAAGGGGAAGGAGTGTCGGCTGCAGGGCTCCATCCGGCGGGAGCAGGTGGCCGCCTTCCGAGCACCTGGGGGGCCCTCTCCCTCTCCCTCGGTGACAGCTTACCCACCCCTCGGCGCCCTGTCTCGTCCCCAGGGTGCCCACAGCTCTGCAAGGCATCCTGGGGCTCGGGCGGGGTGAGGTCGGGAGTAGGGGTGGTCAGGAGGGCGGGGCCCGCAGAGCAGGAGAGCTGCCCAGTCCATCCACCGACGCGGCTCGCTCGGGCCTCGGGGCCCGCGGGTCTGGCAATGCCGTCCAGCCACTGTCATGGCGCCTAGGCCTGCGGCAGGGACTCTGGCGGCTGGAGGTTTACCTCACCCCCACCTGTTTGCCTCCAGTGCGGCCCCCCTGCAGGGCAGTCCGACTAGCAGTCTAGAGACCCGCGACTTCGGGGTCCCAGCGAGAGGCCTGGCTCGACCCTGGGGGCGGTCGGAGCCGGCCACGCAGCACAGAGGGAGTTCTGAGTGAGTGTCCAGAGAGCGGGCCATTCGGAACATTGGCCTTCAGCCCAAAGAGCAAAATGGTCGTGATCGGAGAACCCGCATTGGCCCGAGATCCAAAAGACTTCGAGGCACCCCAAATTGACTGCCCGCTCGGCCGGACCCCCACCCCAGTGCTACCTTTTGCCTCGATGGGGTGGGGTGCCCCGGGGGGCTCTCGCCAAGCTTCCTCTGTGTCCCCAAGTTTGCAGCTCTCCCCTGGGTCGCCTGCCACCTGACCCGGGCCACACGCCTGACCTCCCGTGCCTAGTCACGGCCCTCCATCTTGTCTCTTCCCTGCGTTCCCCCCCCCAACAGTGTCTTCAGCGGACCCCCCTCTGGGGTCCTTCCCTTCGCCATCGCCTGAAGACCCCCCACGCGCCCAACACCCCGTGTCACCTGAGCCGCGTCTGTCCACCTCGCGGCCTGTGTTGGCCTCAGCCCGACCCCTTTAACGCTGATATTTCTGGCAAAATCCAGTGCTTGGGTTTTGTCTTTAACCGATGACGCTCGCAATCCTAATAAAGCATTTAAAAAGTATTTTCTGAGTCCTCCGCTTTTTCACTTGGGTGCTGGGTTGAGGGGTAGGGGCGTGGGGTGGGGTGGGGGGTGGTATGGTCTTAGAGCCGGGGGATCTGGGGCGGTTTTGGGCAGCAGGTCCTCCAAGATGGGGTGCAGTGGGCCCTGGGGGTGCTTTCCAAAGAAACATCTAAGCCCATGGAATATCCCTCGAAGCTTCTGGACCCCTGGCTGGGTTTGGGGTCTCAGGGCTCCCCATGCCTGGGCCAGTGCTCTGCACACAGACCCCACCCCTACCCATGGGAAAGCCTGGCACTCCCTTCCCTCAGGCTCAGCTCTGCACCCTCCTGCTAGCAGCTTTGCCTTCTGACCTTGGGGGTCCCTGAACTGGGCTGGAGGGTGAGGCTGGCCCCTTCCCCCATCCTCCACCCCAGGTCCCTTGAGCAGCCCCACCATCCCGGCAGGTTTGGGTCTGCTCCCCACATTGTGGGAGAAGGGCTCGGGGTGGGGCCCGGGGAGGCAGGAGCGCCATGGACCGAACTTGGGGGCCACGTAGCACTTGGAAGAAGGCCAGCCCGGCCAGGCGGGCGTCTGCCAGCTCCTGGACCCCTCACTCGCTGGCTCACTGCGCCTGCAGTTTCTCCTGTGCTGGGCACTGGCCTGGGGGTCCGGGCCAGGCCCCACCCTCTGGCATCTCTGTCACATCGGTAGGGCAGCCCCAAGCCTGGGGAAGGACGAGGGGGCAGCTGGGGGTCTGCCTGAAGGAGGCGGGAGGGCTGGGGGTGGGAAAGAACAAATCGGATGTGGGGGTCACTGCGTCCTTTGTGGGGCAGCCCCTGACTGGATGGAGCTAAGGACAGCATGGTGCTGGGTCTACACGGGGAGTCACGGTGTGCAGAGGGAGTGGTACCCACACGGCCCCTCGGAGCTGCTTCCGGGGTCCAGGTCCCTGCAGCCCAAGCCCTGTGGAGCCAAGGTCAGGGGCTCCCCTCTTGCCCACAGCCGGGGCAGGGGCCTTCCTCCTGCTGCCCCAGGTGGCCCCCACACCCCAGGCTCCTGCCTTGCCGCCCTCACCCCTGCTGGCGCCAGCTTCCAAGACCCCGCACCTCCCCCTGCCCTGGGCACAGCCAGCCCCTCCCTCCTCTCCTGGGGCAGCCCTGTCTCATCACTCAGCTCAGCGCTGCCCCTGCTCCTGCCCTGCTCTGCTCGGACAGCCTCGGCGATGTTCCAGAACGTCTGCCTCAGGCCCTCTGGTCTTCCCTGTCGATGCAAGGTAAGTTCTCAGTGGGTCCAGCAGCTCCACAACCCTGCATGCGCCACCCATCCACCCACACAGCCACACACATACACATCCACCCACACAGCCAGCCACAGAGCCACACACACACACACATCCACCCACACAGCCAGCCACAGAGCCACACACACACAGCCACAGAGCCAGCCACAGAGCCACACACACACATCCACCCACACAGCCAGCCACAGAGCCACACACACACATCCACCCACACAGCCAGCCACAGAGCCACACACACACAGCCACACACACACAGCCACACACACACAGCCATCCATACACACATCCACCCATACACACAGCCACCCATACACACAGCCATCCATACACACATCCACCCATACACACAGCCACCCATACACACAGCCATCCATACACACACAGCCACCCGCACAGCCATCCACCCATACACACATCCACCCACACACACAGCCACACACACACAGCCATCCACCCATACACACATCCACCCACACACACAGCCATCCATACACACATCCACCCATACACACAGCCATCCATACACACACAGCCACCCGCACAGCCATCCACCCATACACACATCCACCCACACACACAGCCACACACACACAGCCATCCACCCATACACACATCCACCCACACACACAGCCATCCATACACACATCCACCCATACACACAGCCACCCATACACACAGCCATCCATACACACATCCACCCACACAGCCACACACATACACATCCACCCACACAGGCACACATCCACCCACACAGCCACACACACAGCCATCCACCCATACACACATCCACCTGTACACACAGCCACACACATCCACATCCACCCACATAGACACACATGCACACATCCGCCCACACAGCCATCCACCTGTACACACAGCCATCCACACACACACAGCCACCCGCACAGCCATCCACCCATACATACATCCACCCATACACACAGCCATCCATACACACAGCCATCCATACACACATCCACCCATACACACAGCCACACACACACAGCCACCCGCACAGCCACACACACACACACACACACATCCAACCACACAGCCATCCACCCATACACACAGCCATCCATACACACAACCATACACACACATCCACCCACACAGCCATCCACCCGTACACACATCCACCCACACAGCCATACACATCCACCCACATAGCCACACATGCACACATCCACCTGTACACACAGCCATCCACCCGTACACACATCCACCCACACAGCCAGCCATCCACCCACCCACACAGCCATCCATACACACACATCCACCCATATACACACATCCACCCACACAGCCACACACACACACAGCCACCCACCCACACAGCCATCCATACACACACATCCACCCCTCCACACACATCCACCCACACAGCCACACACACAGCCATCCACCCACCCACACACATCCACCCACACAGCCAGCCATACACACAGCCATCCATACACACAGCCACCCATACACACAGCCACACACACATCCACCCACCCACCCACACACACACACACACCCACACACATCCACCCACCCACACACATCCACCCACCCACACACACAGCCATCCATACACACATCCACCCCTCCACACACATCCACCCACACAGCCAGCCATACACACAGCCACACACACAGCCATCCACCCACCCACACACATCCACCCACACAGCCAGCCATACACACAGCCACACACACAGCCATCCACCCACACAGCCATCCACACACACATCCACCCACCCACACACACACACACACACCCACTCACACACATCCACCCACACAGCCAGCCATACACACAGCTACACACACACACAGCCACCCACCCACACAGCCATCCACACACACAGCCGCACATCCACGCACACATCCATGCCTCTGTCCTTCCATCCACCCACCCATTGGAAAGCCCGCTTACTCAGCCGCCCAGCCGTTCACTCCTCCAGCCGCCCACTCCTGCACAGGCAGAGCAGCGGGCTCAGAACCCTGGCATGAAGAGAGTGGGCAGGAGCCCATGGGTGCTGGGTGCTCCCTGGAGCAGGATGGGCCTCACGCGGGAGCAGAGAGCCAGGGCTGGAGCAGGGTGTGGGGTTTGCAGGGGAGAGGCGCAGCGGGCCCTGGCCCTGGCCCCGGAGTGTGTGCGCCACAGCAGGGAGTCGGCGTGAGCATGAGGATGGGGCCGTGTCACGGGCCACACAGGACACTGCCACTCGTGGCATGGCCGCGGGCTGGCCAGCAGCTTTCGGGAAGGCTTGTCCACCTCCTGGCCTGCTGGGCCTGTGACTGTGGCCTTCTTGAAACAGAGAGGGCTGAGGAGAGGGCCTTCCCCAGAGCCTGGAGGGGGGACGGCCCTGCTGACCCCGCAGCCCGCACAGCCGTGGGGGCTGCATCTGTGCGTCCTGAGCTCCCCCATCTGTGGCATTTAGAAGCTGTTTGCGTTAGGTGCACCTGCTTTGTCTGAGGACGCCGCGGTCACGCCATCACCACGCCCCAGCCCTCTGGGTCCTGCCGTTTGCTGCCCGCCTGGTCTCGCTGGTCTGCGTCTACCCGACCACCCGGTGGTACCCAGAGGCTCTCTCGAAAGGCCCCATGAGAACCTCCGCCTTTGCCTGGAACCTGCCGCAGCCGGAGAACAGGCCAGCGGCCCAGCCCACGGCTGCCACCGCCCACGTCCGCCCCAGCTACATGGCCCTCGGGTCAGGGGGTCCTGGGCCTCAGCATGACTGCCCCTGCGGATGTTGGCCTGGGGGCCTCACTTGATTGCTCTGGGCCCCGTGAGGCCCGCCCTCCAACCCTCCATGTGTGGCCAGCCGCGTGCCTGCAGCCCTCAGCTGCTCCGCGAGTGAAGATGACGGCCTTCAGACACACCTGCCGCGGCCTGGGACGCCCACAGGCCCCTCGATCTGGGGAGCCTCCTGTCCACCCCTCCCGCTCCAGGGTCCTCTGCCCTCCCACTCACCCCACTTGGAGATGGACTCCACCAGCCCCCAGCTGCTGGCCCTGCTGGCTGTGGAACCAGAGCCTGCACACCCCACGCTGAACCTCTGTGGCCGCCCTGGGCCCTGAGCCTCCCCAGAGAGGCTGGTAGCCACCTGCATAGATGCTCGCCGCCAGCTTCCCCCACTACCCCGCTCCAGGGCCTCCAGGGACCCCATCACCCCGGGAGTGCCCCCATCAAGGGCAAAACCTGCCTTTCTGGGGCCCTCGTCGCCCTGGAGGTCTCGCGTGGCCCTGGTCACCAGGCCTCACCTGGGGGAACCTGCGTCCACCTGCCCGGCTGACCCTGGCCCCAAGGACTCCGGCCCCTCCCATCACCTTGCTGTGCACCTGTACAGGTGTGAGGGGGTGCGGCGCGGCCTGAGTGGGGAGCCACAGGCTGCCAGCCCCCCCAAGCCTGGCCTCCACCTGCTGTGCCGGGCCCTGGCCCTGCCCAGCCCCCTCCTGGCCCAGGAGGGCGGCGGGCTCCGGCCTCATTAGTGTAGCCTGCAGCCTCTCTCCCTCTCCCAGCCCCAGCCAGCCCAGGCCTCAGCCGGCCAGAAACCAAAGAGAAAATGCCTGTTTATGCCAGTTATGCCGAAAGCAAAACAGTTTGTGGTTTGTGACCCAAATTTTTTGCCTTTTTTTTTTTTTCAGAACATAACAAAGCCCAAGACAGCTCCGTGCCCACCCCCAGCCCGCCCCACAGGCGCACAGCACAGATCTGTTTACACTGCTCCCGCATTCCCGCGGCCCTGTCCTGGGCGCTGAGTGTCTGGGTGCAAGGAGGGGACAGCAGGGGGGGAGAGGGGATGCACCGGGGGCTGGGAGGACCGGAGGGAGCCGCACTGCCCTGGACAGGGGAGAGGGGAGGGGAGCGGCGGGCCCCCCCGCCACCCCGGCTGCTGCCCTCCCAGGAAGGCCCCTCCCCGTCTGCCCCTCTTCACAGACAGGTGCCTGGACCAGCGCGGCCCCCTGCCTTCCCCCGCGCTGTGTCCCCCTCCACCTCCCTCCCCAGCCACCTGAAGGCCCTGCCCCTTGGCCAGCTGGGCTGAGGGGCACCCAGTGGCCGCACCCTCGGCCTTCGGTTAGCTGGGCAGCCTCCGTGCGGCTGCTGCCAGTGCCGGCGCAGGCGCAGAGCTGCACGACCCCGGCCTCACCGGGGAAGCACTGGGTGGCCGGTGGTGGCTCCCAGGCACCTGGTGGATGCCGGTGCTGGAGGGCGGCAGGACCCCCAGATGCCCCATCTGGGTGGTAGGACGGCCTCTCTCCTGTCTCTAGACATCCCCCGTAGGAGGCTGGGAGTGGCGCGGGGGCAGGGGTCGCCGCAGGGGCCTCGTCCCCACGGCTCCTCCGAGGCTGCTTCCCCCAGTCTCTCCCTACATCCTTCCCTCGCTCCCTTGCCTGTGTCGCACTGGGCGCCGGGAGCCAGGCTGCGGCCAAGCGGCTAGACCCACAGATGCCCATGGGAGACCTGGGGCCTGAGAAGGACCCAGAGATGGGGCTCCTGCCTCTTGCTGCAGCTGCAGGGGCCCGAGGAGCCTCCCGGACGAGCAGAGCGGAAGTGCGCTCCGGGCCGGGGGCACTGCACGGCCAAAGGTGCCCACGTGGCATGGAGAGAAGAGGAGGTGTGGGAAGGGTCTGGTGCTGAGCCAAGCAGTTGAACTTGTCCTTGAGAGCTCTGGGCAGCACAGACGCCATTCTAGAGAGGTGGTCTCAGCTTGGGGCATGGGCCGAGAGGCACTGGTGGCTGGCTGGGGGTGGGAGGTGCTGGTGGACAGAGCAGGAGGGGCGGGAGCAGGGGAGGAGCCTGCGTGCATGGGGTGGTGTCCGCGGGGGGTGGGGTGGGGTGGGTGTGGACGGGCGGGGACCTTGCCCCGCCCCCCGAGAGCTGTGGGCTCTGTCCACCTGTGGGCTGACAGGCTCGCTGAGCCTGGCCGAGAGCATCACTTGGGTAAGGTCTGGCCTGCACCTCGGCCTCGCCTCCCTCGATCAGGAACAGATGTGCCTCCGAGCAGGAAGTCTAGCTGTTTGGTTGCCAGCCACTCACAGCCAGTTTCTGATAAGACCCACTGGTTCTCTGTGGAGCAGGGGAGGGGGAGGGCGAGCACAGGCAGGACCCACCCTCTTCCCTCCCAAGCCCCCACCCCTCCTCCGTCCGAGGTGGAGGGGGTGGGCCAGGGGCCGGGGTCCTCCCAGCCAGGTGCCCGGCACATCTCTCAAGGCCTCAAGGGGGTGTGGGGGGATCACAGAAGGTGGGGGGCTGAGCCCCCAAGCCTCTGGCCTTGGCCACAGGTAGGGGGAAGGAGAGCCGAGCCGGGGCCCAGGGCCAGGCTGAAGCAGCAGCTGCCCTCCCTGCTCTCGGTGGGGTCCTGCTCAGCGTAGTCTGCGTGTGGAACAGGAGCTCGCCGTCCCCGGCGGGTGCCCACAAAGACGGCTACGCCGGCCGCAATGAAGCAGGAGGTGACCGGTGACGCTGGCCCTGCCTGGGTGGGCGCCGCTGGGGGCCAGCGCTGCCTGCAGTGGGGAGGCACTTTCTGATTGGTGCCCTGGGCTCTGCCATGCTGCGCCCCGTGCGCCCAGATCCCAGGGCAGCGTCTCGTCCTCTGCAGGTCTGGCGGTGGCTTTGAGCTGCTGAGGCCACTTCGACCCTCAATATTGTCTCCCTGTGCTTGGCTTCTGCACTTCCCAGCTTAGAGCCCAGCACCTAGACCAGCACCTGGCGGGGGGGGGACTCAATGCAGAAAGCAAGGGTGGGGGGTGGATGGAGGGATGGAGGGATGGAGGGAGGGGTGGGTGGGGGGGATTCATGGATGGATGGATAAGTGGAGAAGTGCGTGGGTGGGTAAGTGGGAGATTGTGAGTGGGTGGGTAAGTGGGTGAGTGGCGAGTGGGCAGCACACCAGGGCGTGTGAGTGGATGTGACTGGAGAAGACTCCTGCAAGGCGCCCAGTGCTCAGTGAGTGTGTGGGGTGGACGGGTGGACACTGAGTGAGTGCACAGGTCAGTGCCTCTGTGTGTGGAGCCTTGCTGTCCGTCAGCAGGTGCCCACCTGGATTCTCTCTCTCTCTGTTTTTTTAAAGATTTATTTATTTTATTTGAAAGAGTTACACAGAAAGAGAAGGAAAGACAGAGAGAGAGAGAGGTCTTCCATCCGCTGGTTCACTCCCCAGATGGCCGCAACAGCCGGAGCTGCACGGATGCGAAGCCAGGAGCCAGGAGCTTCTTCCTGGTCTCCCTTGCAGGTGCAGGGGCCCAAGGACTCAGGTCATCATCTACTGCTTTCCCAGGCCACAGCAGAGAGCTGGATCGGAAGAGGAGCAGCTGGGACTTGAACCAATGCCCGTGTGGGATGCTGGCACTGCAGTTGGTGGCTTTACCCACTGTGCCACAGTGCCGGCCCCCACCAGGATTCTCATCTGGGGGTGCTGGTTGGGGATGAGAGCAGCGACCCAGACACTTCCACTCATAGAAATGTTGGGTGCTGGCTCCCTTGGACCGTAGAAGATTGAAAGTCACAGGACAGGGGCCGGCGGAGGACAAGACGCCACCCTGCGATCTGGGCGCACAGAGTGCAGCGTGGCAGAGCCCAGGGCGCCCATCAGAAACTGCCTCCCCACTGCAGGCAGCGCTGGCCCCCGCGGTGCCCACCGGCCCAGGCGAGTGCTGGGAGGACGTGGTGCCATCAGAACAGCGGCTGGGGACGCAGCAGAGGGCGGCCCGAGTGCTTGGGCCCCTGCACCTGCAGGCGGGACCCATGGAAAGCCCCTGCTCCTGGCTTCGGACGGCACAGCTCAGGCCATCGCGGCCGTCTGGGGAGTGAGCCAGCAGATGCAAGACCTCTCTGTCTCTCTCTCTACCTCTGCCTCTCAAAGAAATAAATAAAATTAAAAAAAAAATAGAAAGATCAAAGTTACCCAATGGGAAGAAGACACAAAACATTTTAAAAACATGAATGGGGTGAGCGTTCGGCTCGCAGTTAAGACCTGGGGTTCCGGAAGCCCGTGTCAGAGAGCCCTGCGCAGGACCCAGCTCTGCTTCTGACCCCGCTCCCTGCTAATGCACAGGCTGGGAGGCTCGGGTGCCTGGGTGCTGCCACCCACGGGGACATCCAGGCTGGATCTGGGCTCCCGGCTTTGGCCCGGCCAAGCCTGGCTGTTGTGGACATTAGAGAGTGAACCAGGGGATGGACGATCTCTGTCCCTCTCTCTACCTCTCACATAAAATGAAAATAAATAAAAATAAATTTAAGAAAACATGAACAGAGGCTCAAAGACATGTGGACAGTGTTGAGGGTTAGCACGTGGATAATCAGGTTTCCTAAAGGGAGGAAGAAATTGGGGCAAAAGTAATCAAAGAAATAATAACTGGGGGGGCAGCGCTGTGGTGCAGCAGGTTAAGTTGGCACACAACACAGCCACACTACACAGCCACGCAACGCAGCCACATAACACTGCCACACAACACAGCCACTCAACACAGCCATGCCACGCAGCCACTCAACACAGCCATGCAACGCAGCCACACAACACAGCCACGCAATGAAGCACATAAACACTGCCACACAACACAGCCACACAATGTAGCGACACAACGCAGCCACACAACACAGCCACGCAACACAGCCACATAACACTGCCACACAACACAGCCACGCAATGCAGCCACATAACACTGCCACACAACACAGCCACGCAATGCAGCCACACAACACAGCCACATAACACAGCCACACAATGTGGCCACGCAATGCAGCCACATAACACTGCCATCCTGCATAAAGTGACTCTGAGTCCCGGCTGCTCTGTTTCCACTCCAGATTCCTGCTAATGCACCTGGGAAAGCTGCAGACGATGGCCCAAGCGCTGGCCTCCTGCACCCATGTGGAAGACCCAGATGGCGTTCTAGGTTTCCGCCTGTCCCAGTCCTGGGTGTTGTGGCTGCCTGGGGAGTGAGCCAGCCAATGGAAGACCTCTCTCCCTCTCTCTCCCTCTCTCTCTCTCTCTCTGTGTTGCTCTGCCTCTCAGAATTTAAAGGCAGAAATGAGCAGTCCCCAGATCAATCAGAGAGAACCAAGCAGGAGTGAGGTGGAGCTCAGGTATGAGCTCGTCAAAGTGCAGCCGACGGACGCGAGACTGCGAGAGGAAACGGTGGTGGCAGTGGCAGCACGTGGCTGCACGGACCACGGGCTTCTCGTGGGAACCACGGAGGCCGGGAGAAAACGGGGCGCATGTCAGCCTGCGGCCCCCAGGCCAGCTCTCCTGTCCCGGCTCTGCGGTCTCCCTCGGAAGCCCCGCCCCCTCGGGGTGCCCAGCGCTGCCGGGCGCCTCTGTTCTCCCCTTTCTCGGACTTCACCCGCTCACCCACCTGGACCTCCTGTTTCCCTGTCCTGCCCGGTTTGCCCTTGAGCTCTTGGCCTTCAAAACGTCTCCTCGTCCCGGCTGCTCAGGTGCCACAGCCAGAACTCCGGGCGTCCACGGCCCTTTTCCCACATCCCGGCACATTCGCCATCTGGCCGGACTGCCTACAGCCTGGAATCTTTCACGGACTGGGGGCCGCCTGTCTACCACTTCCTCCTCAGCAGAGAGCTTGCTCTTTCATGTCACTGACGGTCAGCTGGGACAGACAGACACCTGCCGGGGGTCATCCGGGCTTGGGGGCTGCCCCCAGGGCCCAGGCGCGCGGCAGAAGGCAGCGGGGCAAGCCGCCGGCCCTGCAGCCCACCAACTCTGACAACCCGCAAGGACGTGGCTGTGCCCATGACCGTGCGGAGAGTAACAGGGCACAGGCCTACCGGTGCTAACTCTGCCCTCTCCTCCTACCACCCCAGGCCAAGACCAGAGCGGTTTGTGGCCCAGGTTCAGCCTCGCCAGCACAGGTGGGGTGGGGCAGGCTCTCCCCCACACCCATCGTGCCTGGGCACCTGGGAAGGCTGCTCTGGGAGGCGGATCTAGGAGCAGGTGACAAATCCCTCGGGGCTGACCCGAGGCCAAGGGACAGCTACGGAGGCGGCGGAACTGCCAGCCCCCGCTCCAGAGTCCCCGCCCAGGCCTCCCTGTGCCTAGGGCAGCTGAGGGCCCGAGGACTGGGCTCCAGCCCCAATGCCAAGCGTTGTCCGTGCTCCCATGGGGCGGTGACCAGGGTTGGCTCTCCCAAGCTCCCTGTGAAGAGTAAATCTGGGGGCCTGCACTGTGGCATAGCGGGGAGAGTCACCGCCTGTAGTGCTGGCATCCCGTATGGGCGCCGGTTCGAGTTCCGACTGCTCCACTTCTTTTTTTTTTTTTTTTTTAAAGATTTATTTATTTGAAAAGCAGAGGCACAGAGAGGCAGAGGCAGAGAGAGAGAGAGAGGTCTTCCACCACTGGTTCACTCCCCAGATGGCTGCGACGGCCAGAGCGAAAGCCAGGAGTTTCTTCTAGGTCTCCCACGTGGGTGCAGGGGCCCCAGCAGCCGGCACTTGAACCAGCAGCCATATGGGAAACTGGCACTGCTTTACCCGCTATGCCACAACACCGGCCCCAGCTGTTCCACTTCCCATCCAGCTCTCTGCTGTGGCCGGGGAAAGCAGTGGACGATGGCCCCGGTGCTTGGGCCCTGCACCCGCGGGGAGACCTGGAAGAAGCTCCTGGCTGCTGGCTTCAAATCAGCACAGCTCTAGCTATTATAGTCATCTGGGGAGTGAACCAGCAAATGGAAGACCTCTCTCTCTCTCTCTCTCTCTCGCTCTCCCTCTCTCCCTCTCTGTAACTCTGCCTTTCACATAAATAAATAAAAATAAATCTTAAAAAAAAAAAAGAGTGATCTGACCATCGCCGCTTCCAGGTGTTCACAGGGCTGGGGCTATGTCAGGGGCCCCCTCCCCGGCTGGGCCCAACCTCCACCTGCTCCCAGCATCTCAGGGGGCAGGCAGCCCATCCCCCAGCTCAAAGACTGAGCCTCCCACAGTGGAAGCCCAGGCACGGGGTGCAGCCCTCCCCTCTGCAGCCCCCATGGGCAGGTCCTTGATTTGGGGGGGTCAAGAGCTGCAGCGGCGAGGGCAGGAGGGAGACTGGGAGGAGGCCGCCTCTGCCCCTGCCCCTCCCGTGCCCGTGCCCAGCCCCCTTCTCCGGGCAGGTGTCCCCTGCCGGGCTGATGCTGAGACCCGGGAGCTGCGTTGGCCCAGGCTGGGTGAGGCGCCCCCTGCCGCTCTCAGCAGAGCCCGTGTCCCGCAGGCCGCACGCCGCACACCCGGGCCCCAGTGACAGCCGGGCCCTCGGCGTGTCCTCTTCCTGGGGTGAAGGGGGTGAATGGGAGTATTGGCCAGGCCCTGCCGTGGCTCCAGGCCCAGCCGGACACCAACCCCAGCTCTGTCTGGCACGGCTGAAGGGCAGGCATACAGGCACCGCCTCCACCGCCCGGGCACCGCCCGGGAAAACCCCGAGGGCTCCTGCGGTGGGGTTGCCTTCGAGCCCGGCTGCAAAATCCAGGACCTGGGGACCCGTGGGCGAGCCCCTCCCCGAAACCCCTTCCCCGAGCGCGGCAGGCATGGTCACCGGTGAGAATTCCCCAGGTTGACGGACAAGCTGCCAGGACAGGGCGAGCCCGGCTCCCCATGCTTCCCCACCCTGACCCTGGCCGTGACGACCACAAGATCCCAGTGCCCCAGCAGGGTCCACGGCGGTCAGCGGGGTCTGAAAGGCTCACGGCGGCGTGGGGGCTTTGCTGCCGAGTGGAGGAGGAGGAGACAAGGAGAGGGCTGCAGGACCCCCGCCCCGCCGCCCGCAGCTCCTGGCTCTTCCTGCACGCTGCTCCTCCGTGGGACCCCCGGAGAGACGTCACCCCGACGGTCATGGTGCAGGGCACCGAGGTCAGCTGGCGACCGAGGTAGGCAGAGCACGTCACAGCGCCGACCGTCTCGCACAAGTCGCTTCATTTTGAAAAGCCGGCTCGCTCTGTAACAACGCTCGGGAAGGGGCCGGCGCTGAGGCACAGCGGGCACGCACCGCCTGCAGTGCCGGCATCCATGTGGCCACCAGTTCCTGTCCCGGCTGCTCCGGTTCCGATGCAGCTCCCTGCTGTGGCCTGGGAAGGCAGCAGAGGAAGATGGCCCACGTGCTTGGGCCCTGCCCCCACGTGGGGGACCCGGAAGAAGCTCCTGGCTCCTGGCTTCACCTCGCCCAGCCCTGATCTTTGCAGCCTGGGGAGTGCACCAGCGGATGGAAGACCTCTCTCTCTCTCTCTCTCTCTCCCTCCCTCCCTTCCTCTCTCTCTCTCTCTCTGCCTCTCCCTTTCTGTTTGTAACCCTGACTTTCAAATAAATACATCAATCTTTAACAATCACTATAAGACTTCTAAAATTAAGCATAGGAAACGAGTCTTTAAGAAAACACACAGGGCTACTATGGATTAGCTGACTTTTGGCTCCAGCCTGTGATTGGCAGGGCCACACCCAATGATTTCGCAGGCAGACGCTCCCCAGACCCGCTCTAGGGCGGGACCTCTGCCCCGCGCCCTTCTGCTCTGTGCAGCCCCCGCTTTAAAGGCCCCGCCCCCGACAGCAGGGCTGGGGTCCCCAGCCCCCGGGGACCTCGGGGGCGCCGGAGCAGCCTCTGCCGTGTTCAGCTCTTTACCTCAAGTATAGCAGACACTTCTGTAACGGGGCCCAGAGGGAGAGAGAGGTCTTCCATCCACCGGTTCACTTTCCAAGCGGCCACAGCAGCCAGAGCTGGGCCGGGTGAGGCAGGAGCCAGGAGCTTCATCCGGGTCTCCCATGTGGGTGCAGGGGCCGTCACCTGCTGCCTGCCAGGCTCGTTAGCAGGGAGCCTGATGGGAAGTGGAGGAGCCGGGGCTGGAACCAGCGCTCCCCTATAGGACGCCGGCAGCTGCGGCTTCACCCCAGCAGGCAAGTCCTCCCGACGGGGGCCGGCTCCGGCACCCACGTCTCCCTGAGGGCTCTGAGGGGAGCGGGGGCTCACTCTACTGAGGGCGCTGGGTGCCTCTGGTCCGGGGACCTCACCCTTCTCCTGTTTCTCCTAGGGCCTGGCACTTGCACCCAGCGTGCCCCCCACCAGCACCAACAGGCGCCACGCTCCCCTCTGAGCCTCCACGCCGCCCTCTCCCCACCCCTGCTCCACAGGGGACCCCGTGGCGCGGCCCTGACGCCTGCTGGGGCCCCGGGGCCAGGGGAGGGCTGAAGTCCATCTCTCTAGGGCTCAGAAAGGAATCCACCAGCAATGCAGCAGGCTGTGGGGGGCTGTGGGGGGGTCGGGCTTCGCAGACCCCAGCCCCGCTGCCTCCCTGCCAGTCCCCGGGTTTCCGGAGGCCTGACTTGGGCCTGTCCTGCTGCACTGTCCCCACCACCGCGGCGGGGGAGGCCGAGTGCTGTGGGAGCCCCCGGAGTCCAGCCTGGCTGCTTCCTTGGGGGCGGGGACAGCGCAGGCAGTGGCGGCCTGGGGACCCCGGCCCTCCCGCCCGCGTGGGGCCGCCAGCTGCTTCCTGTTTGTATCCGTGATGGGGCTGTTTTCCTGGTTGGTGGAGATGGACGCCCGGAGCGAGACCGGCCGGCCCGCGGCAGCCTGCTGTTCCCAGGGGAAACCTAGTCACTTTGTTTTCTTGGTTTAGGCTTTGCTTTTTAATTAAAAAACAAAACATAAAAACATGCGTGGCTGCAGCCCGGGGCCGTGACGTCCCCTGCATGGACCCCACGCGGCCGTGGCCATGGCCGTGGCGTCCCTCGCGCCCGCCACAGCCGTCACTTTTCAGTGCTCTGCCCTGGTCTGTGCCACGGGGCCCACAGCTCCGGGGACGGCCAGGGCTGAGGACGCTCTCCAGGACTGGGTGGCTCCCGCCATGCGTGGGGGCCGGGGGCGGCCAGGAGGAGCGGTCCCCTGTCCCCTGCCTGGCCGGCAGAGCCGCAGCAGGAGCCAGAGTGGGTCCCTATCACAGGCCAGTGCCCCGGAGAAGCCAGAGGTACCTGGGAGGCCTGGCACATGGACGGGTCAGGGCCCCCAGGCGGGGTGGCTGGAGCTGCCGGGCGCCCCCTCCCCGCCTCCCTGCAGCCTTCAGCCTGCCTCCCTCCCTCTTCCCTCCCCTCCCCTCCCTTCCCTCCTCTCCACCCCCACCCCAAACCCCTCCCCCAGGAGCCCCAGCCAGGACAGGGGACACTCCTGGGAAAGCCCTGCTGTCTGGCCCCTTCGCGCTGAGGCCGGGGCAGCTGAGTCCTCACCTTGGCCCCACGGGCTCCCGGCCCCTCCCTCCTGTGTCTGCACCTCTGTGGGCCCAGGGTGGCAGACAGCAAGTGTGGGCTTTTTGCTCCGCCTTGGCACTGGGGGTGTTCAGGGCCGGGGCACCCCCCACCCCGCAGAGCCCTGGCCAGCTGTCCTCCCTGCGCCCCCGGAGAGGCCCAGGCAACCCCACTTCCAGGGTGAGACGGGTGACAGTGGAGGAGCCGTGAGACCGTGGGGAAGCAGCAGGGTGGGGGGCGGACAGGAGGTGAGGACCCAGACGGAGGTGGCAGTGTGGAGGGGCTCCTGGGGGAGGGAGGGAGGAGAGCAGGGGTGGGGGCGTAGCTGGGCTGGGTTGGGGGCGGAGTCAGGGCCATGTGGCTGCTGCTCCTCACACGTCACTACTTTAGCAAGGGAAGATGGTGGCTCCACCAAAGGATGGTGGTCGCCGGCCCCCAAGGGGCCAGGGCCTCTGGCCTCCACCTCCCTGAACACGCCCTGCTCGGGAGGAAGCTGCCTCCATGCTGTCAGGCCACCCAAGCAGGCTCGTGCCGGAGCCCCGATGCAGGGACAGAGACCCCCACCCTCAGCCCCCAGCCTGCCAGAGGTGGCGGCCACCATGGAAGGGGACGCTCCGGCCAGTGACTGAGCTGACCGCGACCTGGGAGAGCCCTGTGCCACGGCCACCCAGAGAATTTTGCAGAAACGGAGGTGATGACTGTCGCTCGGCGTCTCTCGCGTGAAAGTCTGGGGTGACGTGATGCGCAGCCGAGAACTCACACGGTCTTCCGGGAGGGTTCGGGGCGGGGGAAGGTGCTGCTAGGAGCAGGCTGGTGAGGACGGGGGCTCACGGGGAGTGGAGCGAGGTACCCGCAGAGAGAGAGACGGCTTCCGGCATCCTGCCCTCCCTCCCAGAGCAGGGCAGTAGGGGACGGCGTGTCACAGGGACCAATCTCCAGTGACTGCGCCCGGGAAGACAGCCACACAGAAGCCCCAGCCGAGGGTAAGTGGAGGGCAGTTGTCTGTGGCTGGGGGCCTTGGGGTCTCCAGCGCAGCCTACAGATGGCCCAGAGTGGCTGATGTCTCAGAAGAAGGCCCAGGGGACACACATTAGGGCTCAACAGGGCTGGCACCTTAGCAGCTGGTGTCTTTCAGGTCTTCAAGGCCTGGGGCCTAGCTGTTGTCCTCAGGCCAGACTGTGTGGTCTGAGGGACAGTTGTCTGCCTAGGTCATCCCATGTATCTGCATCCCCAGATTGGCTTCCAGGAAGGGCCATTCACTGACCCATCCCACCATCCATCATCCATCCAACCCCCCATCCATCCATCCATCCAAACACCACCCATCCATCCATGCAACCCCCCCATCTAACAATCCTACATCCATCCAACCCCCATCCATCCATCCATCATCCATCCAACCACCCATCCAAACCCCCATCCAGCCAGCCATCCAACCCCCATCATCCATCCTTCTACTACCCCTCCATCCATCTAACACCCCCATCCATCCATCTAACAGCCCCATCCATCCAACCATCCAACATCCATCCAACCCCCCATCCCACCATCCATCACCCATCCCCCATCCATCCATCCATCCATCCATCCACATCTCTCCATCCCCTGCTGAATTCCTTTGTCGACACCTGGGGGCAGGTGTCCGGTGTCCCGAGGGCCAGGCGTAGTGAGTGGTGAGAGGGAAGGTGAGGCCGTGAGAGCAGGTCCAGGTGGTTTGAAGGCACAGCTGAGGCAGGCCCAGGAGGTCCTGGGAAAGCTGTGGCCTTTGCCTCTGAGGTCTGGGAGCCAGTGCGGGGTCCGAGTTAAAGGACTGCGTGGCTGGCCCGAGCAGGCTGAAGGCCAGGGCTGGAGCCGGCAGCCAGCGGGCACCGCGCGGCCAGGCCAGCGCAAGGAGCGGCGGGCAGTTGGACCCCCAGCGAGTGCTGAGGGTGGAGCTGGGCACCTGCGGAGTCCAGGGCGACTCCTGGGTCTGTCTGAGCACCTGGAAGGACCGAGTGACCGGAAGCAGGAGACGGACGCCCGTGGCATGCAGGGCTGGCCTCACAGCCAGCACAGCCTGGAACCTCTGAGAGGGTAGAGGACAGCGGGCGCCTGCCCAGCTAGTGCTGCTGGGAGGACCCTGCCTGGGGTCCTTCCCCGGCCCCGCTGCCCCAGGCTGGCCTCAGGGGTGTCGTGGGAGCCCTCAGAGCAGACCAAGTCCTGGCTGCAGCCCCAGCGAGGCCTGGCCTGTGGCCACAGACCCACAGGGCAGAGGCGGGCGGAGCGGCAGGGTGCGAGGAGGCGGCCCTGGGGCTGCACCGGGAGCCTTGGCAGTGGAGCGGGTGCCCCTCTCCCCACTTCCGTACACTCTCATCTGGCACACGGCTGATCCTGGAAACCCAAAGCTTCCCGGGCACGGAGGTGGCGGCCCAGGCCAGGGGCCCACCGTATCCCTGCCCCCAGGGGCCTTCTCTGGGATGGGGGGATGGGGTGAGGCTCAGGTCCAGCTCCTCAGAGGGAAGAGGAGGGGCCGTCCCTGCCCACGCAGCGTCAGGCCGGCCTGGTTTCTATAGCACCAGTGACTGCGACACTCGGGGCTCTGGAAACTTGGTGGGCTAATCCGGGCACTAATCCTAGCAACGGGCTGGGCCTGCCACGGCGTGGCGGCTGCGGGGGCGCCGGGCGGCTCCTGAGACCCTCCTTCCTGGGGCTGTCCACCTGCGAGCCCAGGTGCTCTTGGGGTGGTGGCGTCGGGTGGCGCTGGCCCTAGGAGACCAGCCTGTGGCCCCTGCCCCCGCTGCCTCTGGGCTGCCTGGGGTCCCACGGCCGCCCTAGCCTGGAGGTTGTCAGGATCAGAGGAGATTAGCAGGTGAGGCCACGCGTGCGGGCAGTGTGACTCCCCGCTGGGAGCAGGCTCAGGGCTGCTGACACGCCCACGGGGGCCCTGGGCCCCGGAAGGGAGGCCTGCTGCACATGCGTGTGCTGTGCATGTGTGCACGTGAGCGTGCAAATCTGGGTGTGTGAATAGTGTGCCTGTACATGCATGCATGTACACATATGTGCCAGAATGTGTGTGTACTTTGTATATCTGTGCATGAAGGTGTGCCTGTGTGTGCCTGTGTGTACGTGTGTGCACCTGTGTGTGCCTGTGTGTACCTGTGTGTGCCTGTGTGTGCCTGTGTGTGCCTATGTGTTCCTGTGTGTTCCTGTGTGCACCTGTATGTGCCTGTGTGTACCTGTGTGTGCCTGTGTGTTCCTGTGTGTGCCTGTGTGTACCTGTGTGTACATGTCTGCACCTGTATGTGCCTGTGTGTTCCTGTGTGTGCCTGTGTGTACATGTCTGCACCTGTATGTGCCTGTGTGTTCCTGTATGTGCCTGTGTGTGCCTGTCTGCACCTGTGTGCCTCACTGTCTGCATCCCCAGCGTGTTTGCCTTTTAGCTGTTCACTCATCACTCACTCATTAATTCCTTCATTCACTCAGGAGTGGTCAGAAAGTGCCAGGAGGTGCCGGCTGTCTGCCTGGGTGTGGCACCGATCCTGCAGGTGTGCGTGGGGTGGCAGCAGCTGACAGCTCCCAGGGCTCGGCACGGGCAGCCTCCCCCGCAAAGGCCACCCCAGGCTCCGCCTGCAGCTCTTGAGCCCCTGGCTGGCTGCCTGCAGGCCCTGGCGGGCGGGGCCTGACAGTGGATGGACACTCGCACCTGTGGGCCCAGCCTCAGCCCAGGTCGTGTGGGTGCTGAGCCCCGGGAGGGGCTGGGGGCTGCAGTCCGGCTGGCCTGGGCTGGGGCTGCAGTCCGGCTGTCCTGGGCTGGGGCTCCTGGTTCTCCTGCCGCCTGGTGACGGCGGGAGTTGGGCCTCGGTTTCTCCATCCGGCTCTAACGGCTCACTGGACACACATGGCTGGTGTGCGCTCTGTGAGAGTGGTGTGGGGCAGCCAGGTGGGAGCAGGTGGTGGGAGGGGTTACCTGGTCTCATCTCTCACTTGTCCATTCAGGGTTTGTCCCCTGGACCATTCCTGCTCCTCTGCCCTGGGTGACCCCTGGATTCTGTGGGGGGGGGGTCCTGTAGGTCCTGGGAGATCTCAGAGGTGGGAGGAGCTCCAGGCGGTTCCCAGACACCCTGAGGGCGGAGTCTCCAGGGCCCTGGGAGCCCTTGGGCTTTCCTTCTGCTTGGGGGGGCGCTCTGGGGGCCTCCCTTCCGCCAACTCAGGAGCCCCACCCTTCCCCGAGTGCAGCGAGGGGAAGCAGAGAGGCCAGGATGGGGCACAGGGACAGCCCTGGGCACGTAGAGTAGGCGCCGCTCACCGGCCACGGCTCAGGCCCGAGGTGGTCCCTACTTGGATGCCCGGTGCTCGGAGCCCTGGACAAGGGGCTGACTGGGCTCCCTTCCATCCCCTCCACCTCTCTGGAACCGCGCAGCACACCCCCTACCCACAGGGTTTTCTACCAGATGGACCAGGGGAGGCAGAGGTGAGGTGTCTGAAGAAAACTAAAGCGAGAAACCAAGGAGCGTCCTGGATGGAGGTGGGGGGCTGTAGGAGGGGACGCGGGGGCCTGGAGGCCGCAGCGGCTGGGAGCCTGGCCCTTTCCAAGGAGAACAGGCCCCGGGCTTTCCTGCCCTGCCGACCCCACCCCTGGCCGTCTGCGTCCTGCTGAGGGCCCAGCTCCCTCGGGTGCAGCAGGGTGGAGGTGCGGCAGAGCCACGCGGCCATTGTTTAGAGAAGAAGGCACACTGACGTCAGCCCCGGGCGCAGCGCTGCCCCCGCTGCCCAGACTTCCTGCCCCCGGCTGCTGCGCAGACTTCGTCCACCTTATTTGGGGATCGAGCTGTGTGCTGCCGTGTGGCCCGAGGGTCACGGCGTGGACGTGCAGACTCAGCCTGACAGCCCTCGCCGGGACTTGGGGCTGCGGCACTGTGGCCAAGGAAAGCTCCACCCTCGTCCACCTGCGTCTACGAGGGTCTTCACTGGCTCCACACATCCACACCCGACGCTCACCCAGCCATCCCTGTCTCCCTCCAACTGTGCACTCAGCCACCCCCACCCTTCCATCCCTGCATCGCCCATCCCTCCACCCACCACCCATCCGTCCATCCATCTACCCATCCGTCCATTCATCCATTACCCATCCATCCATCCCTCCATCCCTCCATCCACGCACGCATCCATCCGTCCATCCATCCGTCACCCATCCATCACCCACCCATTCATCACCCACCCATCTACACATCCAGCCATCCATCCATCCATCCATCCATCATCATTTGTGCATCAGGGTAAGCTGCCTCTCCGGATGTCCACATCCCACCCCAGACTTCTGGTTCAAGTTCAGTCTCTTCTTCTTCGGCTCCAGCTTCCTGCTAATGCACCTGAGAGGCAGCAGGTGACAGTAGTTCAAATGCTCAAATCCCTGCCACCCACGAGGGAGACCTGGGGAGTTCAGGGCTCCTGGCCTCAGCCTGGCTGTGGCAGTCATTTGGGCAGTGAGTTAGCCCATGGAAATCCCGTCTCTTTCAAGTGGATGAAAGATGAAATATAACTAAACATTAAAAATTAACCAAGTGGGTCCCCAAATGTGCTGCGAGGGTTGGTAGAGAGAAGGAACCTGCCTGAGACCTTTGAGTGATGCTGAGAGGTGAGTCTTTTGGGTTTTTCTTCTTCAGAGGTTGAGCCAAACCCTTGAGCCCCAGGCAGCGTCTGGAAAGTGGCCCTGAGCGGTGCTCACCCTGGGGAGGGAAGAAGGCGTCCCAGCAGGGGCAGAGGTGACAAAGGAGCCGGCAGGAGGTTGGTGCAGCTTTGCCAAATGGCCATAAGTGTGGCTGAAGGGGAAGTGGGCGACCGTGAGGAGGGCCAAGGGGTCTCCCAAGCCAGGCCGAACGGTTGATTGCCACTGGGACCCCTGGGACTGTCTAATGGACAGAGGCGAGGTTCCTAGAGGAACCTGGACAGAAGGCACAGCTGTGGGTGGGGGGCAGAGGGGATTGGGTACGCAGTGACCTCCATGAGGGGCAGTTGTGTGGAGAACAGGGTGAGCCTAGGAGCCCCGCTGTGTGTCGGGGTTGGGCAGAAGGTCCTCCTGGGTGCACCTGGCCTGGGAGCCCCGCTGTGTGTCGGGGTTGGGCAGAAGGTCCTCCTGGGTGCACCTGACCTGGGAGCCACGCTGCGTGTCGGGGTTGGGCAGGAGGCTCTGCTGGGTGCACCTGGCCTGGGAGCCACGCTGCGTGTCGGGGTTGGGCAGGAGGCTCTGCTGGGTGCACCTGGCCTGGGAGCCCCGCTGCGTGTCGGGGTTGGGCAGGAGGCTCTGCTGGGTGCACCTGACCTGGGAGCCCCGCTGCGTGTCGGGGTTGGGCAGGAGGCTCTGCTGGGTGCACCTGGCTGGCAGGTGCTGGATCTTCCTTGGTTCACCTGCACCTTCCCTTCTGTCTCCGCTCTGCGCTCTGCATCGGCCCTGAGCCCTTTTCCTGGCCCACACAGGCAGCACCTCAGGCCGGCTTGACCCTCCCACCCAGCTCTCACCCCAGGCCCCGCCCCTTCACTCCCCCCTGTTCCCCCTCCTCCCTGTTCCCATCATCCCAATCCGGTGCAGGAGGGGCCTCCCTCGCCCCCGGCCCCCAGGGGCGGCGCTCCCACTCCGTGGACAGAGGGCATCAGGAAAGACCCTGTGAGATAAATCCTGACCCCCGGCCCAGAGCCACTGGCCCCCCCAAACCTGCGCTTGGGGGCTCTGCAGAGCACGTGGGCCTGGGCAGCCAGCCAGGCCTGGTGCTTATCCTGGAAGCTTTGAACTTGGGAAAGGGCTGCCGGATGGGGCAGGGCCAGGCTGGCCCAGGAGGACTGGGCGGAGCGTAGAGCAGGTCCAGGCTCCCCAGGCCCAGCGGGCTCCGAGAGGGGCCTGGTACCCCTCCTGCGCTGGGCGGGCTTCCTCTCGGGCCTGGACGCTGGCCCTCCTTGCAGACGGTGGCGTCAGCGTCTGAGAGAGCCGGCGCTGTCCTGGCACCTGCCCCGTTCTGTTCCTGCTGTGATTCTGGCCGTGCCGGGTCTGCTGGGTTGAGGGAAGCACGCAGGGCTGCAGGCGCCCAGGGGGATGGGCCTGGGGTGCCTCTGCTCTGTGTCGGGACCAAGCTGTCCCCCGTCGGGAGCACACCTCCTGGAGCCCAGCGGGGGCGAGCAGCAGGTGTCTGGGAGATGCCCGATGAATAAACGGGGGCTGAGTGAGATCGGTGAGGGCCCAAAGCGAGATGGCCTGGGGGCAGGGGGGTGGGGCAGAATGCTGGGGCCTCTCCGAGGGGGACCCTGGGATCCACAGTGAGAGGGGCTAGGCTCCTGCTGAGTGTTCTACCCCCACCACAGCCAGCCTCAGGCCGCCCAGGGGCTGCACCTTCCAGGCCTGACTGCCATGGCGGTGGAAGTTCCCCATGTGACCCCTGAGGCCTCCTGGGGGTCAGTGCCGGGTGTGCGGCGGCCACCCCTCCCCACGGTCCACCTAGGCCAGCTTCTGTTTGCGTTCTACCCATGAGGCGCTTGATCTAGAGGGGACGTGGGCCACGGCGCGGGGGCCGACGCCCAGCAAGGCAGAGTCCTCGGCCCTCTGCCTCCTGCCCTTGGTAGAGGAGCAATGCCCAGTGCCAGCCGCCGCCAGTCTGCCTGTGTGGCACCGCACCCACCGCCAGGTTTCCTGGGAGCCCTAGAGAGCCCCAGGGAGTCCTTGTCCCCTTGCAGCCCAGGAGGTCCTTCCTGCCCCCCGAGGGTGGGGGCCCTGCAGGAACAAGTGCCCCCCGCCTCCTCGCAGTGCAGTGGGGTCAGGTTTGGTACTTGGAGCTGGGGCTGCGATGGGAGTGGGCTCCCTACCGCCCTGGCTGTTTAAGGGCATCTGGGCACTGAACCAAGTAGATGGAAGACACCCCTCCCTCAGGGCTGGCACTGTGGCTCAGCGGGTTAAGCCACCGCCTGCAGCACCCGTATCCCTTATGGCCATCTCCCTGTGGGTTTCTCATGAGCCTGGGGTCCCTTTGATCTCAGAGACCATGGAAACTTCTGGAAGCCTGGCTTCTTTACTGTCGGTAGGCGGGTGCATCCTTGCTAGAAGGCAACTCTTCAGCTGTCCCTGGGAGGAAGGGGGAGGGGTTGCTGCCATCAGGGGACCCATGGGGGATGGCGTGGCTGGGACCGTGGATGCGTGTGTCAGGATGGGGCCACAGATGCCGGGCAGGGTCAGGTTGATCCTGGCTGAGCTGGAGCCACAGCAGGACCATTGGCGGGGGGGGGGGGATCTCCCAGGGGAGGGGTGACACGGGGAGCTCCCAAAAAGCTCGGTGTGGACAGACACAGCGGGAGGGGCAGTGGGCAGGGTGGGCAATTTGTCTGCTGCAGGGAGCAAAGGGTCTCGAGCTTCTGAAAGTTTTTATTTTCTCATTTGCTTGAAAGGGGGGGGGTGGCGCTGTGGGTAAGGCCACGCCTCCAGTGCCGCGTCCCTTGTGGGCACCGGTTCGAGTCCCGGCTGCTCTGCTTCCCATCCAGCTCTCTGCTGCAGCCTGGGAAAGCAGTGGAAGATGGCCCAGATCCTTGGGCCCCTGCACCTGCATGGGAGACCTGGAAGAGGCTCCTGGCTCCTGGCTTCGGATCAGCCCAGCTCTGGCCGTTGCAGCCAACTGGGGAGTGAACCAGCGGATGGAAGATCGATCTCTCTCTCTCTCTCTCTCTCTCTCTCTCTCTCTTTGTCTCTGCCTCTCCTTCTTTCTCTGTGTAACTCTGACTTTCAAATAAATAAATACATCTTGAGAGAGAGAGAAGAGAGAGAGAGGATATTTTTAAAATACATTTGTTTATTTGAAAGTCAGAGTTATACAGAGAGAGGGAGCGACAGAGAAAGAATCTTCCATCTACTGCTTCACTTCCCAAGTGACCACAACGGCCACGGCTGGGCCGGGTCAAAGCCAGGACCCAGGAGATTCACACAGGTCTCCCAGGTAGGTGCAGGGGTCCAAGCACTTGGGCCATCTTCCACTGCTTTCCCAGGCGCATTAGCAGGGAGCTGGATGGGAAGTGGAGCAGCTGGGACTCCAACCGGCGCCCATAAGGGATGCGGGTGCTGCAGGCGGTGGCTTAACCCGCTGAGCCACAGTGCCAGCCCTGAGGGAGGGGTGTCTTCCATCTACTTGGTTCAGTGCCCAGATGCCCTTAAACAGCCAGGGCTGAGCCAGGCTGAAGCCAGGAGCCAGGAGCTCCATCTGAGTCTCCCACCTGCGTGCAGGGGCCCGAGCACTTGGGCCACCCCCTGCTTTCCCAGGCGCATTAGCAGGGAGCTGCATGGGAAGTGGAGCAGCCGGCACTGTGTGTTGATTGAGACGGGGGTGTCCCAAGCGGTGGCTTAACTAGCTGTGCCACAACGCCCACTGCCCGAGCTTTTGCCAAGGTCAAGTCCCTTTGGCTGACCCATGGGGGCCCAAGGGCATCCACGCACAGCCCCCGCCTGCTTCCACTTGCAGATGAACCTCCCAGGGCCAGGATGTGTCCTGGGCTCCCCAGGCTGGCCTGCGCCGCTCCTGGGCCCCTGGGCAGCTGGAGAGGCAGTAAGCGGGGCACTGGCCAGCGTCTAGGGGTTCTGAACGTGAGTCTCCCGGGCGGAGGAGGGAGCCTGGGGCCACCCAGGGCTTGGAACGAGCTGGTGTGGGGCCGAAGGAGCAGGAAGCCTGAAGGGACGAGGCGAGCAACGGGCTGTCTGGCCTGATCTGGTGCCCAAGATGCACCAGGAGCCGTCCGGGAGCTGCTCAGCCCTCCGCTCACCCCTGGTGCCCGGTCAGCTGGCCCAGCCACACACAATGGGCGCACGCATGTGGCAGGGAGGGGGAGGGGTGATGTGGCCCCCAGCGCCAAGCTGAGGTGCAGCCCGAGGCAGGGGACTGGCAACCGGCAGCCAGGGGACTCCTCAGGGGCTCCCACCCCAGGGACGGAGGCTGAGGGAATGTGTCCGAGAGAGCCGAGCTCTGTCCCGTGCGCATCCTGCCTGCAATTTGGGTGCCGCCATGGTGCCACCTACTGTCTCCCTGGCCTTGCCCCCAGCGACGTGTGAGGCCCAGCTGGTGGCCCAGAGCTGGCAGGGAGCATCACCCCAGCTCGGCTGACCACCTCCTGCCCAGGCCTGGGCCAGCCCAGGCAGCAGGTCCCAGCAGCTCTCCCGGGCCGGGCTGAGCGGCTGGGCAGCTGGCCCATGAGCCTGGGCTGGCGCTGGGCGTGCCCCTCGGCATTCGGAGTCAGTGCCCCACGCCTGGCGCCCAGGTATCAGGGGAGAAACGAGCCCGGCCATGTGGGACGGGCGGCGACAGCTCGGTGCAGTCTGGGCGGATGGAGACCTGGTAGGTGGGGAGTCGTGGCCTGAGCCAGCGGCCGGAGCCCAGCTCCCTCCCCCGCAGCAGTGGGGAGCCCGGGCGCCCAGCCTGCTCCGTTCCCGGGTGTTTCTGTTCTCGTCACCGAGGCCCGTGCCGAGTGAATTAATTTCCTGGTGTAGTAAACATTCCGGAAGGGCCAAGATCCCCTCCTTCCTGTCTCTGGTCCAGGAAAATCCCCAGAGGCCAGCTCAGCTGCCCAGAGGTGAGGCGGCGCTAGGAGGGCCTGGGTGTGCGGCCCCCCCCCCCCCCCGGGCCTGGGACGCCCACAGCCGGTTCCTGGGGCCTGGGAGGGGCTTCGGAGATGGGAGTCCCAGGTGCCATCCCAGCGTGCTTTCTTATGATGTGTGAGACCCCAGGGTGGGGGATGCTGAGGCCCATGGCCCCCGAGAATCCACTTGACCAGGTAGATTCTGTGGGAGAGGCGGGCCCACGGGCGGGCGGAGAAGGCCATGTCCAAGCTGCAGCCTCAGCACTGGGGGCCACGCCGCCTCGGGGTGCAGCCTGGGCGAGGCTAAACGTGGTCCTCGTGGCCACTTCTTGGGGCTGTCCCTGCGTCTCCCAGGGCCTCTCCTCTGGGAACGGAGCCCCACATTCTGCAAGCTAAGGCTTTGTGCAGGGTGGGTCTGCTGTGGCCTGGACGGTCCTGGGGTCCCCAGCACCGAGAGCTGGACCCCCTCCCGACCAGCAGGGCCGCGCACCCTGCGACCCGCCAGCCCCCAGGATTCTCCAAAGCACTTTGGGAAGTGCATGGAGGGGCACAGAGGCAGGGGCTGGGTCAGGGCTAGAGGGCCATCGGGGGCTGCAGCAGCAGCCGCACCCCCCGCCCCGAGCTCCCGCGCCCGGCAGCGAGTGTGCTCACATGTGAGTGCACACACTGTGCTGGTGTACCTATGTGTTACACGCACACACACGCATGTGCCCTGGCGCGCCGTGCCCCCGGCCCGGCTTCATCCGTGTCGCTGCCTCTTCCCTTGGATGTGGTTGGCATTTTTTGCTGCTGAGTTGGGGGCCGTGGTTTAGGGGTGCGGGGGCTGGGCAGTGGGGAGGGGCTGTTTATGCCAGCCGTCCACCCGGGCTACACATTCTTGTGGTTGTCTCTTTAACTTGGTAAAAATTTGGGAAATTTCTAAATAAAACAAAACAAAGGAAAAACATTTTCAGGATTTCAAAATCAGTTCTGCCGCTTCCCTGGCCACTGGACCTGTGGGGCCTGGGGTTCGGCCCCGCCCCTGGAGTGGGGGGAGGGGCACGTTCGGCAAGCTACGCCCCCAGAGAGAGAAGTGCTCCCACCAGGGGGCCCGGCGACCTCGCCCTTCCCTGGATCCAGCGTCAGGACTTGGGGAATGGGCATGACGCTGCCGAGCCCCTGATGGGCAACGGGGTGGCCAGGGTGGGGCCTGGGGGTCAGGGCAGGTGGGAGGAGAGGTGGGCTTCATGGGGAGGTGACTGCAGGGAGCTGGTTTTGGGGGCACAGGCAGGGGTCCGGGTGCTCAAGGGAGTGGGGCTGGCGCGTGGGGGGCACAGGTGAGGGGTTTGCACGCACAGGTTCAGGAAGGCTGGGCTGCAGGGGGAGGCTGAGGGGGTGTGTGGCCTCCCCTCGGTGCCAAGGCCTCCATCAAGGGAATGACCACACCCCCAGCCCCTGGTGCTGTCCAGCCCTGCCGGGTGGCACCTCTGAAATGGGGGCTCTGTGTCCTGGCCCGTCCTGCCGCATGGTCCCTTCCCTGCCCAGCCCCAAGCCCTGACTTCATTGCTGGGAGTGTGAGGGTCCCTATGCCGCCTGGGCCTCAGGGCCGGGCTGGGTGCCGAGCCCCGGGGACGTCCCTGCTGTGTGGGGCTCAGCTTCCTGCCCCGCACACTGTACGGGGGGACCCCGCACTTTGCCGGCCCTGGGGGTCAGGCTGGGGTGGACAGTGGGGGCGCGGGGAGGCCCTGCTTCTGCTGAGTGTGCAGACCCCCTGCCCAGGGACAGGCCATGGTCTGAGACGAGCTGACCAGGTTGGCTCTGGGGCCATGCTCCTTGGGGAACCAGGACCCTCAGGGGACCCCTGACCAGGGAGAAGCCGGCCCCTGCCCGGCCCCTGCCTGCCTGCCTTCTGCACCTGCGGCCTCACTGAAGGCTGTTGCTTGTTCAGTGCCAAGTGTCTGCACAGAGGGTCAAGGCCAGACCCCTCCCAGGACCCCCTGTGCAGCCAGGGCTGGTGAATGGCAGGGAGCTCCCACACCAGGGTGGGGCTGGGAGCCCACGCCAGGGCCAGGGTTGCTGGGGGAGACAGAGGGGTCGCCCAGTCCTTCGAGGCCTCTCAGCAAAGCTGGTAGGGCCTTCTTGGCCCAGCGTCCCCCGGGGGACAGGGCTAGGTCAGCGGCACTGGCTGGCACCGCGGGGCTGCCCGTTTAAAACATAGCCCCCGCTTCTGCCCCTGTTGAATTGTTTCAGGCTTGTCTGTCTCCCGCTGCAGCGCGGGGTGGAGCTGGGGCATGGACGGGATGCTTAGCACCAGAGAGGGTCAGAGTGGCCCCTGTCCCAGCTCCTGGGCCCCACCCACCTTGTCCTAGCAGGCCACGGCCCAGAGGCAGGTGCAGGGGTGGAAGCTGGCAACCCGGCCCTGTGGCTCTGAGGGTGAAGCCACCACCTGCAACACCAGATCCCACGTGGACGCCAGTTCGAGTCCTGGCTGCTCCTCTTCCCACCCAGCTCCCTGTTGATGGCCTAGGAAAGCAGTGGAGGATGGCCCAAGTGCTTGGACCCTGCACCCATGTGGGAGAGCTGGAAGAAACTCCTGGCTCCTGGCTTTGGATGGGCCCAGCCCTGGTCATTGTGGCCATTTGGGGAGTGAACCAGCGGATGGAAGACCTCTCTCTCTCCCTCCCGCTCTCTGTCACTCTGCCTTTCAAATAAATCAATAAATCTTTAAAACAAAAACGAGCGGTCAGCACCACTTGTGCTGTCAGATTCCGCATCTGGACAAGCCGACTGCCTTCCTGGAAAACAGGGATCCTGCAGCCCTGTGCAAAGGATGCTGGGAGCCATCAGGGGCTCCGTGTGCAGCTCAGGGCCGGGGCCGGGGCTCTGAGGCTCAGCAGAGGCCGCATCCTCTCTCACTGGCTCTCGCCTGGCCTCCTGGGCCTGGGCTCCTGGAGCTGCCGGGAAGGTGCCCGGCCTGGCTGCTCTTGCTGTGGCCAGCTCTGCAGCCGCTCACCCTCCCTCACGGTCTCTCAGCTGCAATCCTGCTGTCCATGCCTCAGGCCAGCAGCCTGGGGAGGGTCAGCGATGTCCCGGGGGGCCTGTCTCACGGTTCTGGGTGCGCAAGTGCTAGACACAGAGGCCACGCAGAGGCTGCACCGTGCTGTCTCTGCAGCCCGTGCACCAGAGCCCAGCCTGCCCTGCGTGGCGAGAGCCTGGGGCTGCCAGCTGGCAGGAAAGCCGCTCCAGGGGCTGTGGCCAGACCCCACCCCCCAGCTCTGGGAAGTCCCTCTGTGTCCCCAGCCACGTGGCTGCACACGGAGTCTACTCCTCACCTGCCTGGTCCCTTTCAACCCCACCAATCGGACCCTCCCTCCCCCCACCCCAGGCAGTCCTTGTTCAGGCTCTGATGGCCTTAAGGTGACCAAGGGTCCCTTCTGGGCCCCCGTCTCCCTGGGCTGGTGTAGCTCCGGCACAGGCACGCACCTGCTGTCCCCTGGGGCCCGGCTCGGCCCCCTGTGCCCGTTCCTCCCTGCCTGGTCTCTGGGTGGGCAGGACCCCAGGCCTCTGCTTCTGAACACCTCTGCTGGGATCACTCACCCCAGCCCACCCCGGGCCGTGCCGGCAGAGCCCGCAGTCGCTCGGGTCCCAGTCGTGCGGGACGTCTTGTTTTCTAAGAGCGAACATTTGGATTTTCTACTCTAATCTTCTGTGGGTTTGTTGCAGTCAGTGCACTGCAAGTGGACAACAGGGAGCCCGCACAGCTCCGTGCTGCTGTGTGTGCCCGATCGTGCCGGTCGGCAGCCAGCAGGCATTTCAAGGTAAAAGAAAGAGGGCAAATATTTCAGGCGGCCCAGCCCCAGAGTCCTCCACTCCGCCTCTGGGAGCAGCCCTAGCCCACGCCTAAGCGACGGAGGGGCCGTGTTCCAATGAAACTTTATTTGTAGAAACCGATGGTGGTCCAGGTGCTGCCCGCGTGTCTGGCCCGGGAGAGACTGGGGCTGGGAGAGAGTGCAGGTGGCAGAGGGAGGCGAAGCCAGCGACGCGGGCTGGGAATCCGGCAAACAGGCTGAAGGCGTCCCCAGCCCCTTGCAGGAACTCAGAGAAGTCAGCCTTTCCGAGTGGTCGCTGCGCTGGGAGAGAAACTCAACCCCAGTGGGGCTGGACTGGGGCCTCCTCACTTTGGGGAGGGGCAGTGGGATTTCCCTGGCTCGTGCCACAGCCAGCAAGCGGCCACGATGCTGACGACCAGCACTCCACCGACAAACACCACGTCGGCCCTGCGGGTGCCCACGGGGGCGAGCATGGCGCAGGGCTCCTCGACAAGGGCTGGGTCTTCGGACCACCAGGCACCCAGCTGCCAGCACCGGGCACGTCCTGGGCCCCAGCACCCACCGGCTGCTCCCTGCCCGGGGTCTCCCGGCTGTGGGGGGCTCACTCCTTTGCTCTCAACACATTCCTGAGTGGAGCGACCACAGCTCCCGGCAGCTCCCTCTGTCCTTGGGGCTGCTGGTATCGGCTGCCGTGGTGCCCTCCCAGCCCAGGTGGCGTCCCAGGGGCCAGGCGGACTTCAGCTGTGGGCCAGGCCACGGAGACAGGGGGCTGAGCCCACGCCACTGACCCCGTCCTCGCCACACTCCGGGGAACAGCAGGGTCCCGGAGGGGTGGTCTTGAGGTCGCGCTTGGCCCAGAATGCCTCTCCCCCTTCTCTCCCTGCCCTGTTGGGCCCTGGCCTCTGGCCCTGGAGTTGGCTGGTTGGGGACCAACTTGACCCTGTGGCGGGAAGGGCCTGGCTGCCGCACTCCCCTCGGGCCAGGGCCCTCGCGGGGGCTGCCCTTGAAGGACGCACAGGGCGGGAGCATCCCCAGGAATGGCCGGGGAGGGGCTGGTGGCCATGGCCACCCTGGGGCCTGCAGCGCCAGCTCCTGCACCTGGACCTGCGTGGCTCCGCCTGCCCAGCCCTGGGGCCTTCAGAGGGCACCTGCCCCGCCCACCGGTGCAGGCCAAGGCAGGTGGGCAGAGCCAGATGGGAGTGCGGGCGTGGGGCCCCCGCGTCCCTCTGTGGGGCTGGCCGGCAGCCACAGTCAATGCAACGGCTCCCAAGGAAAACACACACGGACACACAAACACACAACCGCACACAGGCGCATCCCGGGGCCACCAAGGACAATATTTGCTTTGAACCCAAGTCCCCGTGGCCGCGATGGCTTCACCTCCCGCTGTCTCGCGCCGGGGAGTGGGACGGCCACAGAGACGCCCCTTCCTTATCCACCTAGGCCGCACAAAGACCCTGCCCCTGGGCCTGAGGTGGGACCCGAGGCCTGTGGTCTGATGCATGGGGAGGAGGAGGAGGAGGAGGACGTGGCGCCCTTCCAGAAGGTTCCAGCCTGACATGGCTCCATGAGAGCAGCCACTGGGGACGAGGCGGATTCGGGGCCCCAGTGGCAGGGTCTAAGAGACCGCCAGCCCCCTCTGCTGGGTCTGATCTCAGCAGGCTGCGCCAGGCCTGAGGCAGAGGAAGGTTCGAGATCTCCTCAAAGGCGCTGTGGCCACTCGGGCCAGCTGAGGTCAACGACCCCACAGCACCCCAGCCACTCCACTTCATGCAGCCTGCTCTGAGCCCGTGCTCCTGGCAGGGCCCCGGCACACTGACTTCCTGCGGAGGGGCAGGTAGGGCACGAATCTGCTGAGCCCAGAGGCTCCTGCACACCCTGGGGAACCAGCGGCCCCAGGGGTGGGTAAGGGTCAGGGTCATGGCCACAGCTCCAGGACCTCTGTCCACCTCAGTGTCGGATCCTGCAAGCACTCACTCACCCACTCACTCACTCACTAATTCCCGAGCGGCCCCACACCCCCGAGTGACCACACATCCCCTGCCCCACATCCCCGAGTGACCCACACGCCCCCTGCCCCACACCCCCGAGTGACCCACACGCCCCCTGCCCCACACCCCCGAGTGACCACATACCCCCTGCCCTGCACCCCCGA
>CM027387.1:109444731-109463193 GCA_015711505.1 Sylvilagus bachmani
GAGGGGGGAGAGGGAGAGGAGGGGGGAGGAGGGAGGAATGGGGGAGGGGAGGAGGAGGAGAGGAGGGAGGAATGGGGGAGGGGAGGAGGAGGAGAGGCGGGGGGAGGTAGGAGGAGGAGGAGTGGGGGAGGGAGAGGAGGGGGGAGAGGGAGAGGAGGGGGGAGGAGGGAGGAATGGGGGAGGGAAGGAGGAGGAGGGAGGAATGTGGGGGAGAAGGAAGGGGGGGAGGGAGAAGGGGGAGGAAGAGGAGCGGGGAGGACCCCGTGGGCAGCAGCACGGGCGCTGCCAGAGGCCCCCGGCCCCACAAACCTGCCCTTGGCACACACCTGCCACGGCCCCTGCCCGGGCTAGGTCTGCAGGCATCTGTGGGTGGCCCGTTCTCCCAGAGCCACAGCCTGCCCCCACGTGGGTGCGGGAGGGCTGGGCCACGGAGGGCCCCGGGGGCCTGGCTGGTCTCCCAGAGCTGCTGGAGGGGACTGGGCTGAAGACAGATCCTGGCAGGGGGACCCCAGGGCTGTCCTCAAAATGAGGGCCCAGGGCAAACTTTGGGGAGGACACACTGGCCCCTGGGTTTCCGCAGGGTCCCTGCTGAGAACAGGAGGCGCCAGGGCCCCCGGGCAAAGGCACGGAGCCTCCCCAGGGACCCCGGCCCCCACGGCGGGGCAGGTGCGCGGGCAAGAGCCGGGGCCCCCGCAGGGCTCACCTGCAGGGGAGCGGGGTCGCAGCGTCCCGTCCTGGGTGTCACACCTGTTCCCGAGCTCCCCCCGTAGCACGGTGGGCCCCCAGGGCTGGGGGCTGCATCCCAAGTGTGCCCCCAGTAGAAGCTCAGGGGCCTGTTTCTGAAACAAAGTCCAGAAGACCCCTCCCTGTGTGGGGCAGCCCCTTGCCCCCACTGCAGGCTGGAAGTGTCTGCTCCCAGGCCTCTAGGTGCACGGGTGGGGGTGGGGGGCTCTGCCTGGGGCCAAGCCCCCTCCCCGTCAGCCCCTCAGGAGCCTGAGCAGGAGACTAGGGGAGTCACCTGAGGAGGGGGAGGCGGGAACGGAACCCCCACCACGCAGACCCCACCCCGTGGCCCGGCCCGCGGTCACCCCGCCTCCCCCCCCCAGGGATTCCTGTGCTTTGCCCTGGCCTTCTGCGCCCTGGTGCAGGTGGTCCTCTGGAGGCTCCACCACCCGATCCAGGTGAGTGAGAGCACCCCACCCAGCAGGGGAGGGTCAGAGAGGCCACAGGGCCTGGTGGTGGGGAGGGGAGACCGGAACTGTGCCCAGCACTGCTCCCCAAGATGCGCGCGGGGACCTGGGGTGGGCAGCCAGGGGGAGGGGCTGACTCCCCACCCAGCTGACCCCCAGGCAGCGTCCAGGGCTCTCTCCTCTGGGCGGCCAGCAGCTTAGAGGGGCAGGAGGGCAGGTGAGCCCCAGGGCAAAACTCAGGCCCCGTCCCCCCACAGCCCCTCCCCTAGGCAGCCTGAAGGCGGGGAGCCTGCACGTGCCAGGAGCTCCCTCAGGCACCGCGTCTGGTTGCCCAGGCCCCTCTGACAGGGGGACGGCCATGTCAGACAGAGGGCAGGGGTCAGCAGCCAGGCCTGGCTCTGACACCAGCTCACTGTGGTGGCCTCTGAGCACCAGAGGCCCTATGGGGTCCCCCAGTGGTGCCAGGCCCAGAGGGGGCCCTGCCGGAGTCACTGTCTATCTCCCTTTCCCGCGCAAGGCTCACCCCAAAGTACCCACCCACTCCGGCACCATTGGGGGTGCCCTACCTAAGACAGGATGAGGCGGAGGAGGGGCCAGGACAGCCGGCCAGGCCTTGCAGCCTCCCATTCCTGTCGTCCAGCGGGTGGTCTGGCCCCCGAAGGCCGGGTCACAGCGTGGGTGGTCACAAGCAGGACGGCTGCCAGCGCCCCAGGCTCGCCCAGCCCCCCCGGGAGCTGTGTTCCGCCATGGCCGGGTGGTGGGGTGAGGGCCCTGCAGGACAGACCCCAGCTGGGGTGCAGCACAGGAAGGGGAGGGGAGAGTGCGGGGCCTGTCCCACCCCTGCACTCTCTCCTCACCAGAGGGGCTGCTGCTCGGGGGCACAGCGCCAGGGCACGTGCAGGGGCGCTCTGACTCACCGTGGCCCCCGGCTGTCCGTGCCCCTCACCCAGGCAGCTCCTTCGTCATGGGAGGTAGAGCTGGGCGCCAGGGTGCAGCCCTAAGCAGGAGGGGCGAGCCCCCTGCCCATCCCACATCCGCCCCGCGCCTCCCCCCCAGGCCGTTCCTGGCCAGTGTCCCACCGCCCAGGCTGTTTGCCACACTCCCAGGCTGGGGCTAGGGTCCTTAGGGAGAGGGACCCCGGCCGCTCCCCACCCCAGACAGACTGTGAGCGTGGGGTGCCCTGCCCCCAGGGGGCCCAGCCTCCTCTTCCGGGCTGCGGGCCCCTCGGGCGGTGTCCAGGGCAGCATGGTGGTAGATCCCCCTGTCCTGCAGCCCGGAGGAGCCGCAGCCACACACGGCCGGCCGGGAGGATGGACTGCGGCTCCCTGAATAATTCATGCCCTGATTAAGGGCGGCCTTGAGGTGAGCCGCAGCGGAGGGAGCGACGTCCCTGGAGGCCACTGTGCGGGCACAGACCACAGCCTGCGGCACTCGCCCGCCTGGGCCTCGGCTGCAGGCTTGGCGGGCCGGGGCGGGGAGGGCGGCAGAGCAGTGACAGCCGGCGCGCACCTGGGAGGGCCTGGTCTCTCAGGGCATCGGAACCCCACGAGTGCCCGTTGCCGCAAACCCTGGTCCTGGGGCTGTGCAAGGCGAGGCCAGGAGCCCCTGCCCCTGGCGGGGAGTCAGCTGTGGGTTTCTCAGGAGGCAGGGCCGGGGCACCACGCAGGGAGGGTCCGCCTGGCCCCTAGGGCGCCCGAGGCCAGGCAGCGGGCTCGGGCTGAGGCCTGTGCTGCTCCTGCACGTGGCGGCCGGCCCGGGCCCCGGCGTCACTCCAGCGCTTCCTGAGCCTCGGCGCGGGCAGCGCCGGCAGGGGCAGCTGGCCACCGGCCCGCCCATTCCAGGCCGGCTCCTGCCAGGCCTCCTCCTGCGGGGACGCAGTGGCCTGGCCGGCCTTCACCCACTGCACAGCCACGGCAGCTGAGGCTGGGGGAGGAGCTGGCCCCGGCCCTCGGCGGCCGGTCCACCGCCCGGGCTAGCACCCGGCCTCCGCGGACGGGGACTCGTTTGGTTTCAGGCTTCGGGCAGAGCTGGCGGGGTCTGTCAGGGCAGCCAGGGCTGAGGCGGCCGCCCCTCCTTTCTGCAGAGCAGGGTCGAGTGGCCAGAGCAGGCATGGACCCTGTTGACCCTCAGCTGCCCTGCAGGGCAGCCTCTGTGTGTCCTAGGCAGCCTAGGGGGTGGAAGGCAGGCAGTTCCAAGAGAGCTGGTGACTTGGAGCAGCCAGGGAGGCCTTCCTGGAGGAGGAGAGCGTCCAGCTGGCCTCTGAAGGAATGACTTGGCAAGGGGCCGGCCTGGGGGGAGGGTACTCAGGAGGGCAGTGGCAGGAGCAGTGGCGTTGGGCGCGCAGTGAGGAGGGCAGGGCCCAGCGAGGTCCCCGTCACCATCCTCCTCCGGCCTCTGCCCCCAGGTGGTCTTGTGCAACAACCCCAGTGCCCGTGGCTCCCGGTCAAAGGCCTTACGTGCAGCCCAGCTGCCCAGGCGGTCAGGAACACGGCCAGGGGCTTCCAGGGAGCTGCTGCGGGGCAGCTGAGGCCCTGGCCTGACGCCTCTTCACTGGCTCCCAGATCAACAGTGGCAGGGCTGACCCCTGCCCAGCCGGCCCCTGCACGCCCCGAGGCCACGGCCGGTGGCCACAGCGCCCTGGCTGGGCTCCATCCGGGAGCAGCAGGGCCACAGTGACGGCCAGCCCTGGAGAGAGAGGCCCCTGTGGCCGGCTGCCCCTGGGCTGTGGGCTCTGCCGCGTGCAGGGGCTCCCGGGGACATCGCTGCCTCCAGGAGGCGCTCTGTGGACGGAAGGGGCTCGCATGGGGCTCTCGGCACAGGTGGAGGAGGCCGCGCTGGACACCTTCGACCTGGTGTACGACCGGGCGCTGAGGACCGCGTCTGGCGCCTGGCAGCGGGAGCTGGCGGCCATCCAGGACGCGGTGAGTCCAGGCGCGGGGTGAGGGTCGGCCTCACCGTGTGCACAGGCGCAGGGCGGACGCCTGGGCCGGGCCAGCTACCAAACGTCCCATCGCAGTGCAGCGTCAACAGCAGGGCTCCAAGTTCAAGACCCGGGAAGAATTCCAAGATGGCGACCGAGGCCTGGGCGCGGGCCAGGAAGCGGCTCTGACCTGGGCTAGGGCTGAGCTGCTGGGGCGGGGGGCCGGCGGGCAGCACCACGGCCTCAATTCCCAGGGAGGAGCCCTGGGGTCGGGCAGGGAGCACAGACTGCCCGTGTGCTGGCCCTCGGCTGGTGCCCCCGCCCTCGCAGCTGCGACACCCTGAGCCCCACCCTGGGCCACCGGTGCCTGTGGTGCCTCAGTTTCCCTGCCCGCCCGGGGCTTGGAGAGCAACCGCGTCCCCCATGCCCGTCCCCAGTTCCTGTGCTGTGGGAAGAGGTCGCCTTTCAGCTTCCTGGGACGCACAGGTGCCAACCAGTGTCACGGAGCCGGGGCACCGAGAGCGGTGAGCAGGCGCCGGCACCCTGGGGCCCCACCCCACCCTGGAGCCCCACTCCCAGCTCGGGGCTTCCGAGCTCCCCCGCCCTGGGGGGGTGGGGTGTCAGCTCTGACCAGGGACCAGGCCGGTGTCCAGGGGCCGGGAGGGCGGTCCACGGAGGAGGAGTGGGCTGCAGGCCCAGCCCAGGCCAGGGTGTGGCCGCCAGCCTCAGCGACGCCCGTCCTGGGGGCCTAGTCAGGGACAGCCCCTGTAGCTCCAGGAAGCGGGCAGGAGAGGGCGAGGCGGGGCGGCGCCCGGGGGGGCCCGTTTCCGCCAAGGACCAGGAGGCAGTGGTGCTCTGGGGAAAACAGCCAGTGCCAGGTGGGAGCCCTGCGAGAGGGAGGGCGGGGCTGAGCAGCAGGGGCCTCTGGGAAGGTGGCGGCCCTGGCCGGCTGTGTCTGTTCCACGCACCCCCAAAGCCAAGGCCATCGCCTGATGGGTCAGAGAGGGCCACCCCCTTTCCTGTGGGTGTCACACGAAGCCCGGGATGGGAGCAGGAGCCGGAGAGCCTCCAGGAAACAGAGCGGGCCTCCTGGGCCCTCTCCCACTAGCCAGCACCTGGGAGGGCGGGCGTGGCCAGCCCGGTGCTCAGGGCACCACATGGCCCCTCGGTGGTGGCCTCCTCGGCTGTGCCTGCCCCCAAGGCCTCTCCCCCAGGGCCCTGGGGTGGTGCCCTCTGCCCAGCCCCTCCCGGCCCCCGGCCCGGCTTGGGTCAACGCCACACCTGCAGCCCTCTGCCCAGGACTGCCTCGAGGGCATCCGGAGCTTCCTGCGGACACAGCGGAAGGTGGACCTCGCCCTGCTCAGCACTGCCCTGGCCCTCACGGTACCAAGCCCCTGCCTGCAGGCCTGGGCAGCCCTGGGCAGCCCGCAGCTGGCAGCCCTGGGGAGGTGGCGGGATGGGGCTGCAGGGCCGTCCCAACCCTGCAGGATCCAGAAGCTTGTGTGGGGGGGGGGGGGGGCTGATGCATCTGCCAACGCCGCGGCCCCTCCCCCAGGTGCACGCCCTGCTGCTCTCCTCCTTCCTCTGGTTCGCCATCCGCACGTGCCGCGGCCTGCACCGCAGAGGCAAATACGCCCTGACGCCGCGGCAGCCCCCGCCGGAGTCGGTGTTACCTCTCCAGAGCGGCCGCTAGGCCAAGGGCCCTGTGGGAGCACTTAGGGTGACCGGCGGGTCAGTCCCTCCACGACCCCTCCCTGCCTGCCCCAACCCTGCCAAGGCCTGGTCTCAAGAATGCCACCCCACCGGATGCTCCTGGGGCCCCAGGCCCGATCTTGGAGGCCCTGGAGACAAGGGGCAGGGGGACCCAGGCCCACAGCCAGGAAGCCGCTTCTGCTTCCACGGCCATCAGGGCCACCTTCTGACCCCAGGCATCCCGCCTGGCTCCTCTGCATTCCCAGCTGTCTCCCAGTGCCTTCTAGAACATTCCAGAATGGAGTCTGTCCTCCACATTCCACTGCAGCCTCTCAGTCCCCTCTGACCATTCTACAGTCGGCTCAGCGTCCTGCAGACATCCCACCACAGCCCCGCAGTCTTCTAGAACGTTCCACAGCAGCCTCCCAGTCCCCTCTGGGACATCCTGCAGGAGTCTCACGGTGTCTCCTAGAACATTCAAATAGCTCCAACCCCTCTAGAACATTCTGGAACAGCCTCACCCACCCCTCTCCCCCAAGAGCCTGTGCCCAGCCTCTCCTGACGTGCCCAGGGGGGATGTCTGTGCTGTGCCGGCCACCGGCGCCCACAGGGACGCTCAGACGGCCCTCAGCGGCTCTGGGATGACGCTCCCTCTCCTACAACCTCTGCCTGGTCACCTGGGTGCTCACGGAGGCAAAGGCAGCCTGGCCGTCAGCCCTCACGTCCCCTAAGCCGGGGAGAGGGACTGTAGGCAGGTGGACAGGCCCCCCACTCACGGAGAAGGCAGGCGCAGGGCGCGGCAGCCACGTCGGCACGATGGGACCCTCCTCCTGCTTCCTGCCAGTGCTCACCCGGCGGTAGCGGGTGACGGCTCACGTCCCTGGGTCCCTGCCACCCACGTGAGAGACCCAGTGGAGTTCCTGTCTCCCTAGCCTTGGCCTCTTCAGGGATTTGGGGAGTGAACCGCTGGATCAGAACGTGTCTCTCTCTCTCTCTCTCTCTCTCTCTCTCTCTCTCTCTCTCTCTCTCCATACTCTGCCTTTCAAATAAAATGAAAATACATAAAGATTGTCAAGACCCACACATGGAAGGAGGGGATACTCCGTCCACCGCTGGGACCAGGCGGGAGAGACAGCGCCAGGGACGCGGCCGCGGGGAGCGGCTCGGGCAGACGGGTCCAGAGGGGGAGCCCCAGCCACTTCGGGGGCGCCAGGCGCCGGCTGTCCTCCACGCTGGTGACCCAGAGCACAGTCCTCGCGGGCCCAGGCCCACTTCGCACCTCAGAGGGCAGAGGCACGGGCTGCCAGCTCCTGGCTCTGGGGACAGTGGCCAAGGGTCCTTCAGGCTGTGGGAAGCGTCCATTTGCCGGGAGCGAGGGACCCAGGGCCCTGTCTCCTTGCTGGCTGTCGGTGGAGCCACTTTCTGCACCCAGAGGTCGCCCACTTCCCGCTCTGGGACCTGCGCCCTCGCCCCGGGGCCGGCGGGCGTGTGGACTCTGCCGTGCTCCCAGCGTCTCCCACGCCTTCTGCTGCCTGCTGGGAAGGCTCCCTGCGAGGGAGGGCAGCAGAGACTCGGATGGCCCCCAGGACCCCTCAGCCTGCAGAAGACCACTTCCTGTTCCTTCAGAAACACGCATAAAACACGCCAGCGTCTGAACGTGTCTAGGGCGCGGTTCCGCGGCTGAGAACTGCCGCAGCTCGCGCACCAGCTCCCCGTGCACCCCAGGCCCGGGCAGCGCTGGTCTGCTTCCTGCCTCGGGAGCTGCCGGCAGCACGGTCACCCAGTGCTTGGCGCTCGGTGCCTGGCGTGTCTCACTACCGCCACACAGGGCCCGTCCATGCTGCAGCAGGCGTCAGCGCTTCTGCACGAGAAATCGGGTGTTCCCACAGCCATCTCGTGCTCACCCAGCACCGAGGTGCAGGTGGGAATTCTGCCCGCCACAGCACCGTCTCCCCGGGCACGCGCACCACCATCACGGCCAACGGTCTCCACGTGGCCTGACGGTCGGTGCAACGTGCTCAAGATCCCGAGTCCCGGGGGCCAGCGGGGGCAAGGCCCCGCCACAGTGCAGAGCCCCCCCGGGCCCTGTCCCATTCCGGGTAGGAACTCCCCGCCAAGCCCAACAACAGGACAGCCCTACAGGTCCAGGGACGACCCTGTGACAGCAGCCGGGAGAGGCGGAGCCCACGATGCCCCCTGGTCCTTCCAGTGATAGGAGCACGCTTCCTGCCACACGCACTCTTCCTCCTACACACACGTCCTCCTCTTCACACACTTCCTCACACACACTTCCTCCTACACACAACTCCTCTTACACACACTTCCTCCTACACACTTCCTCCTACACACACCTCCTCTTACACACTTCCTCCTACACACACCTCCTCTTACACACACTTCCTCCTACACACTTCCTCCTACACACACCTCCTCTTACACACACTTCCTCCTACACACTTCCTCCTACACACACCTCCTCTTACACACACCTCCATCTACACACACTTCCTCCTCACACACCTCCTCTTACACACTTCAACCTACATACTTCCTCCTCACACACACCTCCTCTTACACACACTTCCTCCTCACACACCCCCTCTTACACACACTTCCTCCTCACACACTTCCTCCTCACACACTTCCTCTTACACACACTTCCTCCTCACACACTTCCTCTCACACACCCTTCCTCTCACACACACGTTTTCAACCACAAGAAGGCCCACTCTCAGGAAGCACCCTCACGTCGCAGCGTTAGATGGCCCCCGGTCCCCTGGGGCGCTGGGTGGGGTCCCTGGCGGTGGACGCGCCTCCCTGGTTCTTTCTCCACACTGTTCACCATTGCGGGGACCCAGGCCATCAAGGCCAGAGAAGGCACCGGCAGCTCAGCCGCCAGGGAAGAGGGAAGTGGGTTGAGTCTGATCCGTTCCCCCAGCGCAGCCCGGAGTCGTCTCCGCAGGTGCCACGGCGGCCGGCCTCCACCACTGGCCGGGCAGCCTTGCGCTCAGGCCGCCTCCGTGCGGGCCTGCCCTGTGCTTCCCGGTCCGCTGGTGGCCCAGAGAGGCGAGTTCTCGCCGACTCTCACTGTCGCTCGGTCCACTGCTGCCACCAGGTGCACCAGGGCGATAAAGGACCCTGTGACGCAGGTCCCTCGTCAGGGTCACCCTGGCCTTCCTCACGGGGCCCCGTGCGCCCTGGTGACCCCGCACGGCCAGGTGGCACCTGCAGCCTCCACCTCAGCAACGCCGGCCCTTTGTTCTCTGGTCAAAGCCCTCCTTTGTTGTGCACGAGGGCCTCTGAGCCAGGAGAGCAGCCGGACAGGGGCCCAGCCTGTGAGTTCCGGAGGGGCGGCACCGTGCCAAGCGTGTCCTAGACAGTGCCCGGGACGCCAGTCCCTGCCCCACGGGGGCGGCGCTTGAGGGACAGGACGCCTGGCAGCGCCAGCGAGCCCCAGGGCACCGCTGCCCACCTCATTTCTCCTGCAGACACAGCGCAAGCTGGGAGACAAATCCACAGCAAGAAGGGGAAGGGGTCTGGGTCAGCTGACCCACGGCCGGGGATCAGGGGCCCTCGCTGACCCCAGGAAGCCCGGGACCGCGGCACGCAGTCTGCTGGGCCCCTGGGGACCTCTGCCCATGACGGCACTGGACGGCTGGGGACAGACACGGCCCGTATGCCATGGGCCTCCCAGACCCTGCAAGAGTCCAGCTGCCCAGCCCCGCCTGGCCACGCTGGCCCAGTGCCTGCTAGGGGACAGGAAGGCCTCCTTGAACCCAGAGTCACGCGGACCGCAGCTCAGCTTTGCTCTGTCTTCACGGAGAATCTTCCCACCGGGAGCTTCCTGCCCAGCCCTGCCAGACCCTGCTGCCGGCTCCGTAGGCCCCGCCCCCGGTCCCCAGCCCCTCCCTCTGCGCTAAGACTGGGGAGCTCTTCTCTGGGCTCCCAGCCCCCCAGGGCTGTGGTTTCTCTTCCTCCTTTGCTTTCTCTGCCCTGGTGCTACCACATTCTAGCCAACGGACTGCAGGCTGGAGTGACCCACCACGTCCAGGCCTGGCCGCCCCAGTCCTCCTTCCCCTGGCACCGAAACCCTAGAGGCCGCTGACCTGCTGGCTTGGGCCCAAGTGGAAGACCCTGGCCAGCACCCGACCCAGCAGGTGTGACGTCACGTTGTCCAGCTGTCGAGCCGCAGGGCACCCTGGGTGCCTGTGGGATGCTCCTGGGTGAGACTGGGGTGTGGCCCTGTGGGGTCTCGGCCGCCGCCCCTCCCCTGCCCCCGTGTGGGCCCAGTCCTCCAGCGCAGGGAGGGTTGAGTGGGGGGAATGCAGAGGGGGCGGCAGCCCTGCTCCTGCCTCCCCGAGAGCCGGCACAGCCCCGTCTCCTGACTTCGGGCTGGGTACGCAGACCCCGCGGTCCTGGTCCCCGCCCTCAGCTGCAGCCCCTTTCCTGATGGCAGATCGTGTGCAAGGTCTCGACCCCTGCAGGTGCACGAGCCACTTCCTACTGCTGTGCACATGCATGAAGGCACACACACGCAATGCACACGTGCACACATGCACATGAACACACATACACACATAAGTACATGCACATTCATACACATACACACACGCACATGCCCGCACATGCACTCACACACAAGTCGCATGCACACACACAAACACGCATGCACGAGCACATGTACACACATGCACACACGCACATGAACATACACACAATTCATGTACACACACATGCCCGTGCACGCACACATGTGCACAGGCATAAGTACACACAGGCACATAAACACACAGGCATACACTCACATGCACAAGGCACACATGTGCACACACAACATGTGTGCACATGCATGCACGCACACACACACTTGGGGGCCTCAGAAAGTTCACCGAAGATGAACATTAGAAGAAAACTATGCACGAGTTTCCAAAAAACTTTTGCACCAAAACAAACTCATCTGCAAATTTTTTCCATGATTTTTAAAAAATTTTATTTATTTAAGAGGCACAGAGTCCAAAACAAGAGAACGCAGACAGAGCGCTCTTATCCACTGCTTCAGTCTCCAAACACCTGCAACAGTCAGGGCTGGGCCGGCCACGCCAGGAGCCGGGGGCTCCCCAGGACGGCATCAGGAGCCGGGGGCTCCCCAGGACGGCATGCAGGCTGTCTGCTGCGAAGTGCAGGCACCACAGCGGCCTCTTTTCAATTTAATTTTTTGTTTGTTTTTGACAGGCAGAGTTAGTGAGAGAGAGACAGAGACAGAGAAAGGTCTTCCTTCCATTGGTTCACCCCCCAAATGGCCGCTATGGTCAGTGCTCTGTGCCGATCTGAAGCCAGCAGCCAGGTGTGTCTCCTGGTCTCCCACGCGGTGCAGGGCCCAAGCACCTGGGCCATCCTCCACTGCACTCCCGGGCCACAGCAGAGGGCTGGCCTGGAAGAGGAGCAGCCGGGATAGAATCCGGCACCCCGACCGGGACTAGAACCTGGGGTGTCGACGCTGCAGGCGGAGGATTAGTCTAGTGAGCCGTGGCGCTGGCCCACAAGCAGCCTCTTACCCACATAGCTGCACACAAGCTTCCGGAGGGGCCGCGTGGGCCCCCTCAGCCCTGCTTCTCCCCGGAGCCACGGCTGCCAAGGACTTTGGCGCCCAGGGTGATGCTCTGGATCTCAGGGTGCGAACGGCCCCTGGTATGGATGGAGCTGGCAGCGGTGACAGTGACAGCGCTGCCTGCGCCCCGTCGGCTCTCGGAGGCAAGCAGCTGAGGAACTCCACGTGGGACGCCTTGCAAAGGGGGGTCCGGCTTCCTAATGCGCACCCTGGCAGGCAGCAGGGGACGGCTCACGTGCTTGGGCCCCTGCACCCACATGGGAGGGGGATGGGGTCCCAGGTGCCGGCTTCAGCCTGCCTCGGCTCTGGCCATTGCAGGCATTTGGGGAGTGATCTCTCTCTCTCTCTCTCTCTCTCTCTCTCTCTCTTTCCTCTTTTCAAATAAAGCTGATAGTATTTTTTAAAAAACTGTTTCTTAAAAACTTTGTCTTAGGGGCCGGCACCACGGCTCACTAGGCTAATCCTCCGCCTGCGGTGCTGGCATCCCAGGTTCTAGTCCCGGTCGGGGCGCCAGATTCTGTCCCGGTTGCCCCTCTTCCAGGCCAGCTCTCTGCTGTGGCCCGGGAGTGCAGTGGAGGATGGCCCAAGTGCTTGGGCCCTGCACCCCATGGGAGACCAGGAGAAGCACCTGGCTCCTGGCTTTGGATTGGCGCAGCACCAACCATGGTGGCCATTTGGGGGGTGAACCAACGGAAGGAAGACCTTTCTCTCTGTCTCTCTCACTGTCTAACTCTGCCTGTCAAATAAAAATAAATAAATAAAAACCTTTGTCTTAATTCACAAAAGCAGAGTTCTCCCACAGTGAGGCTCCAGGCCACTCCCAGACCCACCAGGCCACGGACGCATGGACCCGAGAAGGGAGGGAGGCTAGGACCCCAGGAAGGACCCAATAAAAAAGCAAATTTGCACCGTAAATCTTCCTCCCCAACCGGGACCCACGCCTGGAATCAGGGTCACGGTGCTGGAGGAAAGGGGATTTCAGACTGTGAGGTGCTGGACACCACGGAGCTGGACCTGGGGACATCAGTGCTGGATACCACAACTGACCCTGGCCTGGGAGACCCGTGCTGGACACTGCGGAGCTGACCCTGGCCTTGGGACACCAGTGCTGGACACCACGGAGCTGGCCCTGGCCTGGGAGACCCGTGCTGGACACCACGGAGCTGACTAAAGTGCTGGGAGACCAGTGCTGGACACTATAGAGCTGACCCTGGGGACATTAGTGCTGGACACTATGGAGCTGACCCTGGGGACATTAGTGCTGGACATCGCAGAGCTGACCCCGGCCCTAGGAGACCCGTGCTGGACACCACGGAGCTGACCTGGGCCCTGGGAGACCCGTGCTGGACACCACGGAGCTGACCCTGGCCTAGGAGACCCGTGCTGGACACCACGGAGCTGACCTGGGCCCTGGGAGACCCGTGCTGGACACCACGGAGCTGACCCTGGCCTGGGAGACCCGTGTTGGACACCACGGAGCTGACCCTGGCCTGGGAGACCCGTGCTGGACATCATGAAGCTGATCTGGGCCCTGGGAGGCCAGTGCTGGACACCACAGAGCTGACCACGGAGCTGGGACACCAGTGCTGGACCAGTGCCTCGTGGTCCTGGCATCAGAGGGCAGGTGCTCCCACCAGGAGACTCAACAGCCTCCCACGAAAGTGGACATGAAGACGCCACACACACACACACACACACACACACACACACACCCTGCCCCAGCTCCTGGTGCCTCGAGTCAGCCGGCCACGAAGGGAACTTCACCTGGGGTGGGTGAACCACCTGGACCCCCTGGGGGGACCTGCTCCCTTACTCCAGGGGAAAGAAGGTGGCTCCATGGTCAGGCTCCATGGTCAATGGTGAGGAAGAGCTCACACAGCCCTGGGCACCGCCCAGCTGAAGCCCGAGGTGACCAGGAATGCGCCAAGCACTGCCTCCTCTGGTTGCTGGAAACCGGCGGAGTGTGTGACAGGGACGAGAACAGGTGGTGGTGTGTGTGATGGGGATGGGGGCTGACAATGTGTGTGACAGGGACGGGACGGACGGTGTGTGTGATGGGGAGGGGACAGGTGGTATGTGTGATGGGGACGGGGACGGGCGGTGTGTGTGATGGGGAGGGGACAGGCGGTATGTGTGATGGGGATGGGGACGGGCGGTGTGTGTGACGGGGAGGGGACAGGCGGTATGTGTGATGGGGATGGGGACGGGCAGTATGTGTGACAAGGACAGGAACAGGTGGTGGTGTGTGTGATGGGGATGGGGACTGACAGTGTGTGTGACAGGGACGGGACGGACGGTGTGTGTGATGGGGAGGGATGGGCAGTGTGTGTGATGGGGACGGGGACGGGCAGTGTGTGTGATGGGGAGGGGACAGGCGGTGTGTGTGTTGGGGAGGGGACAGGCGGTATGTGTGATGGGGAGGGGACAGGTGGTGGTGTGTGTGATGGGGATGGGGACTGACAGTGTGTGTGACAGGGACGGGATGGGCGGTGTGTGTGACGGGGAGGGGACAGGCGGTATGTGTGATGGGGACGGGGACGGGCGGTGTGTGTGATGGGGAGGGGACAGGTGGTATGTGTGATGGGGACGGGGACAGGTGGTGGTGTGTGTGATGGGGATAGGGACTGACAGTGTGTGTGACAGGGACAGGGACGGGCGGTGTGTGTGACAGGGAGGGATGGGCAGTGTGTGTGATGAGAACGGGAACAGGTGGTGGTGTGTGTGATGGGGACAGGTGGTGTGTGTGACAGGGACGGGATGGGCGGTGTGTGTGTTGGGGAGGGGACAGGCGGTATGTGTGATGGGGACAGGGACGGGCAGTGTGTGTGATGAGGACGGGAACAGGTAGTGGTGTGTGTGATGGGGAAGGGGACTGACAGTGTGTGTGACAGGGACAGGGACGGGTGGTGTGTGTGATGGGGAGGGATGGGCAGTGTGTGTGACGGGGACAGGGACGGGCGGTGTGTGTGACGGGGAGTCGGCAGATACGGGGACACGTCACAGATCGGTTCTCTCTTATTGGCTGATTTTGTGTCGTGTGCTGAAACACGAGTGATGACACCCCACAGACGTTCAGCTGCGGGGCTTAGGAGGAGAGCGAAAGCCGGTTCAGAACGCTGCCTCGGTGCCGGCATCCCGTAGGACGCGGGTTCCAGTCCCAGCTGCCCCACTTCCGATCCAGCTCTCTGCTGGGGCCCGGGAAAGCAGTGGAGGACGGCCCGAGTCCTTCAGAGATAAACAAGTAAAATGAGTGTGCTTCCGGCAGAGGACCCGCGTGCTGGGGCTTGGTGTGCGCCCGGGCCAGCCGCGTTCCCCAGCCCCATCCTGACCTCCCAGGAGCTCCACGTCCCGAGTCTCCAGGCACCTGCCAGTCAAACCGTCGCCTCGTGCCCACACCCTGGAGTTCAAGTCCTTCTTGCACGCCAACCACATCCACTGCCCACAGCAGGGCCGAGGCTTCCCAGGGCCCAGCGCACTCTGAGATCTGAGCCCAAAGCCTCACGGGGCGCCACCCCCATCAGGCCTGGTGGACACGGGCCACTGTGCGGCAGCGGTGCCAGCGCCAGCCCTGGGCCCTGCCACGGCCTCCGCTTTCCTTCTGAATACACTTTTTATTTTTATTGTTCATAAGCCCAGGTTGAGAATTTTCCAGTCTTAAGGTTCTGCCTCCCTATTACTTATTTATTTAGGATTTCTTTATTTGAAAGTCAGAGTTACAGGAAGAGAGGGAGAGAGGCAGAGAGCCAGAGCGCTTCCATCCGCTGGTCCACTCCGCAGATGGCCGCAACGGCCACGGCTGGGCCAGGCTGAAGCAGGAGCAGGAGCTTCCCCGGGTCTCCCACGGGGTGCAGGGCCCAAGCAGCCGGGCCATCTTCTACTGCTTTCCCAGGCCACAGCAGAGAGCTGGGTCGGAAGCGGAGCAGCCGGGTCCTGAACCGGCGCCCATATGGAGTGCTGGCACTGCCGGCGGCTGTACCCGCTACGCCACAGCGCCGGCCCTGTTTTAAACTGCACACCCCATCTTGCTCTTGCCTTTTATGATAAGCGGTGGAGAGCAGCCGATTCGCTCAGCGACTCCTCCCACCAAACGTCCCTGTCGCTGCTCGTACACCCGGCCCTGGGACAGGGGCTCAGGCAGGCTCCTCCCACCCTGCCACCAGGGCGCACACTGGCCGCCCCGACCCTCGTAGGATTGACCGTCCCAGGCCTCACACCCTGTCCACACAGACCTGGGCCCTTTCCAGGACGCCCTGCAGGATGGTTCCAGCCCGGCCAAGCTCCAAAGCCGTGGCACAGCCCCAGGCCTTTGCTAAGCCACGCCCCTCTGCAGGTGCCCATGTCCCCCTCCGTTTGTCTGGGCTCCTGCATTTTTCTAGCAAATGCTGCCCGACCCCCGCCGGAGTCTCCACAGCACCCAGCCTGACCTCTGACCACTGGCCTTATTCAAGAGCTGAAGACCCTGGCTAGCGTCGAAGACCCCCCCCCCCACACCTCTCTGGCTCTGCTCCCCAGGTCTCTGTCCTCCAGCCAAGCATGTCACATGGCTCCACCCACGGTGGGCGGGACTTCGAAGCTGCCCCAGGGAAACCTGAGGGGCCAGAGAGGCAGGGGCGGTGGAGCCCAGGGCCCCCAGGGCCCCCGGGGCTGCAGGGAGACCCACGGGGCCGTGGCGAGGCAGGGCTGAGCTCCCAGTGCGGGAACCCAGAGGGCTGGGGGCCACGCCCAGCTCTCCCCCTCCTACGCAAACTGGGAGAATTTCCCTGCTCCTCTGCGGTGGCCCCGCTCACCCAGGGGTCAACCGACTGAGCAACCTGCAGGAGAGGGCGGAGCGATGGAAGCGGCTTCTCCAGGCCTCCCCCTTCCAAGGCGACCCTGTGGGCCACAGGTTCGCAAAGCCAGCAGCAGGTGAAGCGTCCCACGGCAGACGCCGGTTAGACCCCGGCCGCTGCACTTCTGATCCGGCTCAGCGCCCAAGGGCCTGGGTCCCCACCACCCACGTGGAGACCCCCATGGAGCCCTAACCTGGCTGTTGAGACCATTTGGGGAGTGAGGCCGTGGATGGAAGATTCCCCACCCCACCCCCTCTCTGTCTGCCTTTTTTTTTTAAGATTTTATTTATTTATTTGAGAGGTAGAGTTAGCCAGTGAGAGGAAGAGAGACAGAGAGAGGTCTTCCCTCCACTGGTTCACTCCCCAGATGGCCGCAATGGCCAGAGCTGCGCCAATCCGAAGCCAGGAGTCAGGAGCTTCTTCTGGATCTCCCACGTGGGTGCAGGGGCTTGGACTTGGACCATCTTCTACTGCTTTCCCAGGCCATAGCAGAGAGCTGGACTGGAAGAGGAGCAGCCAGGACCAGAACCAGCGCCCATATAGGACGCCGGCGCCACAGGTGGAGGATTAACCTACTGCGCCGCAGTGCCGGCCCCGTCTGCCTTTCCAGTAAATAAACCTTAACACACACACGTGCACACGCACGCACACACCTGCACACGCACGCACACACATGCACGTGCACACACACAGATGCACACACGCACGCACACACCCGCACATGCACGCACGCACACATGCATGCACACGCATGCACACGCACACATCTGCACACGCACGTACACACATGCACACACATGCGCGCACGCATGCACACAAACACAGAATCTGGAGCATGGGAGCAGGCGCTCAGCACGGAAGTTGAGACAGCACTTGAGACATCCCTCCCGTGTAACAGTGCCTGGGTTCACGTCCTGGCTCTGCTCCCAGGTCCAGCCTCCGCGGCTGCACAGGTGACAGCTGAAGTCCTGGGCCCTGCACCCACGTGGGGGAGCTGCAAGAAGCTCCTGGCTTGGGCGGCCCTGACCACTGCGGCCATCTGGGGAGAGAGCCAGCAGATGGAAGACCTCTCTCCCTCTCCCGCCCTCCCTCGCTCTCAAATAAATAAGCCTTTAAAAATAAAAAGCCACAGCCGCCAACTGCTTGTCACCGCTGGAGCGTCACTCACCCCCTACACCTGTCAGTCACGTGTCAGTCACGTCTTCCTGGCCTGGTTTGTAAATCACACCTTGCACATGGGGGCGGGTCAGGACCGGACTTGCCTGCTACGTTCCAGGGGTGGGAAGCTTTGCTCCCAAGGGGACGGCGCTAATGGGGCGAGGGGGGTGCATCCAGGGGCAGAGGCCCCCAAGCCAGGCTGAGGCTGTGCCCGTCCAGCAGGGGTGCACTGATGCCCCGGGATGGACGAGTGACCCCCCGAGCAGCGGCTCACTCTCGTGCCTGCTCCTGCCACCGGGCGCCATCCGTCTGCCACATTAGGACATGGCTCCAGGCCCTCGCCCATGGGGCTGTTGCGAAGCTTGTGAGAGGAACACACCTCCTCCCTACAAAGCACTCAGCCCAGCATTTCGCAGCCACAGGACATGGACCACGACCCACACACGGGAATCGTTTCATCCAGGAGGTGGGGCAGCTTCAGCGTCCATGGGACACAGGGGCTGCCCCGCGGCCCCCAGGGCTGGGAGGCCAGCACCCTCCTGCATGGGGCCAGCTGCTCCCGAGGCCTCCCTCCCACTGCATCCGCATCCTTAGCACCTACGTTGTGACAACTCCATCGCCTTCTGGCAGAGCCCACCTCGCATGTACCTTGGTGACAATAGGCGCCACATCTCTGCACACCCGCGTCACCCACCAGGGCTTCCGAGAAACAGGTTCAGGGTGTGCAGCTGAGCCCCCAACAGGAAGGGGTGACAGCAGTGAGAGGTGACAGCAGGGAGAGGTGACAGCAGGAGGGGGTGACAGCAGGGAGGGGTGACAGCAGGACAGGGTGACAGCTGTGAGAGGTGACAGCAGGAAGGGGTGACAGGAGGGAGAGGTGACAGCTGTGAGAGGTGACAGCAGGGAGAGGTGACAGCAGGGAGGGGTGACAGCAGGGAGAGGTGACAGCAGGGAGAGGTGACAGCAGAGAGGTGACAGCAGGGAGAGGTGACAGCAGGGAGGGGTGACAGGAGGGAGAGGTGACAGCTGTGAGAGGTGACAGCAGGGAGAGGTGACAGCAGGGAG
>CM027387.1:109475047-109496128 GCA_015711505.1 Sylvilagus bachmani
GTCCCTAGGGAGACCGTGTGGGTGCAGAGGGTGGGGGTCCCTAGGGAGACCGTGTGGGTGCAGAGAGCTGGATTGGAAGTGGAGCAGCTGGGACTCAACTGACATACACAGGGGACGCCGGCACTGCAGGCGGCGGTTTACCCGCCACGCCACCGCGCAGGCCGGGGCTGGAAGTCTGGGACTTTCTGGTGTCCGGAGCAGCCTGCACGGCGCTGGTTCCAAGCTCCAGCTGCTGGTCTCCCTGACCTCCTGGCCCTCCCTCCTCGGGGTGCGTTTGCTTGTTTTCTCGTTTCCACGGGAGGCGGCCGCTAGTTTGGGACGCGGATTCTGCGGTGGCTGCGGGACTGCTGCGTTCCCGGAGTCTTGCATTTCAGTTGCCTGAAATTTTGTTTCCATTTCTGTTTGGTTCAAAACGGTTTCTAATCCCTCCCGTTCTCTGTGGAACCACGGGCTTGTCAGACGCGTTTCCCAAGTATTTCTACATTAGTAATCTGGGTTTTATTATGGGTCAGAGAATGCGCTTTGTATGGCATGAATACTTTTTAAAAATTTATTTATTTATTTATTTGAGAGGCAGGGGGGGGGGGTCTTCCATCCGCTGGTTCACTCCCCAATTGGCCACAGTGGCTGGAGCTGAGTTGATCCGAAGCCAGGAGCCAGGAGCGTCTTCCGGGTCTCCCATGTGGGTGCAGAGGCCCAAGGACTCGGGCCATCTTCTGCTGCCTTCCCAGGCCATAGCAGGGAGCTGGATCGGAAGTGGAGCAGCCGAGTCTCGAACCGGCGCCCCCTGGGATGCCCCACTACAGGCCAGGGCTTAACCCGCTATGCCACAGCGCCGGCCCTGGCATGCATACTTTTATATCTTTCAAGATTTGTTTTATGGCCCATAATATGGTTCTTCCTGGTAAATATTTGATGTACACTTTTCAAAAATGTGTGTTTTCCAGTTGTTGGGTAGAATTTCTGACCGGTGTCAATGACATGAAGTTGGTTCCCAGTAGCGTTTACATTTTCCTGTTGACTTCTGTCTGTTCACGCAGTCAAGTGCCAGAGAGGCTGCTGGAGCTCCTACCATGGTTGTCATCCGCCAGTTTCTCCCACAGGCCTGTCAGCTCTGTGCCGTTACACTCAGGACCCGTAAGTCCCCTTACTATGCGTGACCTGGTTGTTCTTTTCATGTTATTTGAGAGGCAGAGAGAAAGAGAGAGAGAGAGACAGACAGACAGAGAGAGACAGAGAGACAGAGAGAGACAGAGAGAGAGACAGAGACTGAGAAAGAGGCAGAGACAGAGACAGAGAGACAGAGAGAGAGACAGAGAGACAGAGAGAGAGACAGAGAGAGAGACAGGGAGAGAGGCAGAGAGACAGAGACAGACAGAGACAGAGAGAGACAGAGAGAGGGAGAGAGACAGATAGAGAGACAGAGACAGAGACAGACAGAGACAGAGACAGACAGAGACAGAGAAACAGACAGAGACAGAGAGAGGGAGACAGAGAGACAGAGACAGACAGAGACAGAGACAGAGAGTTTCCGTCTGCTGGTTCGCTCCCCAAGGCCCACAGCAGCCAGCACTGGGCCATGCTGGAGCTGGGAGCTGGGAACTCCACTGGGGTTTCCCACGTGGGCAGAGGGACCCTAACCCTCCCATCACGGCTGCCTCCCAGGGTGATCAGCAGAGCCGGGACTCGCAGCCGGGCACACTGTTAGGCGCTGTGGCTGCCCCGGGCAGGCCGGAACCACTACCCCAAATGCCTGCCCCACCAAGTAGCCCTCGACTCCAGCCAGGGGGTTTATCCTGAAATAGACTTGGGAGTTAGAACGAGCAGTTCTCGGAGAATCTTCCAAGCTCCGTGCTGTCACTGCTGTGGAATGAATGGCCCCAAACTCGAGTCTAAACAACAGTGGCTGTGGGCAGGACCCTCCTCACACAGGCCAGCATCCCTCCTGCCTCCGGCTGCAGGCGGCTGAGTGTGGCAGGGTCGTGGCTGAGTGTGGCAGGGTCACGGCTGAGTGTGGCAGGGTCGCGGCTGAGTGTGGCAGGGTCGCGGCTGAGTGTGGCAGGGTCGCGGCTGAGTGTGGCAGGGTCACGGTGGCCCCTGGCTGCAGTGGGGACTTGGGTATTGTGGCCTTCTTGGGACCTTGGGGTTAATTTGCATTTCTTTAAATGCTGACTAAGCAGTTCCTGGTGGTTCCTTAAGCTTGATGCCCGTGTCAAGGGCCTCACCCGGCCTTCAACATGAAGACCGGGCCTCCCAGGGCCTCCTTAGAAGTTGCCTCCCCCAAGAAAGGATTTGTGCGGCTGGCGCTGTGGCTCAGTAGGTTAATCCTCCACCTGCAGTGTCTGAGTCCCGGCTGCTCCACTTCCCATCCAGCTCTCTGCTGTGGCCTGGGGAAGCAGTGGACGATGGCCAAGTGCTTGGGCCCCTGCACCGCGTGGGAGACCTGGAAGAAGCTCCTGGCTCCTGGGTTCAGATCAGCACAGTTCTAGCTATTGTAGTCATCTGGGGAGTGAACCAGCGGATAAAAGATATTTCTCCCTGTAACTCTACCTCTCAAATAAATAAATATTTGTTTTTACTCATTTGAAATCACAGAGAGAGGGAAAGAGAGAGAGAGAAAGACAGAAACAGATCTTCCATCGCGGGTCCACTCCCCAGATGGCCACAACAGCCAGGGCTGGGCCAGGCTGAAGCCGGGAGCTCCGTCCAGGTCCCCCGTGGGTGCAGGGCCGAGCACCTGGGCCGTCCTCCACGCACTCCCGGGCCACAGCAGAGGGCTGGCCTGGAAGAGGAGCAACCAGGACAGAATCCAGCGCCCCAACCAGGACTAGAACCCAGGGTGCTGGCGCCGAATAATTTTTTTAAAGATCTATTTTATTTATTTAAAAGGCAGAGTTACAAGGCGGGGAGAGAGAGACAGAGACGTGGAGAAAGGGGGAGGAAGGCCTCCCAGTGCTGGTCACTCCCAGTAGAGAGGGAGGGAGGGGGTGGGACGGAGCCTCCCAGCGCTGGTCACTCCCAGTAGAGAGGAAGGGAGGGGGTGGGGCGGAGCCTCCCAGTGCTGGTCACTCCCAGTAGAGAGGGAGGGAGGGGGTGGGGCGGAGCCTCCCAGCGCTGGTCACTCCCAGTAGAGAGGGAGGGAGGGGTGGGGCGGAGCCTCCCGGCGCTGGTCACTCCCAGTAGAGAGGGAGGGAGGGGGTGGGGCGGAGCCTCCCGGCGCTGGTCACTCCCAGGGCAGGGCTCAGGCCTTGCGCTCCCTCTGGCTGTGTGCGATCCGTACCACCTCCAAACCTTTTCAGCTCCCCAGAGAAACTGTCCCATTACCCCCTACGCCCCCCCCCACCCACAGGGGCCGATTCCCAACCTCCTAACACATCACACACACACACACACACAGAGGATCCGATTCCCGACTTACTAACACATCACACACGGCACACTGACGCGCACAAACACACCGGCTGATTTCCGACCTCCTAACATGTCACACACACACAGGCCGATTCCCAGCCTCCTAACACATCACAGATAGCACACACATGCACACACACAGAGGCCAATTCCCAAATTCCTAACTTATCACACACACACACACACACACACACACACACAGAGGCCGAACCCGACTTCCTAACACATCACACAGGACACACATACACACACATACACACCCACAGGCCAATTTCCCACCTCCTAACAGATCACACATCACACACAGCACACACACACACAGGCCGATTCCCGACCTCCTAAAACATCACACACACACACACACACACACAGACCCATTCCCGAACTCCTAACAAATAACACACAGAACACACAGTCCGATTCCAGACTTCATAACACTTCACACACAAACACACACACAGGCCAATACCTGATTTCGTAACACATCACACACAGCACACACACACACAGGCCGATTCTGGACTTCCTAACACATCTAACAGCACACACACACATATACACTGGCTGATTCCGACCTTCTGACACATCACACACACACACAAACACACACGTGTCACACACACACACAGAGGCCGAATCCTACTTACTAACACACACACACAAAAACACACAGCCCGATTCCCGACTTCCTAGAACATCACACACAGCATACACACACACACACACAGCCCAATTCCCAACCTCCTAACTCAATAGACACACACAAACACACATACACACAGACCGATTCCCGACTTCCGAACATATGTCACACACACACACGCACCTGCACAGACTGATTCCCGACCTCCTAACATATCACACAGCACACACACACACACACACACACACACAGAGGACGATTCCCATCTTACTAACACATCACACACAAAAAAACACAGCCCGATTCCCGACTTCCTAACACATCACACACACACACACAAACAAAAGCCAATTCCTGACCTCCAAACACATCAGACACACACAAACAGAAACACACACAGACCGATTTCCGACTTGCTAACACATCTCACACACGCACACGCACACGCACAGGCCGATACCTGAGCCCTGGCTGACAGCTGGCTTCACGGGGACGATGGCCTCCAGGTTTATCCACGCTGCAGTCTGCGTCCACTCCCTTCCTCTCCCCTCGGGGACCTCGTGCCCAGGGTGGACACACATGGTGCCGACCGGTGCACAGCTGTCCTTTTGCAGTCTTCAGTGTTGCCTTATGATTCCACATTGCCCTGTTCCAGGCAGTCCACCAAGGTGCCCGGGATGCTGTCTGCTCCTCGTTCCTCGGGGTCATTGGGTTTCAAGGATCTGCGGGTTTATAATTTCATCAACTTTGGAAAAGCCGCAACCACTTCTTCTCCAGGGGAAACCCCTGTCCCATCTCTGCGTTCAGACTCCCCCACGCGTGCGTCACGTCCCAAGGCCCCCGCCACGCGAGCGTCACGTCCTGAGGCCCCCCGCCACGCATGCGTCACGTCCTGAGGCTCCCCCACGCGTGCACCACGTCCCGAGGCCCCCGCCACGCGTGCACCACGTCCCGAGGCTCCCCCACGCGTGCGTCACGTCCCGAGGCTCCCCCCACGCGTGCGTCACGTCCCGAGGTTCCCCCACGCGTGCATCACGTCCCGAGGCTCCCCCACGCGTGCGTCACGTCCCGAGGCTCCCCCCACGCGTGCGTCACGTCCTGAGGTTCCCCCACGCGTGCATCACGTCCTGAGGCTCCCCCACGCGTGCGTCACGTTCCAAGGCCCCCGCCACGCGTGCACCATGTCCCGAGGCTCCCCCCACGCGTGCGTCACGTCCCGAGGCCCCCGCCACACGTACACCACGTCCTGAGGCTCCCCCCACGCGTGCGTCACGTCCCGAGGCCCCCGCCACGCGAGCGTCACGTCCTGAGGCCCCCGCCACGCGTGCACCACGTCCCGAGGCTCCCCCACGCGTGCACCACGTCCCGAGGCTCGCCCACGCGTGCACCACGTCCCGAGGCTCCCCCACGCGTGCACCACGTCCCGAGGCTCCCCCACGCGTGCGTCACACCACACGCGGTTGTCCGTGGCTTCACGCTCCAGCAGCCCTCCCCTCTCTCCCTGCCGAGGTGCGACCGTGGCATCCGTTGCCGGGTCAAGTTCTTCCAGCTCTCTTCAGCAACTCTGGTGTTTCCGTCTCAGTCCCGTGGGGTCTTTCATTCTCCTATTCCCCTCTGTGTCTCTGTGCCGTGGGCACAGTTGTGGCGTTAAAGCCCTCGTGACCAGCTCCGCCAGCCGGTGTTCACCCTCCATGTCCTCGTATGAGGCGCGCTGTGCCACCTGTCGGCTCGCGGCTTTCCCCGGCAGCTGTCAGACCTGCACCTGCCTCTGCTGGAGATGCCAGTGTTGCTGCCTTCGGAGTCCTGCAACACAGCCAGATGGCTCAGGGGCGTCTTGGCGCTTGCTGGCCAGGCAGGACCGGAGAGCGGTCCATTCAGGGCCAACTGCCCCCCACTCCCAAGGCCGGAGCCCAGGCTGCACCCTGCCCCTGTCGGCGAGGGCGGGCGGGGGTGCACTCCCGCGAGGGCCCAGCTGCCTCTGCGTCCCTGGGGGAAGCTCCCGGGGGTCTCCACAGACGACTGGGGTTCCACAGCGCTGTCTCCTCTCCAGCCCCCCCAGCCCGAGAGCTGCAGCTGCCTGCGCCCCTGCTCCGCCTTCCCCACTCCTCCTGAGCCCCGACGTGGGCGGGAGGGGCAGGCACAGTTCCTTCCCGAGCCCCCCTCTGCTGCCTGGTCCCTGGCGTTTGAAATCCGTGGTTTGCCCGTGTGCTGGGCGGGGCAGGGGGCGTGGCCCGGGCTATGTGGCCCCGCCTCCTTCTCGCCTCCCGGGCTCGCAGCCCCCACGCCTCTGCGGCCTCTAGTTCTGACCGCGGACTCCCTCCCCGCTCAGCTCCCCGCCTGAGCGCCGCTCCCGCGTCCCGCCGTGTCCGCGAGCTTGCACGGCATGGCAGGAGGCAGGGAGGACCCCCCCACCCCTCCCCGACAGCCCAACCCACGTCACCTCTTCCAGTGAGAACTCACCCACTCCCAGACGGACGGGTCCTGGCCCCGCCTCCTACCTCCAGGCCCCACCTCCTCTCAGCACCGCCGCACTGGGGACCAGGCTGGCTGAGCATGGGGTGGGGGGCGCACACACGAACCCCGGCTCCAGCCTGGCTCCCTGCAGCTCAGCCCTCTCCTCCGCGAACTCCCCAGGAGACCCCACCGCCCTTCCCTGGCCCCGGAAGCTCTCCCACATTCTGAGCGAGTGGGGGGGGTGGCTCTCCCTGCGGCCTTTGCCGGGGCCAGCGGCGCTCGGGACATCGTCTCCCCAGCGTCCCAGCGTCCATCCGGCACAGAGGGTTGCATGGACGGCGCCAGGACGGACACTGCTCCATCCAGCCGCAGGGGCAGAGCCTGCCGTGGGCTTGCCCCCCCCCCCCCCCCCCCCGCGGCCAGAGCGGTGAGGAGCCCTGGGCTTCGGCCCGGCCCTCACCTGAGGCCGCGGCTGCTTTACAGATCAGTTTCCTTACCATCCAGGTGCGGCAGCCAGGGACCAAGAGTCAGTTTCCATTGGAAAAACAGTTCTTATTTTTTAAAAGCTTTATCTGTTTACTTGGAAGGCAGAGTTAGAGAGAGAAAGGGAGAGAGGGAGGGAGGGAAGAAGATGGGGGGAGGGGGCAGGGAGAGAGAGAGAGGTCTTCCATCCGCTGGTTCACTCCCCAAATGGCCACAATGACTGGGGCTGGGCCAGGCTGGAGCGGGGAGCCTTAACTCCAGCTGGGTCTCCCACGTGGGTGCAGGGGCCCAGGCACTTGGCCGTCTTCTGCAGCTTTCCCAGGCGCGTTAGCAGGGAGCTGGATCAGAAGAGGAGCGGCCGGGACTCGAACTGGAGCTCACAGAGGATGCTGGTGTCACGGGTAGCAGCTTCACCCCAAATGCTATTCCTGAAGCTTCCAGAGAGGGTGGGGGTCTGGCCGTGCCCTGGATGGAAGGGTCACACCTGGAGGCCTGGGGGCAGCCGGGGGGGGGGGGGGGGCTGGGCCGGAATCTTTACTGTGGATTGTGCAGTCAGAGCCGGGCAGGGCAGAGGCTCTGAGCAATCCAATCTCAGAGGCTCTGGGGCCGGGGCTGTCCTGGTTGTCTGATTCCTGCGGGGTGAGGGTGGTGGGGGGTGGGGTGTATTTGCAGGTGGAAGGCAAGCCCCCTCCCACATCTGGGAATTAGCTCCTGATTGGCAGGCAGAGCAGGAGGCGGGAGGGGGTGGTGGTGCGAGGCGCTCTCTGGGGTCCCCAAGGCCTAAAGATCCAGAGGGGAGGAGACAGGTCCCTACCTGGTCTGGACGTGCTGTCAGCCCCCCCGGCGTGGTCCAGCTTGGGGAGGAGATGGGGTTCCCACCTGGGCTGGACGTGCCGTCAGCCCCCGGCGTGGTCCAGCTTGGGGAGGAGATGGGGTTCCCACCTGGGCTGGACGTACCGTCAGCCCCCGGCGTGGTCCAGCTTGGGGAGGAGATGGGGTCCCCACCTGGGCTGGACGTGCCGTCAGCCCCCGTCCAGCTTGGTGGCCAGTAACCACAGTGGCCCCTGAACCGTGCAAAGTGGGATGCCCAAACGGAGACAGGGTGTGGGAAACACTGGTTCCGCAGGCTTGGTGTGGACCCTATCTCACAGGTGACGATTTTCACAGGAGGGCGCCGCAGGAGCATGGGGAAACAGCATTAGAAGGTAAACTTGATTCAACGCAAAGCTTCAAAACCCCATTTTTAAAAAGACTTATTTAAGGGGCCAGCGCTGTGGCGCAGTGGGTTAAAGCCATGGCCTGAAGCGCTGGCATCCCATATGGGCACCCGTTCAAGTCCCGGCTGCTCCTCTTCCCATCCAGCTCTCTGCTGTGGCCTGGGAAAGCAGTGGACGATGGCCCAAGTCCTTGGGTCCCTGCACCCGCGTGGGAGACCCGGAAGACGCCCCTGGCTCCTGGCTCCTCACTTTGGATCAGCACAGCTCCGGCTGTTGCAGCCATCTGGGGAGTGAACCAGCGGATGGAAGACCTCCCTGTCTCTATCTCTCTCTGTAACTCTGCCTTTCAACTCAATAAAATAAATCTTTTTTTTTTTTAAAGGACTTATTTATCTGAAAGGCACCAACTTACAGAGAGACAGGGAGAGGTGAAGAGTTCTTCCAGCCGCTGGTTCACTCCCCAAATGGCCGAAGCCGGGAGCCAGGAGCTTCTTCAGGTCTCCCACATGGATGCAGGGGCCCAAGCACTCGGGCCATCGTCCACTGCTTTCCCACGTGCATCAGCAGGGAGTTGGATGGGAGGTGGAGCAGCCGGGACTCGAACTGGCGCCCACATGGGATGTGGGTGTTGCAGGCCATGCCACAATTTCCATGAGCGTTCTGTCGGCCCCTTGCACGGACTTCCGGCTGCAGTATTTACCGTTGGGTTTGCAGGCCCCCGCTGAGTGCTGGGGGTGAGGCGTGGGCCCTGGGCAGGGCCTGGAAGAGGCAGCAGGCTTGTGATCAGACACTGGCACGGCTCTGCCAAACCACGAGGCCCTCGGCTCAGGGCAAGTCCCCTTGGTCTCCGAGGAAACCCAGCACCCGGAGCTGTCGGCTGGCCCCCACTCCCGCTCATCCGCATGCTTCTCTTTTTCTGAAGCACACTTGAAAGTCAATGGGAAATAGAGCTAAGAGACATTTAGTTTGGGGCAAAAGATTCTGGAGCCCCTGCCCATCCACGAGGGCTCTGGACACCCCTGTGGAGAGCGCCTGTCTGGGAGAGCCGCGGGACGACACCCAAAAACATAGGCGCCGAATCAGCCTCTCCTGCCGGTCCTTCCGCCAGCTCCGTGATGGCCCTCGTGGGGGCCGAGCCATCAGTCCAGGCAGGAGGCTTTGGGGTCCAGGTGTCGGGGTGGAGCCCAGGCGGCTGAGGCGCCACCCACCACCCCCGGGGGTCCTGAGAAAGGAACAGCCACCAATCACGCCTCCCAAATGCCGGAGGGGGCGCTCGCAGACGCCCGGCCAAGGTTTCTCAGGCCCTGGGACCTGTCCGAGCCTGGATGCCAGGGGGGTGGGCTTTTCCATTTCTGCCTGGCGTGGGCATGGGGCCCTCAGGGCAGCTGCACGGGGAGAGCCTGGGTCCCACTGCTTGGATCACTCACAGGGCGGAAAATGGATGTGTACACACCCCAGGCCCTTTGGCAGCCATGGGGACCTGCCCACCAGCCCCCCTGGGCAGGTGCTGTCCTCTGGGTCACTTCCCAAAGCAGCAGGGAGCACCCCGAGGCTGGCAGCACACTCCCCAGGTGCTGCGCAGGCTCCCCGGAGGAGGGGCCCTAGGCCTCGATCTCCTCCCCCACCCCGCCCAGGCAGAAATGGGAAGGCGGCTCCAGGCAGCTGGGTCCACCCGACTGACCGATCCGTTTCCAGGAGCACCTGGTCGCCTTCAGGAAAAACCCAGCCCGACTGTGGCCCCTCCGGGACACAGCCCCTGGCTGGTGACCCCGCAGAGGGACATACACCTGCCACGCTGGCTCGAGGCTGCTGCCCCAGCGACCTCTCCCCGCTGGCCCAACTTCGATGTCCCCAGGGAAGGCGTGAGCGGGAGGCCCGGGCCGCAGGGCCGTCACCTAGGGAAAACAGTCCGGGCGGCGGGATGATGCATGAGGGCCGTTGAGCCGTGGGGAGCAGGTGGGGCGCGGGAAGAGGGGAGACGCGGCAGTGGGTGGGGGTGGGACCCGGCTGAAGGCTCCACCCAGAGCCCAGGGCCGGGGGCGCACAGAAGCCAGGGAACCCGACCTTCAGCCCACCGTCAGCTCCGCGCCCAGGGCGCCGGGCGGCGTAGCCCCCAGGTTCCGCGGGCGAGCGCACAGGTGGCAGCCCGGCCGCAGCACAGGTGTGCAGTGGGCGTGGAGCACCGCGGACACCCCCCCGTCGCTGGGGGGCGGGGAGGAGGAACAGGGCGGGGCCGGGCGGCCGCGCAGCTGTGTCAGCGCCGCTACCGGGAGCCACGCGCCCGGCGTACGCGCTTCCTCCGCGGGGTCGGGCTTGGGGCCGCGCCCGGCGCGATTGGCCAAACGTGCGCCCTAGGATTGGCTGGGACCCCGGCCCCCGCCTACTCCGCCCCGGGAGGACGGGGCACAGGTGCGGGCGGCGCCGCGCGTGCTGCCCCCGGGGGGTCTCGCGCGCCTCCCGGACGGCAGCCGCGGCCACTCCCTCCCCCTGCGGCGCGCGCCGCGGGTTCGGAGGCCTTGTGGGCCGCGCGCGCGGCGGGGTGGGAGTGCCGAGTTGCGCGCTGCGCCTGGTGTGTTGGGGCGGGGGAGCTCCGCGGGGCACCTGCCGACACTCGCGGGCTGTGCCTGGGGACCAGGCGGGGCGCGCGCGCGGTTGGCGGGGCGTGTGCCCGAGGGGGCGGGCGAGGAAGAGGGAGGAGGGCGTGAGGAAGGAGGCGGCGGCGTAGTCTATACATTTAAAAACGAGCCGTCTGCGCCGCGCAGGGGGCGATCCGGTGCGGGACACAAGCGCCCCACGCTCCCCGACGCGCACGACCGACCCCCGCCCCCGGAAGACGTGCGCCGCGCGTCCCAAGGAGTCGCTGGGCGGCGCGGGGCCGGAGACCCCATCGGGGCGCTCCCGTCCCCCGCCCCGCTCCTCCGCGACGCGCCGGGGGCTGAGAGCAGGGGCCGGACGCGTGGGTGCGGACGGGATGGACGGCAGTGCCCTGCCCCGGCTCGCGGCGGCCCCGTCGCCGGGCGTCCTGGGCCCCTGCGCCGCGCGGCGGAGGCCCGCGTCCCCGGAGCTGCTGCGCTGCAGCCGGCAGCGGCGGCGGCCTGGAGCCGTGGAGGCCCCGGGCGGCGGCGTGGCGGCCGTGGCGCGGCGCAACGAGCGCGAACGCAACCGCGTGAAGCTGGTGAACCTGGGCTTCCAGGCGCTGCGGCAGCACGTGCCGCTCGGCGGCGCCAGCAAGAAGCTGAGCAAGGTGGAGACGCTGCGCTCGGCCGTGGAGTACATCCGCGCGCTGCAGCGCCTGCTGGCCGAGCACGACGCCGTGCGGACCGCGCGCGCCCCGGCGCCCCGGGGGCCGCCCGCGCCGCCCTCCTGCGCCTCGTCGTCCCCGCGCTCCGCGTGCTCCTCGGACGACAGCGGCTGCGAGCGCGCGCTGAGCCCCGCGGACCGCGAGCTGCTCGACTTCTCCAGCTGGCTGGGGGGCTGCTGAGCGCCCTGGCACCCCGAGGTAACGGCGGGGTGCGCGGGCGGGCCGGGGCGGGGCGGGGCGGCGGCTTCGCCCTCGCTCGCCCTCCGTTCCCCGCTGCCACCCGTCAAGCCCGTGCAAGACCGGCGCTTGTTTGTCTGCGGTTGCAAAACTTCCTCCCCGGGCCCGGCCGCCGGCGGGGGCGGGGGCGGGGAGCGGGGGTGCGGGGAGGGGAGCAGCTGCGGGTCCCCGGGCCGGCGAGGGTGCTGGAGGCGGCTGGAGGCGCTTCGCCTTGCAGATCGCGCTCGGGGCCCCGCGCCTCGCTGTGCGCCTGCAGCCCGCGGAGCCAACGCCGCCGCCGCCTTGGCCAAGGGAGGTGGGGGCTGGGCCGGCTCACGGTAACGCGCCCTCTTGCCCGCAGACCGTCGCCGGAGAGCCGACTGCAGCCATCGGGACGTTGCCGACGCGCGCCTCCAGCCGCCCTGAGCCCGCTTCGGACTGCTCTGGGCTGGGCGCTCTGACCCTTCCCGTGGGGCACAGCCGGGTTTAAAGAGACAGAATCTTTTCTGAACGCAGTGACTGGAAGCTGGCGGACGCTGCTGGCTACAAAGAGACCTATTTTTGTACAAAACGTCTTTAGCACAATAAACGCAATCCGCGCGCCCTCCGCCCGCCCGTCAGTCACCTGGAGCTCTCCAGCCTCGCCGAGATGCGGATAGGAGCAGCCCCGGGGACAGGGGCCCTGGCCAGCTGCCTCCCCTCCACGACCCAGCCTGGCTTGTGCGGCGTCCCCCGCAGTGGCCCCTTCCTGCGGTCCTGTACCCACCCCTCTGAGGGCCAGGCTCTTCCCTGGACACCGTGGCCGCCTCTGTCGGGGGGGCCCAGAGGTGTGAGACTGGTCGTGGGCGGGGCCCAGCCAGGCCCCGGGTCGGGTCAGGGGCAGCAGGCTGCTGGGTGGTCCGGGCAGGGCACTTTTGGAAAATGCGAGTGGGAGGCGGCTGACCAGCCCTGCGGCTGGACAGGTGCTGGCGTCTGCCCTCCCCACTGACCTGGGCTGCAGGAGTGGGTCGCCTGTGTGTCGCCAGCTGGGGGACCTTGGGCTGTGCCCAGCTTCCTGGCTGTGGGAGGACCTGTGAGGGCCCTGTCTGGCCGCCTGCGTGCAGGGCTCCGTGGGACCGGCCGGAGCCGCCCTGGAGAGGAACAAGGAAGAGCCTCCTCGGAGCGGAGCGCGGGGCCGGGCTGTCGCAGGCTCCACCTTTGACCCCGGGTGGCGGCGGCTTTCAAGTCCCCACAGCTCCCTTTTATTGTCAGGGTGTGTGAGAGGCCGAGGGGGTCCCCAGGTTGCTTTAGGGTGCAGCCGGCACCGCCTCCTTCCAGAGTGGTTGGGGCAAAGCCGTGGTGGGTGGGAGTGGCAGCAGGTGGCCGCATGTTACTGTTAATGGGGGCAGGGTCTCGCGAAGCGGGGTGGCAGGTCCCCTGACCCTGGAGAAGCAGAGGTGGTCCCAGGGCCCCTTTTCCCCAGGCTGGCCTGGGATCCTCAGGGGTCAAGGTCACAGCTGGGGTTGTAGACCCCAGGGGACAGGAAGGGCGCCCCAGCTTCTCCCAGGAGTCCCTGCCTGGGGTCAAGGCCCCCAGGATGCAGGAGGGGAGGAAGGCGTGGCCCTCCTGTGCCGGGGGCCTGCGGCACGGCAGACACAGCCCCGCCGCTGTCCTGGTCCACCTGGTTCTTGCAAGTTTGGTTACGGGGAATTCCACACGCACGTGGCACCGCGGCAAGGCTGTGGGAAAGGGGATGAAAGATAAGTTTATTGGGGGAGTTAGAGGTGCTTCCGGAATCCGGCTGGAGGTCTGTGCCACACACACGTCCCCTGGGCACTCGGGCCCGCTGAACCCCAGGAGAGCTGGTGCCTGTGCCCACCCCCACCCGCAGCAAACCCCGAACTCCCGGGCCCACCTCTGCACTGACCCCAGAGTCTGCACCACCCCCAGATGCACCCGTTCTCATGGCTGACACCTGGCCAGTGGCAACGTCGTCCCCAGTGTCCCTAGCGTCTCCAAGGAGGGTCCCCCAGGGGAGTTGGCTGCAGGGCTCTGGCGAGCACTCGGCTGGGGGTGGGGGATGGGGCCCTTAGCCACCTGGGTGCTAGGGGGATGGGGCCGAGGCGGGGTGGGGCCCGGGTCCAGGATGGGCGCCAGCTGCCGACTGGTGACCACCTGGCTTTTTGTCCAAACGGGGACAGCAGGGGTCTCCCCTGGCCCCCCACCTGCCCACGCTTGATGTCGGGTCATCTCGGGCTCCGGCACCAACGCTGAAGTCAAGGGAACGTGATGGGAACTGCCTCATTCCTAAGCCCTGGGGCTACTCCTGGACCTTCCAGGAAGGGTGGCCCAGCGGCTCCCAGGAGGCCACGTGGACACGGCCCCGCCCGGCCCAGGGGCCCGGCCGTCTGGGCTCTGCCTGGGGCTGCCTGGATTGTAGCAGCTGATTCCAGGTGAAAGGTGACCGGGACCAGGGCTGGAGGGTGGGGTGGGCCAGGGGAGGGACGCTGCTTGTGGCCTTGGTGGAAGGCAAGGGGCGCCTTTGCCGGTGACGCTCCCCCGGGGAGAGGGGGCCCACAGCAAAGCCCAGAGCTCCATCCAGGGGGCGCAAGGCCACCGGGGATCCACAGGGTCTCACGCACCCATCACAGTGCCACCCAAGGACCTATGCTCGGTGTCGTGTGGGTCTGGGTCCTCCTCACGGTGGGGGGGGCTACATTGGTGCGATGTCCCCCCTTACCCCATGGAGGCCCAGAGGCAGCGCCCAGGGTGGGGCATCCAGGCCTGCCCAGGTCCCCTGGGTGGGGGTGGGTCTGTGCCACACAGAGACCCTGCCCTCGTGGAGCCTGGGGTCCACCCACAGGCAGTGTCTGCACCCTGGTCTGGGCAGTGGGGGGCGTCTCAGGGTCCGGGCCCCTGGGCAGGCTTTGCAGCCTTCCCAGGCTGCAGCCGCTGCCCACCCCCGAGCCAGCCCAGGCTGTGTGCGCTGCCAGTGGCTCTTCCTGTCCTGGGGCAGCCTCTGGGGGCCCTTACTGGGGTCTCAGCAGCACAGCTGCATCTGGGAGGAATTGGCCTGAGAGGCTGTGGAGGGGAGGGGCGGCTCCAGGCAGGGGTGGGGGGCAAGCCTGGCTCCGTGGACTCTGTGCCCAAGGGGAGGATGGCTCCTCTGGGGGGCCCTGGGGGACCCTGGACAGACGGGCAGGGCCACACCCCTAGCCCTTTGCCTCTGAAAATGCCACGTGGTCCAGGTGGGGCCGGCAGCCCACCCACGAAGGCAGAGCTCACTGTGCTCTTGAGCTCCTGTGGATGCTGGACTGCCCAGGTCCACCAGGAGCCCACAGAGGCCGTGAAGGGGCCACAGGCATGGGCGGGGGGGCTGCCCACTGGGAGCGGCCGCGGCTGCAGCTCACGCTCTCAGCCCTCCCTGAGGGCACTGGCCCCACCTGCTGGCCCAGACGGCCAGTGACCCGGCCAGCTTCAATCCAAGCCCCTCTCAAGGGAGGTGCGTGGACACTGCTCTCTCCCTGCTGAGACGGGCAGGGCCTCACCAGCAAGTCAGCCCAGGGGGCTCTGGCCTCTGAGGCAGTGGGCATGGCTCGGAGGGGCTTCCTGAGAGCTGGACTGGGGGCAGGGGCCAGGCCAGGGCCCCTCGTACTCTGCCCATGCCCAGGCCTCTCCTTGGTGGGGGCTGGCAGACAGGAGGGAGAGGGTCCCTGGGAGCAGGTGCAGGCCTGACCCAACCCACGGTCTTGAGCCCTCCAGGCTCCCCGTAGCCTCTGGCCGTGATTAATGGGGCGATCAGTCATCCAGGGGCCCTGAGTGCCAGACTCCCACACCCCTCCCCGCCGGCCTTGCCTCCCGCGGTGCCCCCCGCTGAGGCTGGGACCCCGGCCCCCTCGAACACTGCAATGGGCCATTGTCACCAGAGCCCAGGTGCCCCCCTCGGAGGGGCAGGCCCCGCCCAGGGCACCTGCCCCCTCCCCACAGCAGCCCCCGAGGACGCTGGGCCATGGTGGGAGGAGCAGGCACCTGCCTGGCTGTGCAGAGGCTGAGCTGCACCCCCGGGGCCCAGACCTCCGGAGGACCAGACCCGGAGGACCGTGGGGGGCTCGGGACCCCTTTCTCTGTAGGAGGTGATGGACCAGAAAGTACAGACACTGGAGTTGATTGGCGCCCAAAGAGGACGTGTGACCAAGCCAGGCATTCTGACTGGAGAGGCGGTCCGTGTGCAGTCAGCGGGGGCTCCCCTGCCACAGCCCCCGAGATGGGCGGCCTCAGCAGCGGACGGTCACCCGCGGGAGGCTGGAGTCCCAGGTCCAGGTGCTTGGGGGCCGCCCCGCGCCCACTGCCCCACTGCTTTCCTGGACTTGCCGCCGGCGTCTTTGCCCGTGTCCTCCCGTGGTCGTCGCTCTGTGTGGCCCGTGTCCTCGGCTCCTCTCCTCATGAGGACAAGGCCTGCACCAGGCCCCCCCAAGACCCTCACTGAACTGCGTCACCCCCTTAAAGGGCCAGGCCCCGGGCAGTCACACCTGAGGTGCTGGGGTTCAGGGCCATGATCAGCCGGTGACGGACAGGGACAGAGGGGCCTCCTACAGGCTCTAGCCCCAGGGCCCCCTCCCTGTCCCCCTGTGGGCCCTGCTGCGGGCGCCCATGTGGCCTCGGACAAGACCAGGACTCCCAGGGGCCACGGAAGCTTCCTGGTGTCTGCCCACCATGTCCGAGCTGCCCGGTGGCAGGGGGGCACAGGCTGGGGGACGCAGTGGGGCTGCATGGCTGGGCTCGCTGGGATCACCACCTACCTGTGACGTTGTGGGCCAGGACCCCCGGGGCAGCTCTGATAGGTGGAGGAGGGGCGGCAGGGGTCCGGGGGCTGAGGTCAATAGGCCAGGAGGGAGGAGCCACTTCTCACCTGTCCCACCTGTGTCTGTGAGGTGCCCAGGGAGTGGCTTGGTCTCCTGGGCCCACCTGGTCCAGGCCCTGCCATCCTGACGTCATCCTCACCTGGGAGCCCTGGGGCTCTGCCCAGGCCACCCCGAGCAGCTGCGAATCTCCAAGGAAGTCCAAGTAGGGCCTGGGGGCCGGGCGGGGTCGGGAGGACAGGGGGGGCTGGGCTGGGGCTGGGGCCCCGACATTTGCTTCTCATTTGAATGTCTTCTCTGAGCTGGCAGGTGCGGCCTGGAACAGGGAGTGTCTCCTCCCTCCCTCCCACCAAGGCCCTCAAGCCGGCCAGCTTTGGGGGGCTCTGGGCTGTGCCACGTCTGTCCTTCCCCCACCCCAAGCCCAGCCCCTAGCAGCTGGTCCTGCCCCCTGCAGGGTGCACAGAGCTGGAAGCTTGGGACCCACTTCTCGGATGCGGAGACTGAGGGTGGAGGCGGGAGTGGGTCCCGGGGCGCGGCGGGGGCAGGAGCGGTGTGGGTGCGGGCGGTGCCCGTGGGCCTCCTCTGGCCCCTGCACAGCTCCTGCTTCCAGAGGGCACGGATGTCCATGCAGATGACAGCCTTGCCGCTCTGGAGGGCATGGGGGCCCGTCGTCTGCAGAGACGGCTCCCACACTGCTGGGCTGAGCACCCACTCCGTGGGGCGCATCTGGGCCCCCGTCTGAGGGATGGAGAGCCCCCTCCCCCCGTCTGACCCTCGTGGCTGCCCTCATCGCCCTGACAGTCCCTGCTGCTGGTGCCAGGCCCTGGGCTGCTTTCCTGAAGACGGGGAGGGGGTCGTGCTGCCTGGCGCTGGGGGTTGAACTTGAGGCCCAAACCGTGGGAACCCTGGGCTCCTGGCCTGTGCGCCAAGTGGCCGTGTGCATGGGGCGTGCTCTGTCAGGTAGCTGTCCTGGCCTGGAGACCACCTGTGCCTAGCCCGGCGTCCCCGGCTTCCAGGTCCCCTGGGAGGGTCTGTGGGTCCGGGGAGCACCCAATGACAGCTCCATAGTCTTTTACTTGGACTCAATATACCAGAAGAGCAAGAGAGCGAGGTGCACCCTGGCACCGTGGCCCGAGGCACCCCTGGAGACCCGATCCCACGCGGGCCCCCTTTCCTGGGCCCTCCACTCTGTCCTGGCCAGGTTTGTCCTCAATACACAGTGCGAGCCCTTTGCGTCTGGGGCGCTGGAGGCCACGCCCACTGCTCTTGGCGGTCAGTAGGCAGCCCTAGCCTTCTCCCCTCCTGCTCCTGGGGTGGGCCTGGGGTTGCCTGCAGTGCTCCGGGGGCCGCTTGTGCTTGTGGCTCAGTGGGTGGACCCGAGCTCCCTGCTCTGCCTTGTATCTGTGCCCAGGGGGAGACAGGCCAGGGCCCACCACCCCACCGTCACCCACGTGTGCGCCAAGGCCCTGTGCTGAGTGGGGAGACATTGGCCTCAGCCACAGCTGTGAAGCTGGGCACCAGGGGCTGCGGGTGCAGAGCGGAGTCCGGGGCTCAGGACGGTCCCATCTGCTCACCTCCCTTCTCAAAACCCCTGGGCTGGGCAGACGGGGGTTACAATTAACGGTGATCCATTTTTAAAGAAGAGGAAGAAGCCCGGATCATGGGCCCGGGCTCACGCAGGTGAGCACCTGGGCTGGCTCTAGGCAGGGATGCAGCGGGAGGTGAGGACCCGTCCCTGAGTGTCACAAATGCCTCCCTCCTCCCACCTCGGCCCCCAGGCCTGGAGCCCGTCCTCTGGGATCCCTGGGGCTCCCCAAGCCTCCATGGGGACCAGCAGGGGTCCTGATGTGGGGCTGGGGGCTTCCTGGAGTGACACTGTGCTGTGCCCCACGGAGGGGGGAGAGCGCAGGGCCAGGGCAGGGCTGTAGCTGGGGTGGGGGGAGCTGGGCATGAGGGTGGACAGCTCAGCCAGCGCCTTCGGGCCCCACCCCCGAAGCCCCTGGCTCCTCCCCCCGGCCCAGGCAGTGCTGGTTCAGGTCCAACCTGTTCTGGGCCGCGCCCGCTGCCGCTGGGGGTGGATTCCAGCTTCTGTCCCTGCCCCACTTCTCCCCGGCCCCCACCCAGCTCAGCCGCCTGCTGCCCGCCCCAGCCCGGGGGTAGCCCCGACTCCCATACACGTGCAGGCACACATGCGCACAGGCACGCCGAGACAGACATGCAGACGGGGACACGTGGAGACACACACACCCCGACACCCAGAGACAGATTCAGACTTCAGAGAGTTGGTGGAAAACACAATTAAGGATGCTTATTCGGGTGCAAAATACAAAACTTGAGAACCCAGGCACCGGATTTTTCAAAACATGCACCTCCCACACACTTTTTGGAGGCGGGGGGCACACGTGGACACAGTCCTGGGTGAGCACGGAGACAGCCCCTCCCCCGCCACGCCCCAGGCAGCTCCGGGAGGCCGGCGCCCTGCCCCCAGGCCCTGCCCCAAGGGAGCGTCTCTGGGTTACATAGTTGAGGCCTTTGCTGAGTCTTACAACTGGGCTCTTCGCTTTCTTGCCGTCCGGTTTGGAGAGGTCTGTCTACGCCGGGTTCGGATCGGCCTCGGGTGTGTGCGGCAGAGGCCGACCCCCGGCCCCCGCGGCTGCTCTTTTTCTGCCGCCTTACCCCGAAGACGCCCCTCGTAGTCACGAAGTGCCACGTGTCTGTTTCTTCCCGCCGTGGGCCGCGCTGTGGCGGGAGCTCGTTGCCTAGCCCACGGGTGCTGGCTCAGGGCTGCTGGGCCCCGGGGCACACGCGTGCCGGGGCTGTCTCAGTGGGGGCGGTGGGTGCTCGGAGCACAGAGGTGGGAAGTGCTCAAGCCACCGCCGCGCTGCCCTCGGCTCGCGGATGGCGACTGCGCTTCTTTCCGCAAGTTTGGCAGGAAGCCTTTTTTTTTTTTTTTTTTTTAAGATTTATTTGAAAGTCAGTTACACAGAGAGAAGGAGAGGCGGGGGTGGGGGTCTTCCATCCCCTGGTTCATTCCCCAGATGGCTGCAATGGCTGGAGCTGCACCGATCCGAAGCCAGGAGCCAAGAGCTTCACCTGGGGCTCCCACGTGGATGGTGGCCGCGGTGGTGCTGGGCCCTTCTCCGCTGCCTTCCCAGGCCATGAGCAGGGAGCTGGATGGGAAGTGCAGCAGCCAGGACTCGAGCCGGCGTCCACGTGGGATGCCGGCAGCACGGACAGCGGCTTCACCCCACCCCCGCCACGGCGCCGGCCCCCACGCTGTCGTAAATATTTGGTAAACCACGAGGGGAGGGGTGGTGTGGGTGCCGAGGTCCATGTGGGGACAGCTGGCGTCTGAGCCACACAGAAGCAGCTCGCCCACCGACACGGCGCCTCTTCCCGCCTGTCTGGCTGTGCTTCGGCGTCTGCTGCCGCCTTCAGCCCACGGGAGCCCCACACTTTGCCACACAGACGCCAGTGCTCTGTTCTGGAAGTGGAGCTGCTGTCGTGCGGGGTGGCAGTGCCGGCTGCCGGCAGCCAGAGCGGGTTCTCCGTGCGCTGAGTTACCCTGGGATTCCCCGAGCTCTGGGATCAGTCTCAGGAGCTCTCGGGAGCTCTGGCATTTCCTACACGGTTTTCACATCGTCGTGGACAGAGAGCGTCCTACGTCCTCCTTTCCTATCCGGGTATGGGGCTGGCCACGAGGCGCAGCGGGAGTTCAGCCGCGCCGGCGTTAGCGACCTGAGCGCGGCTTCCAGTCCAGCTCCCAGAACCCGTGGGCAGGCGGCGGCTCAAGCGCCCGGGGCCCCCACTGCACCCTTCCGCACTGTGTATGCTGCCACGCAGCTTGTTCTAAACAAATATTTACTTATTTATTTATTTGAGAGGCAGAGTAGCAGACAGAGAGTCTTCCATCCTCTGGTTCACTCCCCAGATGGCCACAACGGCCAGAGCTGAGCCAGGCTGAAGCCAGGAGCTTCTTCCAGGTCTCCCACGCGCGTGCAGGGGCCCAAGGACTCTGTTGCTTTCTGCTCATTTCCCAGCTGCACCAGCAGGGAGCTGGATCAGAAGTGGAGCAGCCGGGACTGGAACCAGCGCCCACGTGGGATGCTGGCCCTGCAGGTGGAGGCTGAGCCCACCCGCCCAGCGCCGGCCTCTCCCAGTCTGAGCCTGGAGGTCTTCCGGGGGCAGAGTCGGTTCCCTCCTCTGAAAGCCTTTGTGCTGGGACGAGAGCGTTCGCATCTTCTCGCAGTCGGGCTGGGACTCTGCCACGCGGCGCAGACGCCGGCGGGCCTTGCCCTCGGGATCCTCCGGCCCCACGCGCTCGGAGCTCTTTCCTCCTCAGTGGCTCCGTAGAACCTCCTCCACGTCCTCGGGTTCTCAGCACCGTGCTCTCAGCTCTGCGTCCAAACTCCCAGGATGCCGCAGGCTCTGGGCCGCTCTACCCATCCCAGCTTCCAGAAATTTCACCGTGTGTCCCATGTGTCCCGTGTCTGAGGTGTGAGCACCCATGTGTCCCGT
>CM027387.1:109501956-109532469 GCA_015711505.1 Sylvilagus bachmani
CGTGTCTGCGTGTGGCCCCACGTGTCTGCCTGTGTGCCTGGCACCACCAGGGGCTGCAGGGAGGCCGGCTGGAGGAGGGCAGGGTGGGTCTGTCTCCCTGTGTCCCTCTGGATGGGGCTAAGCACGCATGTCTGTCCCCGTGTCCCTGCTTAGTAGGGGTGGGGGCCAGTGGCAGTAAAGAGACAGGGAGGGGCTGCTCCAGACCCCCTTCCAGGCCCAGGGGTTCCACGGCCAGCGCAGACTGCCCCCGCACACTCTCTCCTCAGTCCAGAACCTCCCCGGGGTGTGACCACCACAGGGGTGGGGCCTCTGCCTGCCAGCCTGGCCCCCACTTGCCCTGGTCGTGGGCACAGGGGTGGTGGTGCCAGTGCCTCAAGCCCTTGGTACCCTCCCCGAGCACTGTGCAGGGAGGCCCCTCGCCAGCTGCACCGTCCCTGGGCACTGGCTGTGGGCACCAGGACTCAGACGCACCCCTGGGCCCAATTCCCAGAGGAGCCCCTGGCAGAGCATGGGGGACAGACAGGGCGAGGAGGCGAGGTGGCTGGGGAAGGCTCTGGACAGTGTGGGGCCAGAGTCAGACTGGACGGGGGCAGGTGAGTTCAGCTCACACGCGGGCACGGCGTGTGCAAAGGCCCTGGGGCTGTTGGAGGACACGGGGTGGGGCTCCAGGGCCCAGCAGGAAGCCTCGGGTCCTCGAGGTGTGGAGGAAGCTCCTGTGGACCTGCACCCTTCACTGAGGCAGAGCCGGAGGCTGACGGGAGCCGTAGCCGTCGTCCACTGCACCACAGCGGGCGGAAGCCCCTGGAGCAGACAGACTGGCGAGGCAGAGCTGCTGTCTCGGGGGCTCAGGCCTGGCCGCGGAGCCCACGCCACTGCCGGTGCTGGGTGAAGCGGGCAGAGGGCAGGTGGCTCCGGGGGACCCGAGGCTGAGGTGGGACAAATGTCAGGCCTGGCTGGGGGCAGGGCCGGTGGGGGAAGGTGTGTGCCTACGGCAGGGATGGAGGAGGGGCGGGCAAGCAGGGAGCAGTCATGGGGCTGGACACTGGAGGCAGAGGTCGCCTCTGGGCCAGGATCATCGTGGCCAGTGGCCAGGCCCCTGGGTGGGAGGCACTGGGCAGCCGGGGGTGGGGGTGTGGGGTGATCTGGGCTGTGGTAGGGAGCAGGCGGCACAAGGCTGGGGATATGGAGCCAATGCGTCCTCACTCTTAGATATATTCATTTAAAAGGCAGAGTTAGAGAAAGAGCGAGAGTAAGAGTGAGAGCGAGAGCGAGACACACAGAGAGAAAGACAGAGAGAGAAGGAGGGAGGGAGAGAGAGAGGGAGAGAGAGAGGGAGAGAGAGAGGGGAGGAGGAGGAGGAAGGGAGAGAGAGAGAGAGGGAGAGAGAGAGGGAGAGAGAGAGGGGAGGAGGAGGAGGAAGGGAGAGGTGTCTTCTATCCACTGGTTCACTCCCCACATGGCTGCAATGGTCAGGGCTGGGCCTGAGGAGCCAGAAGCTTCCTCCGGGTCTCCCCATGGGTGCAGGGGCCCAGGCACTTGGGCCGTCTTCTGCTGCTTTCCCAGGAGCATTAGTAGGGAGCTGGATGGGAAGAGGAGCAGCCGGGACTTGAACCGGCGCCCGTTTGGGATGCTGTCGTCACGATGGCTCAGCTCTCTGCCCCAGCATGCACCTAAGAAGTTAAAGGTAGAGGAAGGTGGGTGGGGGGAGGGGAGCGTGGGAGCCGCCTGCGGGCTCGGGGTGGGGTGGGCATCAGGATCGAGAGAACCAAGCCTGACTGAAAACCCACGCAAGCCCCGAGCGGTCAGGCCCAGAAAAGCCACGGAGGGCATCAGCACGTGGCTCAGGGAAGGCAGCCGCTCTGCCAAGGCTAAGCTGTGGGGTTGCAACTCTGGAAGCCTCCGGAAGCCGCTCTGCCAGGGCGCCAGCTGTGCGATCCCAACCCTGGAAGCTTCTGGGAAAGCAGCCCATGGCGGCAGGGTCCCATCAGGGTCGCCAGGGGCCTGGTGGCTCGAGGGCAAGAGGAGGAGCAGCAGGTGGTCTCTGCCCAGTGGCACCAGCCTGTGTGACCGCGTGGACACAGGGCGTGGCCAGCACCAAGAGGGCCTGCTGTGGTTATAGCTGTGTGCCAGCAGTTAGCACGTCACCTGGGCACTCACAACCACTGACGGGGGCTCTGGGTTCAAGTCCCGGCTCTGTTTCCAATCCCAGCTTCCTGCCAGTGCACGCACGCTCTGGGAGGCAGCAGCCGATGGCTCAAGGACCTGGGCCCCTACACCCACGTGGGAGAGCCAGGCAGAAGCCGGGAGCCTGGGGCTCCATCGGGGCTCCCGCAGGGGTGCAGGGCCCAAGCACTAGGGCATCTCCTGCGGCTTCCCCAGGTGCATCAGCAGGGAGCTGGATCGGACGTGGAGCAGCCGGGACCCGGACCAGCGCTCCGATAGGGGTTGCTGGTGATGCAGTCAGAGGCTTCACCCCCTCCCCCCACTGCCCACACCACCCCACTTCCGTGAGGTCCCTGGAGGAGTAGAGGCGGGGGGTGCCAGGGGCTGGTGGGGGAGGGGAGTCAGCGTTTACGGGACGGAGTGCATTCTGGGAAAATGAGAACTTTCTGGAAGCGGGAGAGCAGTCGTGTGAGAACTTGCAGTGTCCCTGAGCTGTGCACTCTGCAGTGGCTACCGCGGAAAATTCTGTCTCTCGGATATTTGGCCAAAAAGCACCCGAGTGGCCCCGGAGTGACCGGCATCCACGTGGGATGCTAACAACGTGGGAGCTCCATGGTCCCACTCCTTCCTGTGACCTGCAGCCGGGGGCCGGGCCCGGGAGTGGCTCTGCCTGTGCCCTGTCCAGTGCTCGGTTCTGCCTCCCCAACAAAGCAATCGATACGACTGGGGGAAGAGGACGAGAAGGAAGCCTGGGCCAGCGACGCCATTCACAGGAGGCCTGCGGAGCATCTCGGGACACCAGGCGGTGTCTGTCCCTGGCTGGTGTCTGTCCCTGGCTGGTGGTCTGTCCCCGGCTGGTGTCTGTCCCCAGCTGGTGGCTGTCCCCGGCCGGCGGTCTGTCCCGGCCAGCGTCTGTCCCTGGCTGGTGGTCTGTCCCCGGCTGGTGTCTGTCCCCGGCTGGTGGTCTGTCCCCGGCTGGTGTCTGTCCCCGGCTGATGGTCTGTCCCCGGCTGGCGGTCTGTCCCCGGCTGGCGGTCTGTCCCCGGCCGGGAGCGGTCTGTCCCCGGCTGGCGGTCTGTCCCCGGCTGGCGGTCTGTCCCAGCTGGCAGTCTGTCCCAGGCCGGCGGTCTGTCCCGGCCAGCGTCTGTCCCCGGCCGGCGGTCTGTCCCCAGCTGCTGTCTGTCCCCAGCTCCTCTCCTCCGGCCCCGGCACCCTGCTCTCTGTCTGTCCCGGGGGATCTGTGGGTATTTGACTTCCACGGAACCCTCGGGGGTGGGCGTCTGTCTGGCCTCAGGATGCTGGGGCTGCACGCCCAGCGCCGGCTCCGGGCTCCGGCTCCCCGCCAGTCAGTGAGGGTCGGCCTGGCCCACCAAGCCCTAGTCACTGTGGACACTCGGGGAGTGAACCAGCAGATGGAAGCGCACGCTCTCTCTCTCTCCCTGTCCCTCTCTCTCTCCCCGTCTCTCTCTCTCTCTCTCTCCCCGTCTCTCTCTCTCTCTTTCTCTCTCTCCCCGTCCCTCTCTCTCTCTCCGTCCCTCTCTCTCTCCCCGTCTCTCTCTCTCTCTCTCTCTCTCTCCCCTCTACTCCCAACCAATACATTAGTTTGTAAAAACACGACACTCCGAGTCTTCTTTGCATGTGGCCCCTCGCTGAGCGTCACCGTGTCTGCCTGCGGTGATGGCAGAGGCAGGGTCCACAGCGGGCTGGCCCTTGGCCCTGGACTGGCAGACCTCTGGGTGCTGTGGAGACAGTGAGGGGGTGCACACCTCTGTCTCGGGCCCTGTGCCCCTTGTCGGGGCGGGGGGCTGCCAGCGTGCTCGGTTCTCCGTGCGCCAGCCTGGTCCGAGGAGCGCTCGCTGGCTGGGGACTCCTGTCCACTCGGGTTCCTTGGGCTGTGGGTGCACAGCGAGTGGCCCAGCCGAGCCCACAGGCCTGGTCCAGGGCAGGCCACTGTGCTGCTGGTCCATCGTTGTCCCTCCGCTCTGTCCCCAGGCTCCAGGGCTGCTGGGAGACTGACCGGTCCCAGAATAGGACGAAAGCCATGTGGGGGAGCTCTGGGGCAGGGCGGGCCACGCCCTGCTGGGGAGGGGGTGTGGGGCGCAGTGCCCAGGCTGTGCCCCCACCCCGGCCTCAGGCAGGGGCCATCCTTCTGCCCTGGGTTTAACCATTAACAGGCCGGCCACAGGGAGCCGCACACAATGGCACATTTGTTCCACGGCTGTGCAGGGCCCTGGCACAGTCATCAAAGCTCCGTGATTAAGTCCATTAGGGATGGGATTTGTGCAAACAAAGAGACAGGTGCAGGGGCCAGGCCAGCTGCCGGGGTGCAGGGGGCTCAGCGAGGTGACCATAAAGCAGCCTGTGCCGGCCAAGCCTCGCCTGCCAGCAGCCTGCTCGCCTGGGCACCGCCTGGGCCCGGCAGGTTCCAGTGCCGGGCACCCCTAGGTGGGTCCTGCCTGCCCAGCCACAGGCAGGCCCGAGGCTGGTTGGTGACAGCTTGTGTCCAGGTCCTCTCACAAGCGGGAGCCCTCTGGCGGACGGACCCTCGCCGGCCAGCTCTGTGCCTTGCACCCCGTGCTGGAGGGGGCTCCTCCCATGGCGACCTGGCGTCCGTCCTGGCCCCTGGCACGGGCTGTACGTGGCCTCAGGCACCCCAGGTTCCTCCGGGTCCTGGGGCCTGCACGAGCAGGGGAGGCGCAGAGTGTGGACCCAGTGAGGACCCAGTGCTGTGAGCAGGCAGCAGGGCAGGGGGCGTCGTGGCTGGCCCTGCCCTGGCACCAGGAGCCCCGGCTGGACATGGCCCCTCTGTTTGGACAGAATCACCGAACCCCCCTGCAGGAAGTGGGCCTGTGCCGGCTGGACCCCCGCCGTGCTGTCCCCAGGGGCTAGGGCAAAGACCAGCAGGGAGGGGTCTCGACAGGCAGGTGGAGCCCTTGTGGGCAGGGGTGGGCTCAGGGCCAGCCTGCAAGACAAGCTTGGAAGCAATGCCATCGAAGGCGCACGTCCCGCCCATCTGCAGCTGCCGCATTCTGATTGGTCAGGAGTGAGCCAGTGCCCTGCCCATCTGCAGCTGCCGCATTCTGATTGGTCAGGAGTGAGTCAGTGTCCTGCCCACCTGCACAGAGTGGCCCAAGAGGTGGCTCCGGGAGTCCTCAGTGCTTGACCACCACAGGCTGGGAAGGCCGAGCCACCCCCGCAGGACCGCATGTGGGCCGGCGGCTGACCCTGGAGGGCTGGGCTGGCGAGATGGACACAGCTCAGACTTCGTCCCCCTTCCCAGGGTTGCACTGAGCGCCGAGGAAGGGCCGGGGCTGGCGGCCGGGAAGCGGTGCGGTGGCCAAGTTGAGGGCGTAGCTTCCTGCCACCCGCAGAAGTCACCTCAGCTTGGGCAGTGGCACCTGCTGGCCCGCAGCTGAGGACCTGGCCTCTGGCCTGCAGGGCACTGGCTTCGGGGCCGGGCCCAAGCGCCCGCTCACCTGCCCCTAAGGCCCTGTATCCTGCCCGGGTCCCTAACTCCCCGCCAGGTGCATGTGCAACGCTCAGCCCTCCCAAGCTGGCGGGGAAGGCGGAGGCAGAGGGCCATGCCCAGGGCTCTGTCCACAGGCCTCTTGTCATCAGGCCCCTGGGCTGGGCACCCACCCACCGGGAGGGAGGGCGGGCGTGACTGGGATTTGACCCCTGAAGAAGAGGAGGGCCCAGGCAGTGCCAGGCACTGGGGCACTGGGGGACCCGGGGACCTCCGCCTGGCAGGAGGGGAGGGGTGGTGGTGCCTGGGGAACGTGGGGGCTCCACAGCCCCTCCCCCACTCTCCGTGGGTGGGGCAGTCCTGCCCTGCAGTCCCAGCTCCATCAGGCCCAGCCTCCCCCTGCGCAGCCCTGAGCTCCAGCCCCAGGTCCCCAGGGTGCTGGTGGCCCTGCTGGCCCCAGGACTGGGGACCGAGTCCTTACTCTCTCCCAAGCTCAGTTTGGGGTGGCTCAATCCCCACAAGCCACTGAAGCTCCACCCCCACCTCCAGGCCCCGCCCAGGCCTACTCCTTCCAGGCAGCCCCTCCCTGTGTCCTGGACCCCTGTGGTCTCCCTCTCTCCCACCTGCAGGCTGTGTGGAGTGGGGCAGCCCGCGTGTGTGTTCCGTCTGGAATGTGGGGTACAGGCAGCCAGCAGCTTCTTCCCAGAACTGCTTGCAGCCTCAGAGGGACCCTGTTTTCTGATGGGTACCTGGCTCGCTATCCAGCCCACCTCCTCCAGGCAGGCCTCCACCCAGCCCCCAGGGCTCTTGGAATGAACTGTGCCTCAGGCCAGGCCACAGTGGCCCTGGTCTGCAATTGATGGGCTTGGTGTGCACCCCCAGAGCTGATCGTCAGGGTCCTGGAGCCCTGGCGAGGATGGACCAAGAGCTAAGCCAGGCAAGGGTGGGCCCCATGCCCCCCAGTGTGGCCGCTGACCTCTGACCGCACCCCACTCCCTGCCTCAGGGCCTTTGCACTGCTGCCCCCGAGATGCCTGGTGCTCGCCCTCCCTGCCTCCACACCTGCTGTCCAGCAGGGTGCCCCAGGGCCAGCAGTGGACGCCCCTTGTGGAGGTCAGACCCTGCACTGGTGCAGACGGGCCTCTGCCCACACGCAGGCGGCAGCAAGCGGCTCCATGCCCACAGACCGGGCCCTGGCCCTGCTCCTTGGGTGTAGTGGAGGCAACCCCCGGCTGAGGGCAGCTGAGCACCCCAGGGGGCATCGCAGGGCCTGTGCTCCGTGATGCTCCGGCCCCACGGCAGAGGGCTCCCTCGGTGACAGCAGCGTGGCCTCGGACGCCTGCACAATGGGGGCCTCCTCCCCCTGCTCCTGGGAGGGGTCCCGTGTGATTGCAAGAGCAACCCAACCCCAACCCCAACCCTAACCATAACCACAACCCCAACCTTAACCCTAACCCTAACCCTAACCCTAACCCAATCCCCAACCCCAACCCCAACCCTAACCCTAACCCTAACCCTAACCCATAACCACAACCTTAACCCTAACCCAATCCCCAACCCCAACCCCAACCTTAACCCTAACCCATAACCACAACCTTAACCCTAACCCAATCCCCAACCCCAACCCCAACCCTAACCCTAACCCTAAACCTAACCCATAACCCCAACCTTAACCCTAACCCAATCCCCAACTCCAACCCCAACCCTAAGCCACAACCACAACCATGACCTTAACCACAACCACAACCCAACCCCAGCCCTATCCCTAACCCTAACCCTAACTCCAAACCCTAACCCTAACCCTTACCCCAACCCCTAACCCCAACCCAACCCCAACCCTAACCTAACCCAACCCCAACCCTAACCCTAAACCCAACCTTAGCTCCAACCCCAATCCTAACTCCAACCCTAACCCTAAGCCCACACAGAGTGGAGAGCTGTGGCCGCTGTGTCATGAACCGGCTGAGGGCAGCGTTCATACGAAAGCCAGTGTCCGTCAGAGACCTGGGCCCCGAGGTGGCCCTGCCCCCCGCACGCAGGGAGGCCCCACCTGGTCTTGGAGGGGCCCTCAGTCTCAGGGCTTCCTCCGAGCTGGCCGGCTCCCAGCTCAGCCTGCGCAGCTGGGAAAGGGGCGGGGGCCACGGGCCTGAGGCCCTTCCTCTCCCTCTTTCTGTGACGTGCTCAGGGATCCACAGTCCCTGCTGCCCCAGGGCAGGGGAGGGTCCATGGGCTGGGGAGGGGTGCTGAGGTCAAGGGCCAGCTGTGGGGAGAGGTGGGCGGCAGAGAAAAGGGGGGGGGAGGGAAGTGGGGGGGAGGCCGGGGACCGAGCAGGGTGTGGGCTGCGCATGGAACCCGGGCCCCTGGACAGCTGAGGTCAGGTGCAGCCCTGGCCAGGTGCCAGTGAGCAGTCCATCACTGCCCCCTCCCTGCTGGCCTGGGAAAACCAGCACCAGAGGGAGCCCCGCCCCCCTCCTTGGTGCCCCCTCTTGGTGCCCTCTTCCTGCCAGGGCCCAGGAAGACGCTGCTTTCACACTCTCCGGCTGCAGGGCCCCACCCCTCCCAGAATTCCATCAGCCAGCTCCAGAACGGGGCCCAGGACTCGCAGGTCCCCTGGGGCCCGGGGAGAGGCGCGGGAACCAGAGCCTGCTTCCCACGGCCCCCACGGGGGTGCACCTGGGCCTCTCTCCCTGTCCCCTGTGCACCCTCCAACCCCAAGGAACAAGCCCTGTGCCCAGGGCACGGGGGCGTGGCCAAGCTAACGGGTCAGACCCTGGGGACAGGCCAGAGCTGAGGTGTTCCTGCGCACGGGTGGGGGAGGCAGGTGGTCCGGGGCTGGCAGGGCCCTCACGGGCGGGGCTGGCGGACCAAGGGCCCTGGGAAGAGGCCAGGCGGGGCCCAGGCTGGCCAGCGGTGGTGCCCTGGGCCTGGCAGCACCCGGAGCAGTCACAGCTGAGTGGCCGCGAGTCCCCCCCCCGCTGCTGCAGGTGCCACCCCTGGGAGCCGGGCCCCCACCCTGCGGGGCACACAGCCACCAGCTACGTGTCCGAGGGGCCCCACGGGAGAGGCGGCAGGAGCCCGGTGGCTGTGGATCCTCTGCTGGCTTCCGGGGTAAGGCCACCCCCGCGTTCCCTCAGGGCTGGGGCTGGGGCTGGGGCGTCTCTTAGCGGCCCCGCGCCTGCCACCCTGGGTAGGGCCCTTTGATGTCCGACTGGCAGGCGGGCGCGGCCGGCGTCTTCCTCGGGGCCTTTGAAGCCGGGCACTGCCCTGCGGCCCACGCACGGCGGGTGGGGCTGCCTCGCAGGCCACCGTCTCCGCCCGGGGCCAGGGGCCGGCTCTTCTCGGGGCCTCAGGGCCAGGGGGACCGGCCCTCTCCTTTCTGGGTGGGTGGTGGGCTCACTGCTGGGGGGGAGGGGGGCTGCCTGCGGCATCAGAGCTGCGGCCGCCCCCGGGGAGCTGGCTGTGGCCCCACCTAAGTGTAGGTCAGGAAACAGGCACCGCAGCCCCAGGGCCATTGCGCCCGTGCCTGCCAGGGGGTGCTGGCTCCCCACGTGTCCCGGTGACCCCAGGCCCAGCAGGGGCAGCCACGGCTGGGCCTTATCAAAGCACCGCCACACACACCCGCACACCCCGCCCCGGCTTATGGCTGGCAGAGGTGGGGAACCCGGCCATAAACCCGTTTGTTCCCCCGACGAGAGGAGGGAATAAAACGCAGGCTAATAAAAGCGGAGTCCGGATCCCAGCGCCTCGGCCGCCTTATCGCTCACGACGCTGTAAACCCGGCGCGGTGCAGCCGGCGGCCCCTTTACTGTCCTGAGGAGTTCCCTGCAGGCGCCTGGGGGGCCCCCTCTGCCCACACAGCGGCCACCAGGGCTCCCCCGGAGCACCCCGCCCGCCCTGGGGAACCCTGGCTGGCGCTGGGCCTCTGGTCCCTGCAAAAACCCCTCCCCAGTTCCTGGAGCCTCGGGGGCCTCAGGCGACCGCCCTCACACCAGACCCCGTCCCCTCCCGTGAGCAGGGCGCTGGCACACGCCTGTGCACGGCGACTGTGCATGGCGCCCGCAGCCCTCCACACGCGTGTGTGTGCATGTGCGCCAGCTCCCGGGCCCCACCTGCACGCCCCTGGTGCACACATCACCTCCTCTCTAACCAGCACCTGAGCCTCCGGCACCCAGGGCCCCTGGAACAGGACCGACAGGTTCTGAGTTGAGGAGGCAGGAGGGGAGGGGTGGGGCTGAGCTCTGGGCCAAGGGCTCCTGGGACCCGCCAGCAACGCCCCCCCAGGGTGCTCTGGTCCCAGGAGCTGGACCCCCCTGGAGCCCTCACCTCGCCCACCTCTGCCCCTGTGTGTGTGTGTGTGTGTGTGTGTGGCAGGGGCCAGGAGAGGGGGGTCTTCCTGGGAGCTCTTCCCGGGCCCCCTGCCCAGGGCTACTCTGCCCTGCTCTGTCTGAGCCTGGGCTGCCCCCCACCCCGGTGGATGCTGGGGCTGAGTGGGGGTGCGGTCCAGCCCCCCCCCCACGGCCCAGGCATCACTTCTCCCACCTGGTCCTGCTCAGGGCAGAGCCTGGTGGGTGCCCAGGACAGGCCTGGCAGTGGGGGGGGCAGGAGGCAGGGGGCTCCCCTCCAGTTCTGGAATCCCTGTCTCTTCGGGACAAGCTCCTCCCACAGCTGGGCGGGGTCCTGAGACTGCCTAGTGAGCCCGCCGCTGTCCAGCCAGTGTAGGAAGTCCCAGTGAGCAGCCGGGCGAGGAGCCTGGGCACTGGGGCCTGGCTCACCGTCAGCCAGGTCAGAGAGGGGTAGGGGTGGGGGATCCCCAGAGCCGGAGCCTGTGAGGGCTGCTGAGCGGAGGATGAAGCCGGCACGGCGGAGACGGGAGCCAGAGCGACCTTTAGAGCGGTGCTCACCGGGCGTCTGGATGCAGCAAGGACCCAACTCCCCACTTTCCACCCCCACTCATCCACTTCTCCACCCAGCTCCCCACTCACCCACCCCCCAGCTCATCCATCCATCCACCCACATCTGCACCCACCCGCCCAGCTCTCCACCCATCCCCTCACCTCTCCACCCACCCGCCCGCCTGTCCACCCGCTCATCCATCCATCCATCCCCTCATCCGCCACCCACTCACCCCCTCATCCCCTCACCTCTCCACCCACCCGCCCACTGTCCCTTTCTTCATCTCGCCTTGATCTGTCCACGCACCCGATGGTGGATGCGTCAGTTCTTGCACCTCTCCACGCCTCTACCCCCACCAGCTGGGGGCCGGGCCTGGCGCCGGGCGGCAAGGTGCCGCTGGCCCTGCCGCTGGCTGGGGTGGCCTCGTCCTGCTGTCCAGCTGGGGCTGGGCTGGCAGAGTGCCGAGATGCAAAGCCCCACAGGCCGGCCCCACGCCATGTTCCCCGACTCCTGCTGTGCACAGCCGGGAGCACAGGACCCTGGGTCCCCTCTCCTGGCATGTGTGTCCTGAGTGCGAGGATGTGCCTTCCATCACTCACTCGTGGGCACGTGGGGGCCGGGGCACGCGTTTGCTTGTGGCTGTGGCAGGGGCACCGGCTGCCACTGGCCTGTGTGTGCTCCTGTGCATGTATCCTGGAGGGTACATGTGTGTGCACGGGTGCACGTGTGGGGCATGTGAGCGCGCATGCATGTGCGTGTCTGGGAGTCCATGTCCTCAGCCTTGCCCTCACGGGACCCTGCATCACCCCAGACCCAGACCCAGGGCCAGGCTAAGGGGGTCTGAGGTGCTCTGGGGACCCCTGCACCCCTATGGGAATCCCAGAGTGATCCCAGCCTGCCTGCCAGTGTCGGCCCCCTGGGACCAGCGTAGACCCCCCCCCCGCTTCCTCCCCACCCCATGCCGGTGAGTCAGTGCAGCTCTGCTCCCTCGGGGTCCTGTGGGCTAGCTTGGAGTGCAGCCTGATGCAGACCCCTGCCCCCAACCTGGAGAACCCAGGCCTTGACGCCCCAAAGCTCTGGCTCCCGAAAAATGAGGAGAGGCCGCCACCGCGTGGCCACATGCCCACATTGCAGGGTTGGCTTCCCTGTGAATGACGGGCGAGATGGAGACTGAGAGGGAGGGGAAGGGGAAGGGGAGTGGGGGAAGGGAGAGGGAGCTCAGGTCTGCCCAGTCCCGTCCAGGCCCACGGCTGCCAGGTGCTGCTGGAGAAATGCTGGTGCCCGTGCCGGCTGGACCCCTGACCCCTCCAGGCCGCAGCGCCGGGTTGGGGATGGCCCCCTTCTACCCTCCCTCCCCAGAGCAGCCTTGCCCAGCGCTGAGTCTGAGCCTGGAACCTGGACACCGCCCCGCTGCTCTGCTGGGGCCGGGCTGGGGCAGACCGGGCTGGGGGGGCAGGCGCGGGCTCCTCTGAGGCCCTGCCTCAGCACTGAGCCACAACCGCGGGGCACCAGGGACCCCCCAGGGACAGCAGCCTCCTCGCAGCTCGGGCGTCTGGAAAGTCAGCCGAGGCCAGCCAGCCCAGGAGCTCAGGAACCGCTCCCATGGGGACAGCCCTGCAAGGCCACCTGCACGGCCCCTCCCTCTGGAACCCTCCGGGACCCCACGGGGCCTCCGGGAGCCCCCAGTCTCTTTCTGGGCTGGGAGCGAGTTATACCGCGTGTGGTCACGCGGGGGCGCTAGTGCACCAGGGCCGCAAGGCTTGGGCAGCAGGCAGGCGCAGGCCTGGAGGCCAGGGCAGCGCGGGGCGCCCCTGACCCTCCCTGGCCAGTGCCTCCTGCGAGGCTCAGATGTGTGGCAAAGAGGACCCTGTCCCTGTCCGCCCAGCGCCGGCTGAGCTGGGTGCCCTGGCCCCCTCTGGCCCTGCCTCCATCTTCGCTGAGTGACGCAGACCAGGCCCGGTGAGAGCCGCCCCCTGCTGCCAGGGCGGCCACAGCCCGCAGGGGCCCTGGTGGGACTCTCACAGGAGGGGGAGGACACGGAGCCCCCTGGGGAGTGGCCAAGCGGGAGCCTCCTCTGTCCACCGGCCGGTGTTCTCTGGGGTCCTCAGCCTCAGAGCCCCAGTGCCTGCCCCTCCCCACCTGCTGAGGGCTCTGAGGCTGACCCTGCCTGACCCCGGAGCACAGCCCCAGCCGGGGACTCCTTGACCCCCACAAGGGGCCTCATGGTGTCCCTCAAGGGGTCCCCGGTTCCCCCTACACACAAACATACCGGCAGGAGGCGCGGGCGTGGCCACTCCGGGGTGGGCGGGGGGCTGCTGCTTGGGGACCATGGGCATCAGCAGGCATTGGTCCCAGCCTTGGGGGCCTGGGCGGCCCCGGAGCTGCCACACCGGGGCCGGGGGCAGTGCCCACATCTCGCCCAGGGTCCCGCCCAGCCCCTCACCACAGAGCCCACAGAGTGGAGGCCTCACCTGGGCCCCCAGCCCCGACCCAGACACAGCCACAGCCACGCCTGGGGTCTAGGGTCCCTGCAATGGGGCTGTCCAGGCAGTGACCCTGGTCAGCCAGGCTCCTGGGAGGGCACAAGGCTGCGTCTGTGCCGTCTCCTGTCTGAATGGCCGCCTCTTCCACGCTTTTCTCCTCTTTTAAAAATGCTTATTTATTGGAAAGTCAGAGTTATGGGGGGTCTTCCATCTGCTGGTTCACTGCCCGGCTGGGCACAACGGCCAGAGCTCGTCGAGGCCGAAGCCAGGAGCCGGGAGCGTCGTCCAGGTCTCCCACGTGATCGGCAGGGGCGGGTAACTCGGGCCATCTTCTGCTGCTTTCCCAGGCCACAGCAGGGATCAGAAGAGGAGCAGCCGGGACTCGAACCAGTGACCAAGTGGGATGCTGGCACTCTGGGCGGAGGCTCAGCCCACGGCCCACAGCCCGGCCCCTCCCCGAGGCTCTTCTAACCAGCAGGGATTACTTTCCTAATCAGACACACATATGCACGTACGCACACACGTGTACATGCACACACGAAGGCCCTCCCAAAAGTTTATGGAAAATTAAATTAAAAGTAACTTTAGGGGGCTGGCGCTGTGGCGTAGCGGCACAGCTCCGGCCATTGTGGCCATTTAGGGAGGGAACCAGCGGATGGAAGACCTCTCTCTCTCTCTCTCTCTCTCTCTCTCTCTCCCTCTCTCTGTAACTCTGCCTCTCAAATAAATAAAATAAATAAATTTTTAAAAATCCATGAAAAGTACATATTATGAAAGAACTTATAATGGACTCCGGTGTTTTTTTTTTTTGCACCAAAAATGAACTTCCTTTTTAAAAAAGATTTTTAAAATTTATTTGGAAGGCAGAGTTACAGAGAGGCAGGGGCAGACAGAGAGAGAGAGAGAAGGGTCTTCCATCTGCTGGTCCACTCCCCAGTTGGCCATAGCAGCTGAGCTGATCCGATGGCAGGAGCCTGGAGTTTCTTCCGGGTCTCCCACAGGGGTGCAGGGGCCCAAGCACTTGGGCCATCCTCCACTGCCTTCCCAGGCCACAGCAGAGAGCTGGATGGGAAGAGGAGCAGCCGGGACTCGAACGGGCACCCGTATGAGATGTGGGCGCACAGGCGGAGGTTCACCCGCCACACCGCAGCTCCGGCCCCTCCCTGCCCTGTTCAGGAGTGGGCCGGGCTGCCCTGAGGCAGAGGTCACGATCCCTGTCTCACGAGCGTCTGGGCGTCCCTCCTGCACGAGCAGTTAGAAAGCTGTGGCAGAAGCAAACAGGACGCCCCAAACACCCCCACCCTGCAGAGGCCGGCAGGGACCCAGCTGGGCCCGCCCGCCCCTCCCTGAGGGCTGCCCGGCCCTCCTCCCCCACTGCACCTGCTCTGCGCTGGGGCCGACACGCGGGCCCTGGCTCTCCTGTTCCCTGCAATTAGCCGCCTGGTGCGTGCGGGGAGGCAGCTGGCTCTGCCTGCACGTGGCCCGCGCACCTCAGCGCTCTGCGCTCTGAGAGCAGATGGGCCGAGGGAAGGACCTGCCTGCCGGCCCCGGCGTGGCCCGCTGGGTGCTGGCAGACCACTGGCCAGGGCGTGGGGCCACAGGCGGTGGCCGGCAGGAGCAGCATTGCCGCACTCGTGGCCTGGCCTCGGCTTCCTCCACTTCTATGCGCTTTGCCCCACCCAGGGCGCCTCGACGGGCCGTCTGTGCCAAGTCCCCCGGCCGCCGTGAACAGGAAGGGCCCATCCGCTCAGGGGCAGAACAAGGGGGGTCCGAGCCGTGCCTGGGCCCCTGCGGGCCACAGGGGACAGGTCCCAGGACGGGGGGGGGGCTGTCTCGCTGTCTCCGGGCCCCTGGTCTCCGCGGCCGCAGAGGAGGGTGGGCTCCCCCGGCCGCCCAGCCCGGCGGTGGGCCCGCGGGTCCTGGGCCCTGGCCACGCCCCAAACACAGCCCCACCGAGGAAGACAGGATGGGAGGCAGCCCCTCGTTCTGAAAGACTTTCCTTCTGGAGTCTTTAAAAAATCCTCTTCTTTAAAAAAATTGTATTCCATTTTCCAGTATTTTTGTGGCCAAAAACTCGCAACCCAGGACAGCCATCTTAGCTGTCTGTCAGAGTACAGCTCGGTCACAGGGCGCGCCGTGGCCCCGCCACGGTCCCACCACGGCCCCGCTCCGAGCTCCGTCCCAGCCCCTGCGCCCCTGCTCTGCTTCCGGGGCTCCTCTGGGGACCCCACCTGACGAGATCGCCCAGGGTCTGTCCTATGGAGACCGGCTCACCCCAGTGAGCACAACGTCCCTGGGCGCATCCACCTTGGAGCCTGCGTCGGGACTCACTTCCTGCGGGAGCTGGCAGCTGCCTGTGAGGTCGGCATCCACAGGGGCGCAGGTTCTAGTCCTGGCTGCTCCACTTCCATCCACTCTCTGCTGTGGCCTGGGAAAGCAGTGGAGGATGGCCCAAGTGCTTGGACCCTGCACCCACATGGGAGACCTGGAGGAAGCTCCTGGCTTCAGCCTGGCCATAAATATTTTTTTAAAATATTTATTATGTATTTGAAAGGCAGAGAGAGAGAGAGGTCTTCCAGCTGCTGGTTCACTCCACAAATGCCCTCAAAAGCCGGGGCTGGGCAAGGCCAAAGCCAGGAGCCAGGAGCTCCATCCGGGTCTCCCACGCAGGTGCAGGGGCCCACGCACTCGGGCCATCTCCACTGCTTTCCCTGGTTACATTCGCAGGAAGCTGGATCGGAAGTGGAGCAGCCGGGACTCGAACAGGGACTCCTGTGCGGGATGCCGGCGCCACAACCGGCCACTGCACCTCCCCCGCTGCCTCAGCCTTTGACCCTGTGTCCTGGGCTGGGAGCTTCTGCCACACGTCGGTCACCAGGTCCCACTTAGGTCTGCGGTGGGTTTTGTGTGTGTCAGCTAGGAAGTCGGGAATCGGCTGTGTGTGTGTGTGTGTGTGATGTGTTAGGAGGTCGGGAATCGGCTGTGTGTGTGTGTGTGTGTGTGTGTGCGCTCGCGGGGCCGCGGGGCTGAGGAAGACGAAGACCCCACACGGTCCTGCCCAGACCCGAGAACATGCCGGGGGCCCAGCCTCGTCCCCAAGGACAGCTCCCTGGGAGAGTCCTCTCTGCTCAGCCCCACGGGGCCCCCAGCCCAACACCCCACAGCCCCCGTCCCCGGGCAGGCCCCTGGGGGAACGCTCCTCTGCCCGCGCCAGGTGGGCTCCCAGCCTGACAGCGAGACCCGGGGAGGAATTCGCCTGATTCTCCCCCGGGCACCCTGCGTCCTGGGGGGAGGAGGGGGAGACACACGGGAGCACTGACCCTGTGCCCCTACAAGCGCGGGGCTGAGCTCGGGCTGCGTGCCCAGCTCTCGGCGCTCTGCCGAGTCGCCCCCCGGCCTGCCACGTGTGTGCTGTCCACGGAACCACGTGGCCTCGCTGTCCCGGGCTGAGGGACCGGGGCCCTCGCTCAGATTCTGTCTGGAGAGGCGTCCAGCCGTTCTGATGGCCGCCCCGCCCCAACAAGCCTGCTGCCTCGCTGCCCACAGCTGTCTCACGTCCGGGTTCTTTCCTGCGTCAGGTCCAGAGCCAGGTCCAGAGCCTCCCCCGCCCATCGCCACTAACAGGTTAACATCTGTGCCTGCTGTAGGGACCTGCCCAACCCCAGCCTGGAGCGGGAACACCCAGTTCCCAGCACCACTGATGGGAAAGCCCCGCCCCGCGGAGGGTCTGGCTCCCGGCATCTGGCTGGCCTCCTGGGGCCCTGTTGCTGGGCCCTCCATCCTTTCTTTCAATGGGTGTGTCTGTCTGTACATGGGTGCACACGTGTGTGATGTATGGAGTGTGTCTGTGTGGTGTGCACTGTGTGTGTGGTGTGTGCCTGTGTGGTGTCTGTGTGTGTGCATGGGTGTGGTGTGTGGTGGGGGTGAGGCCGAGGGATGTGGGGCTCTGCGTGGCGACCCTGGGATCAGGCCACCCTCTGTGGGTAGCAGAAGCCCAGAAGTGGCTGGAGGGAGGACGGGGGAGGGGGAGGGGCATGAGAGGGGAGGGGGAGGGTAGGGACAGGAGGAGGGCGTTTGGCCTGTCACTGAAGTTGTCACTGAGCGGTGTCACTGGGAGGGGGAGCAGGGGAGGCTGGGGGAGCAGGGCCTCGGACACGGGGGTCTCCCGACCTGGTGGTGTAGCTGTGGGGCGTGGAGCCAGGTGCTGACCCCAGGGCCCCAGGCACAAGAAGAGGAACCCTGGGGGCAGAGAGCAAAGGTCAGACGTTGGGGGGCCAGGGGCCGAGCCCCAAGCCCCAGGCATAGGGGGCAAGGGCAGGTGCAGGTGAGGGGAAGGGGAGCCTGATGGGGGGTGCGGGGATGGGGTTCCCCCAGGGCCCAGTCCCCGGCCTGGAGGGGTGTGGTCTGGAGACTCTGCCCCCTGGGCTCCATCCTAGCCCCCCTCCCCCGGCTTCCTGGGGTCATCACAGAGCAGGATGGGGTTTGCCCTTGGGGACCAGCGCAGTAACTGAGGGCTGAGCAGGGCCTGGCCCGGCCCCTCCCCCGCCCGCCAGGCTGGGACTGTGCTTGGCCCGGCTGGGGAGGCGCTGCGACCAGCTGGCTTCTCATTACCCATGGGGCAGTGGGGCGTGCACTGCCTGGGGAGTCTCAGCCCAGGTGGCCCTGACAGCTCCGTCTGCTTTTTGTCCACTCTGATCCTTGTGATAAACACCGGACCTCAGCACCCTCCCGGGTCGTGACCCCGACTCCCCGCCCTTCCTGGTTGTCCCTTGTTAGTAGAGGTGCACAGAGCAGCTTCGGGGACACCCTCGGGTGCTGGGGTGGCATCTCCCGCTCTGGCTTTGGTGAGGTGGGGGCTCCAGGACAAAGGTGGGCACACCTGTCGCCCTCGGGTCACACCCAGCCCACACCTCCCAGAGGCAGAAGGCTGGGTCAGGGCTGTGAGGGGTGGGCAGGGGGCACATGGGGCAGGCCCCTTAGGGCCGGGCGGCCGGGGCGAGGGCAGCAGCGTGGGGGCATTGGTGTTTCCCCGAATGTGAGCCTAGGTTCAGACGTGTGTTTGCCAGGTATGTGCAGTGTGCACACGTGTGTGCATGTGTGGGGAGGGCCCTGTGTAACACTTGTGCAGAGCGTGGGACCCGGGACCACCACGGGCACCGCACCCGCGTCCTCCATGCTGGCCAGTGCCCGGGGGAAGCGAAAGCCGGGTCTGGAGGGGTCGAGGGGCGTGGCCACCTTCCTGGGAGACGGACGAGTGAGCCGTGGTCTCGCCAGGAACAGGCAGGTCATTCCCACACCTGCCGCAGCTGGACGCACCTTGAGGACTTCCCGTTCAGTCGTGGGGGACAGGGCCTGGGAGGTTCCCCCCAGGGGTCCCTGGGCCGTCAGAGCCACGGCGACGGGGTGGGACGGGGGCGCTGGGGAGACAGAACGTTCCGGCGGTGGAGGTGGAGCCGGTGGCGTGGCCACGGCGGCCAAGTGTGGCTCCCACCCATTTCTCCACATCCAAAACGATGACAACTCCACAGGGCAGGCGTTTGGTGCAGCACGTAAGACGCGGCTCGGGGGCTGGGTTCGAGTCTCGACTCTGCCCCCGGTCCCAGCTCCCCCGATGCACCCTGGGAGGCAGCAGGTGATGGCTAGGTGCTGGGTCCCTGCCAGGAGGGTGACCTGGCAGATTCCAGATTCTCCCCCCCGTCTCTGCTTCTCTGCCTTTCTGCCCTCCAAATAAAGTAAAATAACTCCAGTCATACAAAGAGCAGTCAGGGCAGAGGTGGGGGCACTGGGAGGTGCTGGGGCGGCTTCCTGGGTTGCCGGGGACCTGACGAGCCCCCAGCCTGGGCTCGGGGACAGGTGAGGCGGAGCTGTGGGAGACAGGGGCGGGGCTGCCTGGTGCAGTCGGTCCTGGCCCAGCCTTGGGAAGAAGAGGGCTCCGGCACCGACTTGTGGGAGCCCCTGCACCCCAGTCTCCATACCCAGCCCAGTGGCTCCCAGACCACGACTCAGCCCTTTCCTGGGGGTGCTGCCAGACCAAAGTGGGAGCTGGGCCAGAGAAGGGCTTCAGCAGGTGCAGCCGTGGAGGTGGGGAGGTGCCGCTGGCCTGGCACCTGGGGCGGCTGTGGGGAAGGTGGGCTCTGGAGGGTCCCGCGGTGGGAGGGAGGCCCAGGGCGCGAGGTCGGCTCCAGGGGTCTCTACCTCTGGGTCCTCACCCTTCTCCCCCCACCCCTCCCCAGACTGGTTCCTGTCTCTGCCATCGGCAGCTGCGCCAGGAGTGGCTTCCCTCTTAGGGGCCCGCTGGCCTGGCCTGGCCATCACCCCAGATGGAAACATGGCCAGAATCAGACACTGTCGGAGCCACAGTGTGGGGGAGGGGAAGAGACCCCCGTACCCGGCCCCTGGCCCCCAGCAGCCCACAGAGCTGCCCGCTCCCTGGGCCGCCTGGAAGCGTAAGGGGTCCACAGCGTCCTGCTGCTCCGTGCCCCCAGGGGCCACCAGGCTACTCCGGCTCCCGGGGGTCATGGTGGCCGGCTCAGAACCCACACCCCGACATCCATCACCCCCACTTTGGATGCTTCCCCTGCCCCAGGAAGCAGCTGTGGCTGAGAGGACCAGGCCAGGGAGCCACTGAGGCTGGGGGGAGCCCCATGGTGGCCCCTTTCTCACTCTGGCCCCAGATGTCCAGCTGTGCTGCCCCGGCCCTCCCTCGCGAGTGGAGCCTCTCGGCCCCTGGGATCCACTGGGGAGGGGCCGGGGTGTGCATGGGCCTCCAGCTCACAGCTCCAGGCCCCTCCCCCCCAGGGGTGCTCGCCGGTAAGAGGATGAATGAGTGAGGGAGGAGGCCGGGCTCGGGGCTCCCACTGGCCCAGGTGGGACCTCAGTAAGCCGGACGAGTTTATTAAAAACGCGCTTCGGATCAAGGCGGCCGACTCCGTCCGCAGGCGAACAGCGCTGTGTAAATGTCACCGGCGCGCAGTCGGCAGAGCAGGAAATGTCAGCCGGCGGGGGCCGCGCCGAGCCCCGGATCAGCCCGTGGCATCTGGCATCCCGCGCCCACCCGGCCCTGCTCCGCTGGGAAGGGTGCAGGCGTGGCTCAGGAGAGACCTCCCCGGGGGACCAGCGGTCTCTGCAGGCCCTTCGCCCACATCTCCCTCCGTCGCCCCCACTGGTTTTGGGGGACAGTGCCCTCAGGAGTGGCCGCGCCCTAGCCACGCCCCCAGCAGGCCAGCCACCCTGGGCCTAGGTGTCCACACCTGTGGGCTCCGCTCCGGCTCGGCTCTGGGCTTGCTGGTGCCTGGGGCAGGCAGGCGCCACAGCAGCCCCCGCACCCCAGGAGGAGAAACCAGAGCAGAGGGAGGGCTTTGGTGGGTTCCACAGGGAAGAAGCTGACGGCAGGGCCGGGGGGCCAGAAGCCCCCTGAGCCCAGCCCGGCTGCCCCAGGGCAGAAGGTGCAGGCGGCCCTGGGGGTGACGGGGCCCAGGCGCCAGCTGCAGAGCCTGGGGCAGGGACAGGCACCTGCGGCGTCTCTGTTTCGTTTCGGACCCTAGCACCGGGTGCTGGCCTCCCCCATCTCCCCTCAGCCTGGGGGAGGGGACGCGGAGGACCCCTCCTCCTCCTTTCAGAGCCCCTGCCTCGGGCTGTCCTCCCCCACCCCACACCTGCTGCCCAGGGAGCTGGACCCCTGGGCGGGGCCTCTGCGTCCACGTCTGGGGGTGAGGAGGGGCTCGGGCAGCGCGAGCCCAGCTCCCAGTCACGGGGCAGCCGGGGCGGCGCGAGCCGGCTGTGCAATTATGTGTGATTGTTGTCGACCCAGCTCCCATCCCTGAGGTGACTAACGGGAGCTGTGTGTCACCACCCCGGCTAATTGTGGGGGGGGTCTGAGTCAGCGGCGTGGGTGAGGCCAGGGGACTGCAGAGGGGCTGCGGGGAACCAGGAGCAGGACCCAGGGCTCAGGGTGGGGCGCAGCGTGGGACCGTGTGACGGCCTGGAGGGACACAGGCGCCAGCGGCCAAGCTATATGGCCACGCCCACGGCTGGCCAGGCCTTCTGAGCGCACGCACACACACACACACACACACGCACATGACAGGCTCAGGACACGTGTGCAGACACATGTGTGCGTGTGGACATATGACACACACACTCCTAGGGATGCCTTTACAAACATGCACACGTGGATGTAGACACGTTCACAAGCAAAATGCACTCCCATGCGTGTGCACACTTGCACGCCACACACACATATGCACTCCCAGGCACGCTGTCTCACGCAGACCAGGTGGATCCACAGGTGGAGGGCGCACAGGGCTTCCCGGAGGCCGGCCGGGGCAGCCCCGGTGAGAACAGGACCCAAGGACTCAGCACCAGTTCCCCTCCTGGCCCCTGACCCCCGACCCCCGACCCTTGATCCCCGACTGTGGTCTTAGCATGCCCACTGCTGCCCTCACACTGTTCCAGCTGGCAGGGGCTCAGCTGGGGGCTGCCTGGTTAGCAAAGGGAGTGGGGAGTCAGGGAGGGCGGCTGGGGGGGAGGCGTCTCCCTCCCAGACCCGGAGGTGAGGCCGCCGCAGCTGCGCCACCCACGGCCCGCGCCTCAGGGCTGACTTCTAAGTGCCCAATTATCCATAAGTGCATCTGATCCGCTGGCGGCTGCTGCTGGGCTGCTCCGCGATGTCGATAAGGCCGCCGGCAGTCGCGGCCCCGGCTCCATCCGATGGCCTCGTTAGGACTAATTGTTCTGGCATTTGGGTCTGACGGGCAAGTGGATCCGGTCGTGTGTCAGGGCCGCTTGGCTCTGGATGGGGGGAACGGGAGGCATCGCCTTAGACAGCAGCCCCAGACCCCGAGACCCTGCTCGGGCCCAGCAGGGAGGGGGATCTGGCCTCCTGCTCCCCCGCCTGCAGTGTGGCACCTGAGTGCCCCCGAGCCCCAGGGAGGGCGCAGTCCATCAGCAGCCAGCCACAGACGCTGGGTTCGGCCCCAGGCCTGGGGGCCATAGAAAGAACAGAGGGGGAGACCTGGACAAGGTAGGCAGTGGGGTATCTGTGTCCCTGTGCATGGGTGTGCACACGTGTGCATGTGTGAGTATGTGTGTTTGTGCACGTGCGTGCCTGGGTGTGCACGCGTGTGCATGTGTGGGTATGCATGTATGTGCACGTGCATGCCCGGGTGTGCACGCATGTGCGTGTGTGGGTACGCGTGTATGTGCACGTGTGTGCCCGGGTGTGCACGCGTGTGCATGTGTGGGTATGCGTGTATGTGCACGTGCGGTGCGTGGCCAGGTGTGCACACGTGTGCATGTCAGGGCAAGCGGCCCTGACACACGACCGGATCCACTCGCCCGTCAGACCCAAATGCCATGTATGTGCACGTGCATGCCTGGGTGTGCACACGTGTGCATGTGTGGGTATGTGTGTATGTGCACGTGTGTGCCTCGCACTTGTGGGTGCACAAGATGTACATTTGCCCAGGAACTTGCAGGAGGAGACAAGACAGACAGCCGCCTGCTCAGGCCGACTGGCCATGACCTCAGACCCCCAGGCCGCCAGCCAGGCTCCCTCGGGACTGTTTGCAGGACATTCCCCAAGCAGAGCCCCAGAGCTGGTGGCCCAAGCTGAGGGCCAGGGGCTGCGTGCGGCTGGGAAAATGAGCCGGGTGTGGACCGGCAGCTGGGAGCGAGGTGGGGGTCAGTTGTGTGTGCAGCCGGAGGTCTGAGGGTCCCATTCCACTGCAGGGAGGCCAGGGCTGGGCCCTGCAGAGCCTGGACAGCTGGAGCTCATTGCTGGGTCCCGTGGGTGGGCCTGCAGGTGGAGGTGCTGGCCAGGGCTAGAGGGTCCCAGCACAATCAGACCTGGGAGGCCCCCAGGGATGGACGGGTGGATGGATAGACCGAGGGGCACCCCGAGATCTCCTGGGCCTCTGTGCCTGGCCTGGGCCCTGCCTGGGGGGCACCTGCACGGCCTCCGCGCAGCCAGGAGAGCGAATTGAAGAACAATATTTGTATGAGAGGAAGACATTTGCAGAAAGGTTAAGCCCACATCCTGTGGCACAGGCCCCACGTCACCTGAGCAAACGGCCGGGCGGGGGCGCGGCGGGGGCTGGCGGGGGCTGGCGGGGGCGGCGCAGAGCTGCCTGGGAGCTGCGCCACCCCGGGGACTTCAGGGCCCTGGTCCTGCTCAGGGCCAGTCCCCGGGACACCTGTGCTTGAGTGAGCTGTCCAGGCGACGTGACAGGCCGGGGCTGGCGCTGGGCGCCCGGGGAGTTCGCAGAGGGGGACAAGTGACAGTAGGGAGTTAGGAGGACACTGCGACCACCCCGAGAATGCAGAGGCTGAGCCGGGTTTTGTGGGATGCACAGGAGCTCACCAGCAGACAGCGGCTGAGGGACAGGGTCCCTCCTGGACAGGAAGTGGGACAGACGGGGGCCGCGGTCAGTGGGGAGCCAACACTTGGGCCGCTTCCCCGGGGCCGTGGCCAGCCACAGCGGGGCTGTGACACACGGACTGAACCTGCGTCTCGGTTTGGAGGAGGGTCCCGGGGCTGATGTTGGTGGGGAGGGACTGTTGTGGACGCAAAGGTGGTGCCCCGGGGTCTGGGAGACGCTGGGAGGTGAACCAAGGTCACACACTGACCAGCAAGGGGGGCTGCCCGAATGAGGGGAGCAGGTGCAGGCGGTGGGCGCCCCCGTCCCCAGCACAGTCCTTCCCTCGCTCCTTCTACCGGGTTCAAGCTGGACTCTGGCTTTAGGTCACAGCCTGCCGCCCCCACATCTCCCAGAGAGCCACAGGGCCCCTGCGCCACCTGCCAGCTTCGCTGCAGGGTGCAGGGTGGGCAGACCACATGGGACCTACCCTTGCCCCTGGTCTCATCAGACCCCATGGACACCCCCAGCCAGCCCCCGTGCCACTGGGGGAAGGGAGTGGGTACCTGGGCCCTTCGGCATGGCGGGGGGAGGTCAGAGGGCATGGGGGCGGGGGTGGGGAGCAGAGGCTGCACCAGGGCAGGTGGTGCTGTAGCCCGGGGCCCTGTCCGGGTGCTGAGGTGGGGCCTGGAGCACACAGGCGAGACCCTCCTTGGAGATGACCCCTTCCCCGGCCTCCCGGCCTCCATGCTGGAGAGATGGGCCCTTCTGGATCGTTCCAGGTCCCACAGGATGTGCCTGGGGCTGAGGCACAAAGGCTGCATGTAGGGGTCGGGGTGGGAGGGGTCAGGAGGGAGGGGGTGAAGAACCTTCTGGAAATGAAGCCTGGCAGCTGAGGCTGGGCCTGGGTCCCCCTCCCGCGTGCCCCCGTAGGGTCCGCGGCCAATGGGACCGGCTGGGGCTGACTCAGACGCGCTGCCTGCGACAGTGGCTGCAATTAGATTTAATGGGATGAAGCCCTCTCTCCTGCGCCTCCCGCTCCGCTCCACGCCCACCCCCGCCTCCCTCAGGCAGAGCCGGGGAGGGATGCGAGGGAGGTGGGAGGTGGGAGGTGGGAGGTAGGGGCCCAGGGAGGCTGTGACGTCAGCCCAGCCTTTAAGAGGTCGCCGGCCCATGGGCTGTGGACTGGCCGCGGAGCCCGGGACCACGGCGGCACCATGCCCACCCCCAACGCCCCCGCACCGCAGGCCAGGGGCTTCCGGAGGGCCGTGTCTGAGCTGGACGCCAAGCAGGTGGAGGCCGTGATGGTAAGAGCCAGGCTGGAGGCAGCCTGGGGCCGGGGATCCACACATGCTCCCGGCACCTGGGCTAGCCCTGGGGTCCTGGGCCCGCTGCGCACTGCTTCTTCCCTCAGCAGAGAGGCCGGCACCCGCCTCGCACCCGTGCCCCCGCAGGCCAGCCTCTCTGTGTGCCGGCTCCTTTCGGGAGTGGCCGCTGGGGGTTCAGCATCCCCGGGGCTGCAGGTGACCAGAGGCCCCAGTCGTCTCCTCGCCCCCTGGTGCCAGCATGGGGAGCCCCTCCATGGTCTGCCTGTGGGGGGGCAGGGCCCAGCAGCGGTTTGAGGTGGGGGTCCGGGCCGGGGTGGGGGGACGGGCCAGGTCCTCCTTGCAGAAGGGTGACCCCATATCCAGGTCAGGCTCTCCCCCTCCCTGCCTCCCTCCCTCCAGGTACAGGGCCCAGGCCTTAGGCACCGCCCTTAGCCAGACCAGGCAGCGGGGGGCTTCTCAACCCACAACAGGGGTGTTTGGCTCCGGCTCAGGGGCTTGGGATAATCGACTCCCTGCACAGATGGCCCTTCTCAGGGGGCATTGCAGGGTGAGGGGCGTCCCCCGCATCAGAAGCCCCCTCCCCGGCTGGGGCTGTGGTCCTGGCTGTGCCCACCCAGTCTGACCCACCCTGGGCTGAGAGAGAGGCTCAGGAAGGGGCTTCTGCCCCCACTGTCCGGGCCGAGACCCCAGACTCCAGGCGGGGAGCGAGCCCCTCTCTGATGGGGCCAGAGGAGGGGGCTCTGAGGACTGCGGGCACAGGGACAGGACGGGGGCGGGGGCTGCCTGAGGAGCGGTCACTCCCAGCGGCCCCGGCCAGGCGGCTCCCACCTGTGCGCTCCGCTTGGCCTCAGCAGCAGACACTGGGGCCTCCAGCCTCCAGGGGCTTCTGGTCCGTCCACCCCAGGGGGCTGCTCTTGGGTCACTAATCCAGGAGGGGCGGCGCCTGGGGGCAGGTGACAGCGTGGGAGCCGAGGAGCAGGCGGGGGTGGGGGGGCTTCCCCACGTCCTGGCTTCCGGCCCTTCCAGGCTGCCCGCCCAGCCCATCGCGACAGGCACTCAGGGGCGGGGGCGGGTCAGCACGGCCGGCCCATGGAGGACACGCAGGTGGCCCTGTCCCTGCAGTCCCCGCGGTTCGTGGGCCGGCGCCAGAGCCTCATTGAGGACGCCCGCAAGGAGCGGGAGGCGGCGGCGGCGGCGGCGGCGGCGGCAGCGGCGGCCTCGGGGGCCGGGGACCCCCTGGAGAAGCTGTCCTGCGAGGAGAGAGACGGGCAGGCCGTGCTCTCGCTGCTCTTCTCGCTGAGGGATGCCAGGCCCTCGCTGTCCCGGGCCGTGAAGGTCTTTGAGGTAGTGTGTGCGTGTGCGTGTGCGCGCGCGTGTGCAGGGCTGTGTCCCCACCGGGCGGCTGGAAAGGGAGGGGGCGGGGCCCTGGGCTGTCCCACCCCGCCCTCCCCCTTCTGTCCTCGCGGAAGGTGAGCCCTGACTGCATTAGCCGCTCGGGCCGCACTGCCCGCGGGCGGCTGACCTGGCTCCCGGAAGAAGCTCCAAATGACATTAGCGCCAGACCAGAGAGCCAGCTGGCTGCAGGGCCCGAGGCGACTTCGCTGGGCGACGTGGGAGACCCCGCCCACCAGCCCCTGGACTCCCGGCGGTCACTGTGGGATCCGGGATCGCCCAGCAGTCCCCACTGCCTCCCAGTGGGCCGGGATGCTGCTGGGGATGCTGGGAGCCCGGGGGGCTGGGTGTGGCCCTGGCACCCCCAGAAAGCGGGGCAGGACGCCTGTGACAGAGCCGACCTTGTCAGTGCAAACGCTGGCGGGCGGGGGTCTGACCTGAGCCCTGGGCTGCCCGGAGCTGGTCCCCTGCCCGCTGGGTCCCTGACCCCCCGCCTCCACCTCCTCCCCTCCTCCACCCCACCCCCGCTCTCCCTGCCTCTGCTCCAGTCTTTCGAAGCCAAGATCCAGCACCTGGAGACACGGCCGGCCCCAGGGCGGCGGGCAGGCAGCCCCCACCTGGAGTGCTTTGTGCGCTTCGAGGCGCCCCGCGGGGACCTGGCTGCGCTGCTCAGCTCCCTGCGCAGGGTGACGGAGGACGTGCGCAGTGCCGGGGACCACAAGGGTGAGGCTGCCTCCGTGCGGGGCGCCCTCGTGCTGCCCCCGCCCCCGCGCCAGCCCCAGCAGCCTCTGCCCTCCCCTCTGCCCCCGGCCCCGTGCTCACTCGGGCCCTCTCCTCCCCATTCTCCGTCAAGTCCCCTGGTTCCCAAGGAGAGTGGCGGAGCTGGACAAGTGTCACCACCTGGTCACCAAGTTTGATCCTGACCTGGATCTGGACCACCCGGTGAGCTGTGCCACCCCCGCTGTCCCTGTCTCCTCCCCCTCCCCATACTCACAGCAGGCAGGGTGGGCGGGGTCTAGGCTGACCTGGGCCGCTCACCCCAGGCCTGGCTGGGCCCAGACCCCAGCCATGTCCGAGAGGGCGGGGTCGGGAGCCGCAGGGCGTCCCCGACCGGCACCGTCCCCTCTGCCCAGGGTTTCTCGGACCAGGCGTACCGCCAGCGCAGGAAGCAGATCGCCGACATAGCTTTCCAGTACAAGCAGTAAGGGCCGCGGCCACGGGGACCCGCACTGGGGGCCTTGGGGGCTCCTCGGCCCCACTGTCCCTGTGGCTGACTCCCGCTCTGCCTGGGTCGGCTGCACTCCCCACCCCTCCTCACCCCAAAGCCCCACCCAGCCGGACCCTGCCCCCCTCCCCTCCCCGTTCCCTGACCCCTGGCCCCTCCGCAGTGGGAGCCCCATCCCCCGAGTGGAGTACACGGCCGAGGAGATTGCTACCTGGTGAGACTCCGGGTGGTGGCAGGGAAGGCGTGGGGCACCGCGGGGCAGGAGGTGACTCCCAGAGTCCCCAGGGGACATTGGCACAGCGGCCACCAGGCCAGGTGTGGGAGGAGGTCGGCCTGGGCACCAGAGGCTGGGTGCGCAGGGCTCAGCTGGGGCCTGGGGGCCGTGGGAGCCCAGAGCCCCATGGGAGGCCGCGGCCCACAGGAAGGAGGTGTACAGCACGCTGAGGGGCCTGTACGCCACGCACGCCTGCCGCGAGTACCTGCGGGCCTTAGAACTGCTGGAGCGGTGCAGCGGCTACAGCGAGGACCACATCCCCCAGCTGGAGGACGTCTCCCGCTTCCTGCAAGGTGCGGCGGGCCGGCGGGCGGGGTGTGAGGGCCCAGGGAGGCTGGGGCTGGGGCTGGGGCCGCCCGGGGCTCCCTGGGGCTGGGGACAGGGCAGGACTGGGGCTGGCTGGGGCTGGCCGGGGCAGGGCTGGGGCTGGCCGGGGCTTGGGAGGGGGAGGACTGGGGCTGGCAGCGGCTGGGTGAGGGCCCAGGGAAGCTGGGGCTGGGGCCTCAGGGCTGGCAGGGGCCGGCCAGGGGGCTCAGAGCGGCAGGGGCGGGGAGCCCTGACCGCGTGGTGGCCCCTCCGCAGAGCGCACGGGCTTCCAGCTGCGGCCCGTGGCCGGCCTGCTCTCTGCCCGGGACTTCCTGGCCAGCCTGGCCTTCCGTGTGTTCCAGTGCACCCAGTACATCCGTCACGCTTCCTCGCCGATGCACTCGCCCGAGCCGTGAGTGGCCCTGGCACAGCAGAGGACACGGGGGCGGGGCGGGGGCTGTGGGCTGGCGCAGCTGTGCCCGGTGACGCCGCCGGCTGTGCCGACAGCTGTACTGGTTCACGGTGGAGTTTGGTCTGTGCAAGCAGAATGGAGAGGTGAAGGCCTACGGCGCGGGGCTGCTGTCCTCCTACGGGGAGCTCCTGGTGAGGCCCCGGGGGAGGGGCGCTGGGCCCAGGCCTGGCGTGGCCCACAGGGGACGGGGTGAGGCCCCGTGCTGGCGGGGCCCTGGGCGCGCGGGGCAGGGGTGGTGACGGCCACGGCCTCCCGCCAGCACTCCCTGTCCGAGGAGCCCGAGATCCGCGCCTTCGACCCCGACGAGGCCGCTGTGCAGCCGTACCAGGACCAGACCTACCAGCCCGTCTACTTCGTGTCCGAGAGTTTTAGCGACGCCAAGAACAAACTCAGGTAGGCCGGGCTCCTGCCCCGTGAGCCCAGCTCTGACGCCAAAGCTGACTGCCCACCGCAAGACCCCAGGAAAGTGGGGGAGGGGAGACCCGTGGGGCTGGGGGCTGCAGGGGCCAGGGCGGGGGCAGGTCAGGGCCGGCCTTGGCACGGGCAGAGCCGTGCTTTGCAAGACAGGCGTGGGAGAGGTCCCCGGAGCTGGGGCCTGGGGGTGCAGTGGCCAGCTGTGTCCAGGAGCGGCAGGCTGGGTCCAGCCTGCTCAGCCCCCACCTAACGGCTCCCTCCGGCCTCCTGTTGGCCCTGGGGAAATGGAGCAGGGGTGGTGCTCCTGGGGGGGGGGGTTGGATCCCACACACGGTCTGGGAAGGCTTCCTGGAGGAGGCGGCTGTCTGAGAGGCAGTGGGGGGGGCCACTTGGAAAAGGTGCCTGGCCTGGCCACGCCGCCCCCCACCCGCCTGGCCCCAGCCCTGGAGGGGCCTCTGTCTCCTGTCCGTCCATCTGGGCAGTTGGGTTGTGGGAGCTCGTTGGGGGTACCCAGTGCCCTCTCGCTGGTGCCTCACCCCCAGGAGCTATGCCTCCCAGATCCAGCGCCCCTTCTCGGTGAAGTTCGACCCGTACACGCTGGCCGTGGACGTGCTGGACAGTCCCCAGGCCATCGGCCGCTCCCTGGAGGACGTCCAAGATGAACTGCACACACTGGCCCAGGCGCTGAGCACCCTCGGCTAGGCAGCAGCCCGGGGCCTCCTGGCCTGGCCGGCCCCGGCCCCGCCCGCTTCTCAGCACCTCCAGTCCCGCCGCTGCCCCCTGGGGTCCCGGGGTCCTGGGGCTAATCCCCCCGCCCTGACCTGTGTGCCACTGTTCATGTCTCAATAAAATCTGCAAGTGCCCTTGGCTTCCACATCCTCCGTGGGCCCCGGGAGCCCCCACTGTGCCCCCGGAGGCTCAGCCCGCAGGGGTAGGAGGGGCCTCCCTCAGGTCAGCACAGGAGCAGGGGTCCCAGTCCCCCAGAGCAGGACCCGGGGGCAGAGGGAGACCCCCAGGCACTCCCCAAAATGTGTGCGGATGGCGCCCAGACCTCAGGCTGCCAGCAGGGCAGGTAGGGGCCGCCCGTGGGCTGGGTGAGGCCCCCCAGCCCTGCCAGGGGCCCCAGCTGTTGTGGTTGGTTTCTTCTGGGAGGAGAGCATGGCGGGGGGGCAAGAGGCGCAGAGTCACCACACAGACCCCGGGAGTGGGTGAAAGCAGGCCTGAGGTCAGCAGCCCCCAGACTCGTTTACTTCAGCGGCTGCAGTTGCTACAGCCAATCCGGCCGAGGGGCAGTTCAGGCCCTAACCAAGCGCAGCCTGTTGCCAGGCAGTTTCTGTTGCCAGTGGCCATCTTGGCATGGCCTCCTCATTCCACCACACCCCAGCATTGCCTCCGGCTCCAGCCCCAGCATCCCCCAGGCCTGGCCGGCATTGGCACCCCTTTCTCACCCCTCCTCGGGCCCTGGATCTCCTGCCAAGGCAGCACCCAGGCCCTGCTCACTCCCCACAGCTCCCTGGGCAGGGGGGGGGGTGGCGGGAGAGGACCCTGTCTCTGGAGTGGGAGCTCCGACCTCTCCTGTTCATCCCCCAAGACCATCCCAGGCAAATGCACCGAGACCCGGGGGGCCCTGAGACCACCGAGACCCTGGGGTGGCCTGAGCCCACTGAGACCCGGGGGGCCCTGAGACCACCGAGACCCGGGGGGCCCTGAGACCACCAAGACCCGGGGGACCCTGAGACCACC
>CM027387.1:109532969-109552594 GCA_015711505.1 Sylvilagus bachmani
CCCAGGAGGGCAGGGGCCGCTGCGGGAGAGCCCAGGAGGGTAGGGGTGCTGCCGGAGAGCCCAGGGGCGCTGCGGGATGACCCAGGAGGGCAGGGGCGCTGCAGGAGAGCCCAGGGCACTGCCACTGCAGCTCGGCGAAGCCACGTGAACACCAACCACCCCACGCACAGGCTGCACACATGGCTGCACCCCGGCTCACTTCACCTCGCAGGGCGCAGCCTCCTCGGAGAGCAGCCTGCCCACCTCCTCAACAGCGGACCGGCCACGTTTCTAGTCGCCCAGCCACTGCATCGCTAGGAACTACCCTGGGAGAGGAAACAGGAAATGAACTGCTCACAAAGACCTCCCTGCCACAGAGCCATCGGCACGTGGCTGCATCCACAGACCGCAGCCCACGCCAGAGCATCACTCAGCCACGAAGGGGAATGGGCGACGGGCACACCTGACCACCAGCTCCCTGCTAATGCCCCTGGGAAAGCAGCGGAGGACGGCCCGAGTGCTCGGGCCTCTGCACCCAATGAGAGACCTGTGCGGAACGCCTGGCTCCTGGCTTTGGCCTGGCCCAGCCCCAGTCACTGTAGCCATTTGGGGAGTGGACCAGCAGGTGGAAGACCTCTCCAACTCTGCATTTCAAGCATATAAATCTTTTAAAAGCTTGTGCAAGAACGGAATTAAATGCTAAGTTCATTTTGGTGAAGAGAATTTCTCATAACGTACATTGTCCATGACCTTCCGGAAGACCACGAGTGTCTGGCAGCAGGCAGGTCAGTGGGCACCTGAGTGCGGGCGAGGGCACAGGGACACTCACGGGGGTGAGGCAGAGGCCAAGCACAGGTTTGCCACGCTGGCCATCGGGACGGTTCTCAGCACGGGCATGTCCACACACAGCCACGTGTGGTGAGCCTAGGGCTCCGTGAGAGCGTGGAGCTTTGCTTCTGAAGTGAGAATGGCTGCAGCTGAGGTTACAGCAGTGGCTACGTGGGGCCGGTGCACTGTGGTGGGGACCGCGGCCCCTCCTCCGCACCACGTCTGCCAGGAGGCAGCCACCAGCTGAGCCGTGGGGCCTGGAGGCCCATCATCTCCTGGAGTCTCCCAGGGTCTCCTGGGGAGCCTCCCTGACTCCTCTCGGGCACAGCCCACAACAACCAGGGCCCCACAGCTGCGGCCTCAATGCCACCCCTTCATGCGGGAGGCCCGGGGCTCCAGGAGCCACCCAGGAAGGGCCCAGCTTTGGCCCCAGTGGAGCCAGAGCAGAGAGATACCCTCCTTTCTTCCCAGCTCCTGGGACAAGAGGCATCTCCCCAAGACCCAGGGGTCTCCTGGCTGTCCTCACTTAAACCCCCAGTCGGCTGGGGCTGGCCATGAGGCACACCACGTACTAAGTGGACATGCTGCTCCAAGTCCCGCCCCGCAGCAGCCTGGGAGAACGGGGTCACTGGGTTCAGTGCTCATCCTAGACTTCTGTAGTAACCACGGGGCCTAGGGAAACGAACAACAAATGGACCCTGCCTGGTCCCCACCCTGAAGGAAACCGGCCATCGGCCACAACTCTCCCCAGCTGGCCCAGGCCCAGCTCCAGAATCTCACGGAGGAAAGCATGCGTGCCGCCCCCAGCACCCAGCGCACGTGGTCTGAACGCACAAGTTCTCCTCGGCACACGGAGCTCGGAAACTGGCCAGATCACCACCAACTGCACCGACCCCGGCTCTGGCGGAGTGAGAGCGCCACACCGTCCCCGCGTATGCGCCATGGGCCTGCTCACACTCATCTGTCCCTGCGTGCACCTGGTGCCCTGCACGTGTCCACGCTGCGTGTGCGCACATGTCCCAGTGTCTTCCCCTGCTCCTCAGTCTCTGGATCACACCAAGGTTCGAGCAGGACCCCGGGCCGAGGGTCTCTGCCCAACAGGAAGCCAGGCTGCAAAGGCCAAGGCACCTTCTCGGGCGCCCAGGGGCCCTGCCTGTGTGGGGAGGCACCGCCCTCAAGGGTCACAACCCCACAGCCCCCAGAGGCCAAAGCCTATTCCTCCAGCCAGGCGTGCAGAGCAGCCCCTGGCCCAGGGACCCCACAGGCTCCCACACAGGCTCCCTGGCAACCCCTGCTTTGCAATTGGGACCCCAGGAATCCAGCACAAGACGCCACCAGCCCAGCAGGGGTCTGGGGAGACCTGGGTGCTGCCCAGCATGGCCGCCCCCCACCCCCCCAGCCAGGGCGTCTGAGGAGGCTGAGAAGCGCCCTGGGTGGGGGTGGGGAAGCACTCTGGCACCTGCCCAGCCCCCTCTGCAGGCCCCTGCCCGTGGGGTGGGACAGCTGGCAGACCCGCAGGCCAGCCGCGCCCCGCGCCACAGCCTGGGCTATTATCCCCAATGACTCCCCCCCGGGCAGCCCCTGGGGCGCCCCAGTGGAGTGCGGGTGCCAGGCCCGGCCGTTCAGCCGTCCCCGGGATGTTATGTCAGCTGCTACCCCATGCTTAAAGCAAGGCCCTGCAGCTGGCCGGGTCAGATGTGAAAACAAGGACCTGGCAAAACGCTGACCCGAGCCCCCGCCCAACGTGGCTCTCCCTGGCGAGGCTCGCTCCAGCCCCGAGCATAAAGGAGACACCTGTCCCAGGCCGGCACACTCTAATCCCACTAAGCCCGAGGCAGCGGCCCGCGCCCACAGCAGGCGGCCCCAGCCCCAGCACTGACTTTTGTCCTGGGCCTCAGGGCCCCGGGAGGCCGCCCCTCACACACCATGGAGAACAAAGGCCCACGTGGGGACCCCTTCTCCCCACGGCCTGGGGCCCCTGAAGACGGGCCACCATCACTTCCACAAAGGCCCTGTCGCTGGGCCGCGCGCGGGCCCTCCCCATACACCGCCCCCCCAAGCCCACGAGTGGCGACTGCCTGCAGCTGAATCATGGTCTCTGAGAGGAGCAGGAAGAGAAGGGAGTGTGGGCAGACACACACGCACACACGCACCAGGTCAGCGGGCGCCGGCACCCAGCGGGAAACAAGGCCCTGGGCCCACACCCCTGCAGGTTACTCCTGGGGGCGGGCGGGGCTCCAGGAAGGCGGGTCTGTGGCCCACGGAGCTCAGGCAGTGGGAAGACCCAGCACAGGGACGAGGGAGGGGCAGCCAGGGCCACTCGGGCAACGCAGCTCGCAGGTGACAGTCGAGATGGCGGACAGCGGGCATCGACCTGGCAGGAGCCTGCCCCCTCCTCTGCACATGCCCCAGGCAGGGGGCAGCCAGCAGGGCCCCTAGCTGCCCAGCGGATCTGCAGTGGCCAGCACACTGGGGCCCCCAGGACTCCCCGGCAGGCACATGGCGGGACCCCAGCCCTCTTCCTTCAGGGGGTGGTGCAACGGGGAGATCTGCAACGGGGCTCCTGGTGGGAAAGTTGGGGAGCAGGCACCACTACCCCAGCTCTCTCCCATCCACTCCCTGCCTGGCAGCCCCCAAATCCCAGCACAGTTCTCGTATCGGGTTCTCCAATTTTCCAGAAGGTTCCAGAACTCTCTAGCACCCAGCCCAGCTCCTCCCCCTGCCAGGGTCTGAACAGACAATCCAGGCCTGGGCATCGGCCTCACAGAGGGGGTCTTTGTTGCAGAACGGGCTTCACCACGCGGCCCCTGTGCTCAGGGAATGTTCCGGTAGCAGCAGACCCATCTCATTTTCACGGCTGTCTGCAGAGCACAGGCCCTGTGCGCAAGAACGCCAGCTGTCCCCTCGCACCCAGCTGCCTCCAGGCAGGATGGTGGCCAACCCAGGCCCCACGAGCCTCAGTCCAGGGACAGGGGACCTGGCCAGGGTGTCAACCATGCCCCGGGCTCCCAACTCGGCCCCACATGGACACCCCAGGTCAAGGTACCATCCCCAGTTCACCACATCCACCCCAGCCTCCCAACCCCAGCGGGAGACCACGAAGGGAAGGTCAGCCCAGCAGGGAGAGAAATCCGGGGCCGGGTGACAAGGCCCTCGTTCTAGGGGTAGTGGGCCACACGGTCCCGTGTGCTCTCGGACGATTCCAGAACAGGGAGCCCAGCTCATGGCCACAGTCTGCAACCAAAACCTCTGGGAAGAGGGAGTGACAGCCCCCACGGGGCAGCACGGCCCCATGTGTCTTCCCAGGGGCTGCCCACAGCTATGAGCCATGGGGACGCCCTGCACGGCGAGGCCGGACCCGGAGCATGCACCGCCCGTGGGCCACGGGCTCGGCTGCTGGAGCTGCCTCAGCAAGGCAGCCAGAGACACCACGCCCCACCACGCCCACAAGCGCACCTGGCCCTGTGCCCACGGAACTTGAGTCACACAACAGGCGGCCAGGCTGAAGGCCGCGGCTACGGCGTCCACGGACAGCCAGGGCTACGGCTGCACCATGTTCCTAAACCCACATACGGGGCTTTGGGACGGGGAGGTCATGCTGGAGCCAGTCCGCTGGCATCCTTCTCACAGACTGACGCCGGGCACACGCCGGGCACACGGCACATGAGGAAGGAGGCGGCAGAGAGCGGGGGAGGTCGGGCAGGCTCCGAACCGCAGCCCTGCCACCCCAGGAGTGCGGGCTTCAGGCCACGCCCTGCGGCACAGGCTGCCCTGTGTCCCTCCGTCAGGCGGCTGTGTCACGCAAGCAGCCTCCACGCCACCGTCTCTCACGGAGGCCCACGTATGTGCACAGCTTTAAAAAAAAAAAAGATTTACTTACTTGAAAAGCAGAGTTACAGAAAGGCACAGACAGAGAGAGGTCTTCCATCCGCTTGTTCACTCCCCAGATGGCTGCAACAGCTGGAGCTGAACCGATCTGAAGCCAGGAGCTTCCTCCAGGTCTCCCACATTGGCGCAGGGGCCCAAGCACTTGGGCATCTTCTGCTTTCCCAGGTGCATCAGCAGGGAGCTGGGTCAAAAGTGGAGCAGCTGGGACTCGAACCGGCACCCATATGGGATGCCAGGACCCCACGGCCACAGCACAGTGCCGGCCCCATGCAGCTGGTTTTCAAACAGCCAAGTAGCTGCTGGTAGTCAGAGCCTGCTCCCCGTGGCCTGTGGAGGGCAGGCCTGACCCCTGACCCGTGCCAGGAAGTCCCGGCCCATGGGGCTCCGGCAGCATTGAAAGGTCGCTCCGGGGGCGCCGGATTCTGTCCTGGTTGCCCCTCTTCCAGGCCAGCCCTCTGCTGTGGCCCGGGAGTGCAGTGGAGGATGGCCCAAGTGCTTGGGCCCTGCACCCCATGGGAGACCAGGAGAAGCACCTGGCTCCTGGCTCCTGCCATCGGATGAACGCGGTGCGCCGGCCGCAGCGCACTGACCGCGGCGGCCATTGGAGGGTGAACCAACGGCAAAGGAAGACCTTTCTCTCTGTCTCTCTCTCTCTCTCTCTCTCACTGTCCACTCTGCCTGTCAAAAAAAAAAAAAAAAAAGAAAGGTCTCTCCGGCTGCTGGTGGCCAGCGGCCGAGACGTCCCCATCTCACACCAGGGAACCCGGGTTCAGATCCGCCTCTGCTTCCAAGTCCTGCTTCCTCTTCCCATGTGTCCTGGAGGCAGCAGCTGAGAGCTCAGGGCATCGGGCCCCTACTACCCACGCGGGGCACCTGGGCTGAGGTGCCGGCTCCTGGGTGCAGCCTGGCCCAGTCCGGTTGTTGAGGGCATTTTGAGAGTGAACCACCAGACGGGCATGCACCACTCTTCCAGATAAGCATGTTTTCAAAATCTTAAAATGCAAAAACACACCTCCTGGCCCGAGGCCCGGCTGTGTCCGTCCCGGGCTCTCAGGCTGCTCAGCCCCTGTTGGCTGCCCTGCGCACCACCTGGCACCTGCCCATCTGCAGGCAGAACCCCAGTGCCCATCTCCCACACTCCTTGATCCATGGGCTTGGCGGCATGGGGGGGGGGTGTCTCTGCTGTGGTTCAGTGTAGAGGAAACTTCTAGAAGTCCTTCAACACTCTCAGCCTGGCTGAGAGACCTCTCACGTGACCAAGGGTCCTCACCATTCACTCCCTGGGCAGGGGCCACCCCTGTGCCCTTGGGGATCCACCATGCACTGGACTTCTAGATTGCAATCCCCCCAAGGAGCCCCATGCCGGCCTGTCACGGCTGTCCTGGCTCGGGCCCGCCCCTCCGTGCCACCACCTGCCCCCCAGGCTCCCTGTAGCAGGTGCCCACTGTGGTTCAGCCCAGACCTCAGTGCCCCTGCCTCCCTGGGGTGGGCAGACAGACGGGACTCCTTCTGGGCACTCGAGCCTGCAGGTTACCCCAACTTGGCCAGGCAGCAGCCCCCACACCCACTGAGCCTGCGGCCTGGCATACACGCAGGAAGCTGGGCACGGGGCGAGGCCAGCTCCTGCCGTGGGAGGCTGTGGACAGCCTGGTGGGGGCTCCTGCATGCCAGGGACAAGGGGACCGAGGTCATGGTTCTGTGTGGGGAGGGAACTTCCTCCCAGAGAAGGGAGCAGGTGTCCCCACAGCCACCGGGCACCAAGTCCATCAGCCAGGCAGGGGCCAGGAGGGAAAAGACCTTGGGGTTTGTCGTGGAAAACCCGGGCCACCCGCTGGCCCCGAGCTTGGGCCCTGCAGCAGGGGAGACGGCGCGGGAGCTCGGCCAACCGCACGCGCAGGCTCCAGGTCAGCATGGGGCCCACGCGACCCCAGCCCCCGCCCCGGCAGGTACTGGGTCTGGCGCCAGGAGGAGCAGCAGCGGAGGGCGCGCTGGCGGGAGCGGCTGGCGCCGGGGCTGGGGCCCGGGGGCCGAGGACAGAGCCCAACCTTGTTCCACAGGATAGAGGGACCCAGCGGGGCCAAGCCCAAGGCCCCACAGGGTCTCACGTGGCTGCTGGGAAGGAGAGGCCCAGAGCCTGAGGGCCAGACCCTGGGCTGAGGGGCAGCGGGGCGCCGAGGATCCAGCTGGCGGGAGGGCTGGGTCAGCGGCGGCCGGCGGGGCCCAGGGAGGAAGCCTGGAGCGATGACCTCATCCCCCAGGCCTCCGGGCCGCCCCCAGGCCTGGGACGCGGGGCGCCCTGTCGCAGGCCTTTGTGTAGGACCCAGACAAAACCAGCCCCTCACCTGGGCCTGGGGCAGGGTCTCCTGCTGCAGAGGAGGGCCCCCCACCCCACCAGCAGCAGGCCTTGGGAGACAGGAAGGCCGCCCGAAACCAGGAACGCACTCCCGGGACAGGCACGCCCATGCACACATGCGAGTACCACATCCACACATGCGTGTGAACAGTCTCCTCTGGACTCGGGCACTGGCTGCAGCCACCTTCCCGGGCGGCCACAGGCCAGTGGCAGGCCGAGCGGACCTTGGGCTGTGCCCCCAGCGCGGCAAGATTCCTCCCAGATGGCTTTTTCAGACCCCTACACAAGCCTGGATCCCCGCGTGGCCGCCCAGAGCTCTCGGCACCGCAAAGCCAGGTGCACGGAGCAGAAGGGGCCGCGGAGCTCTCGGGGAAGCAGCAGCGGGGGCTGACTCCTCCCCCATGAACGTGGGACCCCTACTCTGGCCCACCGGGGACTCCCCAAGCCTGTGGTGTACGATCCCCACTCAGCACCCCTGCACCAGGCCAGCAGCTCCAGGCTGCACGTGACAAGGGCGCCCCCTGGTGTCCCCGCAACCAAGGCCGGCTCTGCCCCACTCTCCCTGTCTGGGGCCGGCTGGCGCTCTCACCCCCAGGGACCTGAGCCCTAGCTCTCACCCCAGCCAACCTGTTCCCTGCTAGGACCCCACCCCCGAGCTTCTAAGTCACGAGCCAGGGTCCTGCGCTCACCCACCCCTCGAGGCTGTGAGCTGCTGCGGGGAGGGGTCCCGTCCTGTCTCAGGCCCCCCAGCAGGTACCCAGCTCGTCTTTGCCCCAACCCTCCCCCCGGGAAACCCTCCTTGTCCCCGCAGAGCCAACCCAATCTCAGGGTCCCAGGCCGGGCCCCCGACGTCTGGCATGGCCGAAGGGAGGGGCAAAGCCTGAGGCTGCTCCTCGACTCCCCTGTGCCACAGGAGCACCCCTGCAGGGCAGCCAGGAGGGGTGTCCTAGGCCAGGCAAGCAGCCCGCTGGGTGTGGGCGGGTGTGGCCACTCTTGGGAGCGTGCCGTGCCACTAAGCAAGGGACGCACAGGGCTCAGGGGCCGAGGAGCGACAGACACGGGTCAGGAGGGCACACGCCACAGCCTGACAGGAAGCCAGTGCCGCAGCGCACCAGAGCCAGCCGGCTGCATGCAGAGTGTGGGCAAAGGGAGCTTGCGGGCCATGGAGGGGGCCGGGACCACGAGGCCAGAGCTCACCCCAGAACCCCAGAGCATGAGGGCAGCTTCTGGGGGACCCACGCTTGTTTCAGGATCCTCTCCCCCCAGCTGCTGTGGGGGGGGGGGGGCTGGAGGAGCACGGGGTGGGGCAGGCGAGAGGCCGCTGTGTCCACCTCCATCAGGGAGGAATGGTTCTGAGGGCCACACGGTGTGGGGCTCCGCCTCGGCAGCACCCCAGGCCCTGGGGCCAGGGGTGAGGGAGTCCAGGACACAGCGGCCGCAGTTCAGAGAATGGCCACCAGGGGGCATGCAGTCCCCACAGATGTCAGGTTCCATAGCAGGAGGCGTGGCCAGCAAGGGCTGCCAGGGCCTGAGGAGGAGTCCCAGCCACTGCCTGGCCCCTGGGCTACCTCTCTGCACCGAGCCACGACACCTGGGAACGGGAGCCCCCAGCCACCGGGGCCTGCCACTCCCACAGCGGGAGGGGGAGTGCTCCCCAGGCAGTCTGCACCGCGTGTCATAGGGCCTAGGGCACGCACTCCACACAGGGACCTCGGAGCCCTGTATGTCCACGTTGCCAGGGGCACACAGAGCTCAGGGCACAGCTAGGGGGTCCTTGTGAGCTGGGACTGTATGTGGGCCTTCCTCGGGCCACCACACCAGGACCGAGAGACAGGTCCTGCCTAGCCCTGAACCTGGGGACAGCTGGGGCTCCTGTCATCCCCGGGAGCCCCAGGCATCAGAGCAGGGGGACGACCCAAGGCCCTGGTTAAGGGAGCAGCTGTCCCAGATCCGAGCTGCACAGAACAGGTGTGGCCACACACTTACACACGCCACACACCCACGCACATGTGCCGTGTCAGCACATCAGCGCAGACGTGTGGCCAAAACACGCACACATGCACTCGAACTTCCCACTCACACTGCTACACACGCAAGCTTGAACGTGCTGTGCAAACACAAGCATCCCCTGGGTGCGTTCACAGCCACACGGGAGCATGCCGCCACGTGTGCGCACGGCCACAGCTAGCCACGCGCGCGCTGATGTGTACACAGACTGCACACACGGGGCCTGGGGGGTCGTGCAGCCCAGCTCCAGCCCCGCCCCCAGAGGAGCGTGTGTCCAGACTGCCGCTGTCACAGGCGCACACGCAGGGCCGCTTGCCCACTGGGCGCTGCCCCGCTGGGGGCCAGAAGGCTGCTCAGGGAGCGGGCCCCATGGGGGAGGGGGACGCACGCTCTGGGGCCACTGCCCACCATGAGCCCCGAACTGCAAGGACCCTGGAACCTGCTCTGGGCAGAGGAGGCCGCGAGAGGTCACAGACCCCTCCAGGCGGGAGGTGAGCACGAGCCCCGAGGGACGGGAGAGAGAAGCCAGCTCCCTGGGGACACCAGCACCGGCGTCGCCCGTGCGGAGATAGAGGGCACACAGCCCAGCCCTGGAAACGCCCACCACCCCGCCCCGCCCCGGCTGCAGTGGGGGGGGACCCAGCAACACCGACACCTGTGCCACGTGGTGGCTACTCCTCTCCCGCGACACCCCCAGGGCGCGGCCACCTCCCCAGACAGGGCTCTCTGCTGGGGCTGGGCCAGCGAACCCAGAGTGCTTGGGGACGGGGGGCCGCGGCTGGGAAGCTGGCACGGCCGCAGGGCACAAGCCAACGGCGCTGAGGCCGGGACAGCGCAGGGTGCCAGGCACCGGCCACGCGGCACCGATCAGCTGCAAGGGCAGGGCAGGTTCTCCCACCCGCACCCACAGCCCCGAATCCAGCAGCAAGCAAAGGAAGAGGAACTCCGAATCCACGGAGCCCAGCCGGACGGCAACCAGGCCCAGGGCCGCGAGGGAGGGCACCTCTCGTCAGCCGGCGGAAGGGCAGGGAGGTGCTGCTAGGCTGGCGGCTTGGGTCGGTGAAAGGGACACCGGGTAGACACCGGGTGACCGGGGTGGGGAGAGCTGTGTGCCAGGACCCCTGACCCTTCCCTCCTTCCTCGGGAGCTGCCTCCTCCAGGAAGCCCTCCGGAACCATGCAGGCACCTCTCCTTCCTCAGCCCTCCCTGCCTGTCACAGGCACACCCCCTGTAGCCTGGCACATGTGGGATCAGGAGCCCTCCAGCGTCAGGGCGCGTCACAGTGTAGGTGCGGCCAGGGCCAGCTGCCCCCGCCTCACTGGTCCCGCAGCGCCTACGTACCATCCAGAATAGGGTGCCCGTGGCCAGCGTGGCATACTGCTCAATGGTGGACAACACACTGAAGATGAGGCAGACCAGGACGATGAGGAACCTGCAAGGCAGCGGGCGTGGAGGTCAGCTCGCGGCAGCATCCAGCACCCAGCACCCCACCCCCAGTTGCTGCAGCCGTCGGGGAGACAAGAGCCCCACGGAGGGACCTGGCATGTACCCCTGCCACCCCTCCAGACACACAGACTATGGACCGCGAATCCACGGACACAGAAAGCAGGCAGTCACCGGTGTGGCTCCTCCACTGGGACGGAATGTTCCAGACCCGGGCAGCAGTCAGAATGACGGAATGTTCTAGACCTGCTCAGTGTTCAGAGTGACAGAATATTCTAGATCCAGAAAACACAGTGACAGAATGTTCTCCAGCCAGACAGCATTCAGAGTGACGAAATGTTCCAGACCTAGACAATGGTCAGTGACAGAACGTTCTGGGCCAGGAGGACGTTCGAAGCGACAGAATGTTCTACACCCAGACAGCGGTCAGTGGTAGACTGTTCTAGACCCCAATGGCCTTCAGAATGACCAAGACAGCAGTCAGAATGGCAGAATGTTCTAGACCTGGACGGCACTGAGTGACCCAGTGGCAGAGGGACGGAGTACTCCAGACATGGACGGTGCCAGGGCTGCCAATGTCTGCGTGTCCTGAGCCACCATGGGCGCACAGTGGCATGCCTCCCCTCCCCACCAAGCAGCGCGCACACCACTTCCAAGGACCCAGGGAAGGCTGCCTGGCGACCCCGGCACAACAGCCAGCTCCCCGCCCCTGCCAGGCACCACCAGTGGGGGTCCTGAGGCAGCAAGACGTGGCTGCTGCCCAACCCCCCCCCCCAGCTTCACTGGCGCCCCCAGGGCCATCAAAGGGAAGGCGCAGCCCGCCCCACCTCGGGCCTGGCCTGGCTGTCTGAGCTCTGATCCCAGAGATAAGCCAGAGATAAGGGGCCCCAGCTTGCCCCTTCCCGAGGCTCCAACCCCTCGGCTGAGGTGCGGTCCCAGGGCCAGAGCAGCAGGGGGCTGCCCCATAGCCCCATGCAGGGACCCCGTGGGCCAGGGCCCCCAACTCTCCCCACAGGCTCGGCCCCCCCCTGTAAACAGCCCCTGCCCGTCCCACTCACACTGGCCCATGTCGAGTTCCCTGGGGAGGTGGGGCTCCGAGGCCCACCCAGGCCCCTGAGGGGCCCCAGCCCCAACGTCCTGCGGATTCCCTCCCCACCCCCACCCTCTGCTGCTGGGGCCCAGTGGCTCCTTCACAGATGTCCTGCACCTCACCTGCCCGTCAGCTCCACCTGCAGGGCGGGGTCCCCGCTCCCTACTCCACACCACCCTCTCTCCCCCTCCCCACCCTGGGCCCCAGACCAGCCGGCTCCTCCCGCCCTCTGTACAGGCCCAGCCACGCCTGCCCCAGCGCCTGTGCATCAGCCTCAGCCCCCCACAGGACAGCTGCCCCTCAGGCTGAGAGGCCCCTCGCCACCTCCATCGCATGCTTGATGCCCAGGAACCACTGCTGGGACTTGCTGCGGCCCAGGGCAAATCTGACCACGCCCCTCCTGAGTCCTACAGCAGCCCCAGCAGGGACACGCCCCCGGACCTCACCCCAGTGCCAGCTCCTCATGGCGCCTGCCTGGACACTGCCACCTCCCTCTGCTCAGGGCCATTGTGCCCGGCAGCACAGGACGTCCAGGCTCTCCCAGGCCCCCCGACCACTGACCGCCCACGCCCTCCACTGTCGGGGGCAGCACGGTCTGCTCAGGGCTGGCAGTGGCTCTGCCACACCACGGACCGAGGAGCCCCCTGCGGGCTGGACAAGGCACCCAGCCCCAACCTTGGGGCCACAGCAACACCGTGTGGTCATGGCAATCAGCTCAGCCAGCCCCGACCTGGGTGCACCCTGGCGCTGCCCAGCCATCCCTCCCCGGGGGCTCCCGTGCAGGGCGGCCAGGGCCAATCTTCCCCGTGTGTGTTTTCACTACGGGCAGGGAAATGGAAGCAGAGACAGCCTGGCAGGGCCAGGAGGAAGAGCAGGTGCCACCCGGGGCAGGAGGCGCCACCATGCACTCCCCAGGCCCACCGGGCACAGCTGGGGCAGGGCGGGCACTGCCAAAGGGACGTGGAGCCCACTGGCTGCCCCTGCACAGCCACAGGGCCCAGGCTTTCCCACGACAGAATCCAGCACCTACAGCCACTCCCTCACAGGGCTCCTGGCAAGTGCTGGGCCCACGACTATGCCCCAAAGCTCTCGGCCTGCTCCCCACAAAGATATGGCCAAAAGCACCTGCCAGGGCCCCGTGGGAACCGACACCAGCCCAACACCAGGAAGTGCCCCGGGGACCAGGCACCACCACTGAGCACCCAGCCAGCAGTGAAACAGGCGACACTCATCCTCTGCCCGCGTCACGGGGACGCTGGCACAAGGGCAGCTGGCCACTGGGGTGGCCTCAGCGGGAGCAGAGCCGGGGGACACCGGCCGGGGTAGGCCCCCAGCTCCCAGCAAACAGCAAGAACAGCCAGGATTCATGGCGTGGACCAAGAGGCCCCCTGCCCGCTGGGCTGGCTCAGGAGACACAGGGACCCAGGTGGGCGAGGCACTGCCACCAGGGCACTGCCTGAGCCCGGCCCAAGAGGGGAGGATTCGGACAGGAGGACCCAGAGTGAACGGGCCACCTCGCAGGGCCAGGCGGGAGCAGGCTGTGTGCTGGGAACCCCCTCCCCGGGACCACGCCGAGGCGGATGCAAGGGCCACCCGGGCCGCTCGTCCCCGAGGTCAGGCACGCAGCAGGCCAGGCGGCTCTCCAAATATGTGGACACTTCAACCGGCTTGGGAGAACCGTGGATGCCGCCTCGCTCTGCCCAGACAAAGTGAGTTTTATCGTATTTGCAGCTCTGCTCCTGCCCCAGGCGGAGCTGGGAGCTCGGGCCTGAATGCTGTGTCTCTGGGTCCCACCACGCCCTGGGCCGAGCCCCCAAGTCAGGATGGCGCAGCCCCCACTCTGAGACGCTGAGGCCCGGGAAGCAGCGCCCGCACACAGGCGCACCCCCGGTGCCCAGGAGGGCGTGCTCTGGGGGGGCCAGGGCCTGTCCAGGGACAATGCCCTCCTTGTTCCCCATGGCAGCAGAGGGACCAGAGAACCAGCCCAGGGGACGGCCAGCGCCTTATCGGACATCACTGCGATATCGCCACTGCCTGGGTGCCGGGAGCAGCGGCCACGTGGGTGCCTCTGCGGGGGCCGCCGGCAGGCTAGGGCGGGGACAGGTGCGCTGACGCAAAGGTCACACGGGACAGCTTCTGTGCTCTGCCGTGCCGAGGGCAGGGCACTCGGGGGGGTCTCGGAGACTCCTGCTGTGTGCGTCCACCCACGGGCAGCGCCCCAGAGAGGAAGATGGGAAAATTCTGCACACAGCCGGCAGCGGTGGCCACACCCCACTGTGGCTGTCCTCGGAGCCCCGGCTGTGTGCCGAGGAGCAGCTGAGATGGGGACCTGGGCTTAGGCATGCGTGGCAGGGAGACCGCCACAGAGCGAGGCAGGGGCCAGGCCCCCATGGGCCGATGCACACACCCAGGACAGAGCAGGCCTCCATGCCACGCCCCCAGTGAACGGTCCCTGGGGGGTGGTAAACAGCCCCACGGTGCTGCCCAGGAGGGAGAGTGGGCCAGGGACCCTGCTTGCCGCCCCACCCCCAGGCTAGACGGTGCGAGCCTGAGGCCCTGAACACCCAGGGCTGTCCCCCGGCGGGAATCTGCAGGGCTGGAAAAGCCCTGAGCGGCCGTCGTGGCCGCCAGCCAAGCCCCGGCCGGTCTCCCCGCGTCCTGAGGGACACGCCTCAGCCACGGCTCCCCGTCCACATCCCACAGCCCCTCGGCACAGGTGCCTCGAGAAGCCCTAGACTGGGGACTCAGACATGGCCATACACAGGATGCTAAGGCTCCCACGTCCCCGGGGCCCAGCAATGTGTGGGCAGGGAGCCCAGGCTGGCTGGGCTGGGGGACATCCCGCTGGGCCGGGGCCCCTGGCACACACTCACACACCCAAGCAGGGAGGCCTCCAGCCCCTCCCACGTGTGGCAGCCAGGCCTCGGGGGCCTCTCCTGCCTGCAACCCCCCCTTCCACGGGGCTTTCCTGGGCCTGGTTTCTCATCACACGAGTGGTGACGTCTGTAGCCTGGAAGCCGGCACGGGTGAGGCGGCCGCTGGCAGGACTTGACCCCACGTGGGCCCCGGGCCCCCGCTGCCCGTCCACTGGGCACAGACTTCAGTGCTGGCCCCAGCCTGTACTCCCACATCAGGGATCTGCGCTCTCAGCTTCACTCCCGAGGGGTTGGGCCCCCACAGGCCTGCCCTCAGCTGCAGCCTACACTCCCTGCCTGCCCAAGGCAGCCTCCTCAGAGCCATGGCAAAACGCACATCCCGCCGGGCCCCCTGCCCAGTACCAGAGCCACCAAACGAAGACCGAAATCCAAACCCTGCTCCCCGAGCGAGCGTGCTCTTGCCTGGCTGCCTGGGACACGGGTGCTCGTCAGCCTGACTGTGTAGGTGGCACTGTGCTGCTCACTGGTGTCGCTTCCTCCATGCAGGCCTCCAGGGTCTACCTGGACCAGAGGACCTGGTGTTCCCTTCTTCCTTGCCCAGCCAGGGCAGTGCTGAGGCACCAGGTGCAAGCAGGACCACAGTCCAGCTGCCCCACGCCGGCCCTGGGGGCCACACCCCAGGGGAAATCACTGCCCAGCACTGCCCAGCACTGCCAGCCCCACACCTGAGCTGTCACCCCGCCCAGGGAGGCCAGCGGGCAGGCAGTGCGACCGTCGGGATTCCTGGGCCCTGGGGATTCCCCCACGTGGCTCACCCCCTCCACGGGAGCCCACGTGCCCCCAGGTCCGCCACTCCCCAGCAGGGCATCTCTGTGAGCCCCCTGGAGGGGCACCCTGCAGTCACTCCAAGTCCTCTAGGGGGCGCTCAAGGGAAGGAACCCTCAGGATGGGCCTTGGCTGACCGCAGAGGCCCAGCAGGAGTGGGAAGGGAGGGACCCAGAGTGGGTCTCGAAACCCCTGGACCAGAGGCCGCCGGCCTGTTTTCCAGCTACTCAGCTGAGAATGCCTGTGACCAATAACACTTTATTGACAGAAACAGGCAACAGGTGCTGGTGTATGGCCCTGGGCTCATGGCGTCTCTGAGGTGGGAGAGGGCTCTGCCCGCGTAAGGAGCACCTGTTGCTGTGCGAGCCATGGTCCCAGCCGCAGCTGGAACCCCACAGCTGGCGTCTGCGGAGCCGTCTGGGCACCAAGCTCGGGCCGGGAGCGTGCAGTGTCCGCCCAGGGGCTGCGATCCACACACTCCACCGCGGGGCCCGTCCATTCCTGTCCACTCCGAGCCTCCTTGCAGGAGGGGGAGCCAAGAGAGGGCGCAGGACCTGCCCAGGGTGCAGGGCGCCAGGCGGTCAGCCACCCACCTGGAAGCTGCTTGGGAAGCCCCATCCCAAGGGTGACCTTCCACCTGGCCTGGGGCGAGGCTCTGCCAGGAGGGCGGGGCACCGGCTGCACGCCGGCCGGGCAGGCACTGGTGGCCGCCAGCAGAGAAGGCACGTGGCCACGCGCAGTGGGCCGGCCGAGGCCGAGATAGGACGGCCCTCAGAGGGTATATTTAGAAGGTGCCGGAACAGCAAGCGGCAGCGGCCCCAGAGCAGGGCCTGCACCGCCCCTCCAGGAGGGGCAGACGCGCTCCCCCCACCCCAAGGAAGCACCTGGCCCACCCTCCCGCTGACAAGGGGCATCGCGCCCAGGCCACACGGCCGTCCGTGGGCTTCCCTGCTCCAGGCCGGGGGGCCTCTTTCAGCTTCACGGACCTAAGGACTGGAACGGAGCGGCCGACAATGACGCCCGGGAAAGGAGCAGGAAGTCCTTCCTCATGTCCAGCCTGAGTCTTTCCCGCTGCAGTCTGGGCTCCAGCAGCCACCGCCCTGCCCACCCCAGACGGCCCGTTTTGTGCAAGGCATGGGCCCAGACACTCCGGAGCACTCTGGAGGTGGTGGCAGCCCCCAGGGACGCGGCAAGATGCTGGCGAGCCCTGTGGCCAGGCTGAGAACCAGCAGGCGCCTGCCCTGGATGGACACTGGCTCTGCTCTCCCCGCTGCCCCCCCCCGAGCCCTCCCAGGAGAGGGAGTGGCTCCAGAGTGACCAGCCGGCCACGAATGTGCCACACCACCGAAGAGGGGACTGCTGGTGGGCACCGCCCTGCTCATCAGCCTGCTGGGGCGGGTGTGGGGGTGGTGCCCGACACACACCCCTCACTCACAGGGACACCCAAGCCTTCTAATAGGCAGGCAGACGGACCCTTCCCTACCCCTCCTCCGCCTACCCTTCCCACTGCCTGTGGAAAGGGCAATCCGGGAGGGCTTCTCAGAAGTGGGGGCCTGGTCCAGGCAGAGGGATCAGCAGGTGCAAAGCCTGCAGGAGAGAACGCGTTCAGGAAGAACGACTCCGGAGGCAGGTGACAGAGAAGGGCGTCGGCCAGACACGGGGGGCACAGGGCCGGCATCTGTGGAGCGGGGGGGGCAGAGGCCACGGGCTCCAGGTGCCTGGCCTCACTGCTGCCGTGAGAGGCCCCCTCCACTGCGGCCGTGGCCCCGGCCCCACCTCACCACCCTTGGGGACAGCAAACCACCCCAGCGAAGCTCCTGAACCAGCCCTTGCTGCCAAGCCTGGCACGCAGGCCCCGGGGCATGGCCGGCTCAGTCCCCGGAGGGTGAGGGGCGTTCCTGGGGGGGGGTCCAAGCTGCCAGCCTGCCCCCAGGCTCCCACGCGGAGCACTGGGCTCGCTCTGTTCCTGGGTAAGCGCACGGGGAAGTGGACTGAAAGGCAGGTTCACTCTTGGTGCAGACTCCACGCGCACTCCCCTGAGCACTGGAGGCCCCCACACCGGCTCTGTTCTCTCGCGGGACGGGCACTAGGACGCGGCACAGGGAGCTGCCGGCTGCCGGCAAGGGCGTCCCTTACTGCGCCGGCGAGCGCCACCCCCGGCCCAGCTGCCGACCGTGACCCGCGGGGCAGTGGGAGCCCGAGCGCCTGCAACCCTGCCCGCCTCGGGAGACGCTGATGGAGTCCTGGCGGTCAGGGCCGGGGGAGTGACCCAGCGGATGGCAGACCCCTCTCCCTCCCCTTCTCTGACCCTGCCTTTCAGATACACAAGCTGCAAAGCCAGAGGTGGACAGGAACCCGAGGCTCCCCCGGCCCAATGCCCACTCAGGTCCAGCTCGCTGTGGTCCTGCCCAGGGCTTCCCAAAGAGGGAGAGAGACAGCGCAGGTGGGGGCCCAGGCAGCAGGGGCCTGCCCAGAGCCCCCCCGCCTCAGTGCCAGCCTGGCCTCGGTGTGCCTGTGGGGTGGATGGGCCTGGCCCAGCCACAGTCCCCACCACCCACAGACTGGGGAGCAGCGGGCGGCCAAGGGGTTCCTGTGGCCACCGCCTCCCAGGCCACCACAGGTGGGGAAAACACTCTGCTGACCAAACACACCCAGGACAGGGGTGGCAGCTGACCTGGGCACTGCCCAGGCCACCACCTCCTCACCGGCAGCACTGGGGACAGTGCCTCTGCGAGTGTCACAGCGTGGCCCAGAGGCCCCTGCGCCCTCAGGGACCCCTGCCCACCTCCCCAGGCGAGAGCGCCTCAGGGGCACAGGCATGGCTCTGGCTTCCACGGCTTGGCTTCCGGAAGCTTCCACGGCTTGGCTGCCCTTGCACCCCCAGCCCCACGTGGTCAAGCCACGTGCCCTCATTTGGGTGCCTGGGATGGGTGCTGGGAAGGGTGGTGGGGAAACAGGATGTCAGGCCAGGGGCCCCAGGCTGCCCATCAGGAAGACACCACCTTTCTGGTGACCCCCAGATCCAGTCCCATCCCCCCTGGAGTGTCCCCCACATCCCTAGGGGTCAGCAGGCCACACCCACAGCCCTGTGACTGCTGCGCCTGCTCGCCCGGCCTGCCCAGCGTGAGCCAGCAGTCCCTGGGTCCCCTGACTAGGCCTCTGCCCTGAGCCCAGCAGCTCCAGCCTTCAGGCACCCAGGCAGAGCACGGGCTGCAGCACCACTTGGTGCATGGCGGTACGAGCCCCGGGGCCCCCTCGGGTCACCCTGGGGTGAGACAGACCTTGTGCTCCGAGCACAGCCCCTCAGGACACGCTGTTTCCTGTCCCCGTGGCTGGCCGGGGACAGACACTCCCGCTTCCTCCAGCCCCACGGCAGTGGCTCGGAGGCGGCTGCACACCAGGGGTTCCCCAGCCAGCCAAGCCCCTCCTCGCCTGGACCAGGGGCCTCCTGCATGGGGAGTTCAGGCCAGACTTCCACGGGGGTCACCCAGAGCCACGGCCACCTTGGCCAGAACCGGGGGGCGCTGGCACACCCAGGGGAGGAAGTGGTGGCTCCTGCATGGGGCAGCGGCCCCTCCCTGGGCCACAGCGCTGACCTCAGCACCCACAGCCCCGCCAGGGGCGGCCCAGCTCCAGCGCAGCTGCACATGGGTGACAACACGCTGCCACCCACACAGCTCTGGCCCCGACAGTGCTGGGACAGGAACCTCTCGTGCCACCCCAGGCCCCTCCTGCTCAGAATAAAAGCACAACGAGGACCCCACACCAGCCCCAACCATGACAGACCCCAGCCACGTCCCACCATTTGTGTCCCCACTGCCTCTGACCCACAAAGCACTGCACATGCGCCTGGTGCCACGAGAGGCTCCAGAAACGCCACTGTTGACGGCACAGGCAGAGAGACGGCAACACAGGGAACACACGTGCAACCCAGCAACCAACTGGACACGGTGAGGCACGAGAGGAGGCTGGGTGACCCTGCTGAGCTGGGGACACACGCAGCTGGAGCAATCCACATGTGCAGAGCCCCGGGGCAGGGCCGGGTGTGTGCAGAGCCCTGGGGCAGGGCCGGGAGTGTGCAGGGCCCCTGGGGCAGGGCCGGGTGTGTGCAGGGCCCTGGGGCACAGCCGGGTGTGTGCAGGGCCCTGGGGCACGGCCGGGTGTGTGCAGGGCCCTGGGGCAGGGCCGGGTGTGTGCAGGGCCCTGGGGCGCGGCCGGGTGTGTGCAGGGCCCCTGGGGCACGGCCGGGTGTGTGCAGAGCCCGGGGGCGCGGCCGGGTGTGTGCAGGGCCCTGGGGCGCGGCCGGGTGTGTGCAGGGCCCTGGGGCGCGGCCGGG